>VWZP01000625.1:34268-367622 GCA_013396995.1 Dicaeum eximium
AGAAGGGAAGCAGGAAGGAAGGAATGGCAGAAGGGAAGCAGGAGGGAATGGCAGAAGGGAAGCAGGAAAGAAGGAATGCAGAAGGGAAGCAGGAAGGAAGGAATGGCAGAAGGGAAGCAGGCGGTACCGTTGACGGTGAGCGTCACCTCCCGCTCCCCCGCGCCCACCCGCGGCACCACGGCTCGGCACACGTATTTCCCGGCGTCTTCCTGGCGGACTGACTTCAGGATCAGCTTGTTCTCATTGCTCAGGACCTGAAAGAGAGGAGGGGGGCTTTCAGGTGGGCCGTGACAAATTACAGACAAAACAAATGACCTGAGTTACAAGAGCTGTGTCACCAGCTCCTGAGCATCCTTGGGAAAGCCAAGTGGATGAGCCCAAAGTCTGGCATTGCATGGAAATCCCACTTACTGCTGTTGGCCAAAGAATAAAGAAACACCACGGGGTTTTTTTGGTGGAATTAGAAATCCTGTTCCTATTCATTTGAATTTTTACAAACTCCAGTTTTGCAACAAGTTCAAGAAAGAGAAAAATTTTGGTGGCTGCAGTGACACAGGCAGAAAAACCTCAGAGAGAACCACACTCCACACTTGCACCTCCACATTCACAGGCACAGGGAAGGCTGCTGGGATTGATTCAGGGATTTTAAGCCCAAAAGTAGTGGCAGAAATGCAGACACCATGGAAGGGGGTCTGGATACCCAGGGAAATCTCAGCTGGCTCTGGCCAGCCCCCTGCTATGGACTGGCTGATGGTTTCTCAGCCCTGTTGCTCCCCTGCCCCGCTGTGCAATGAGCAGCTTTATTAAACTTGGAAAAACACGGAAGCTGAGGGTGTCAGCAGGATCTTGGCACTGCTGAGTTTGAAAAAAACATGGCAGATCTCAAACAGAGAGCAGTTTCTGGAGCAATGACTGGGAGCCAACTCCTCCAGTTGCCCTTGGCTTTCTCCCCCAGGGGTCTGCAGGTCACAGCCCATTATCTCTCCTCCTCCTCAGCACCCACTACTGGGTGAACCTCTGGTCCTGCTGGTTGCTGCTCCCACAGCTCCAGGAATCAGCACTGATGCAGTGGTTGGATGTGGATCTGGGTCTCCCTGTAGCAGGTGGGGGTCTCAGCCCTAACCTGGCACGAGGCAGAAGCACAGAGGGTCAGATCCCTTTTAAACCCACTGTGTTAGCATTGATTGCAGAGTGAGCCATAAAACCACCTATGTTTACTTGGCCTCCACCTCTCTTTGGTCTCTGACTTGCTTCCTTTTTGTGAAAAAAGGAGAAAGGAAGGCAATCTTGAGGGGCTTCAACCTGGCCCCAGATCCCGCTGGGATGACTGGGTACTGGTGGTTTTACAAAGCAGCATCCTCTGCCAGCATCCCTCTGGGAAGATGGAGGTGGCTCTGGTGAGCAGCAGAACCATCTCTGCTGGGTTACACCAGCTGGAGGGTCTGTCCTGAGATCACAGAATCATGGAATTGTTTGGCTTGGAAGGGACCTCATTCCAATACCCTGCCATGGGCTGGGACACTTTCCCCCATCCCAGGTTGCTCCAAGCCACATCCAACCTGCCCTTGGACACTTCCAGGGATGGGGCAACCACAGCCTCTCTGGGCAGCCTGTGCCAAGGCCTCACCACCCTCACAGAGAAGAACTTCTCCCCAGTATCCCATCTATCCCTGCCCTCTGGCAGTGGGAGCCATTCCCTGTGTCCTGTCCCTCCATCCCTTCTCCCCAGTCTCCTCTGCAGCTCTCCTGGAGCCCCTTTAGGCACTGGGAAGGGCTCTGAGCTCTCCCTGGAGCCTTCTCTTCTCCAGGCTGGACACCCTCAGCTCTCCCAGCCTGGCTCCAGCCCTGGAGCAGCTCTGTGGCCTCCTCAGGACTCGCTCCAGCAACTCCATGTCCTTCTGAAGCTGAGGGCCCCAGAGCTGGACACACCACTGCAGATGGGGTCTCATAAGGGCACAGTGGAAGGGCAGAATCCTCTCCTTTATTCTGCTCCAAGAAGTTCGAATGTGATGGAACTCAGCTGGAGAGAGGCAGATAAAAAGGGAGAAGGCAGCTGTGTGTGGGCCCTGCTGGGTAGCAAAGGCAAGCCCTGATGGGGAGCTGGCTGGAGCAGGAGGCTGGGGCAGTCCTTGTTCCCAGCTCCTGCAGCCACCTGGAGACAGCGAACAGCAGTCTGTGTGTGAGAGCCTACAGGGATCCCCCAGAGAAACAGCCACAGCAGCTGTGGCATGGCAAACCACCAGGAATTACTGACCCACTGGGATTCCTTTGCTGATTCAAGCCATCAGCTCTCCCAAGTCTGTAATTTCTTCCCAGGAGATGGCCTTCACCCAGGTCATTATGGTTTGGAAAAAGCAGCCCAGCAGTTAATGCCTCAGTGTCCCCAGAGGAGGAGAGGACTCAGCCCCTCCTTGAGGGTCCAGCTCTCCAATGACAGCCTTGAGCTGGAACAGCAGCATTCCCTGACCCACAGATCTGCCCAGGTGAAGCTGGGAGATGCTTTTCAAATCCAAACTGATGTGTGCTTCTGAATGAGTTTCACATCTCAGCCCTCCTTTAGCTGTTCCCGTGGTTTTGCTCAGCCCTCCTGTTTGTAAAGAGGGATCAGAGCATCTCCTGCTTCCTGGGGCTGACTGAGCCATGATTATGATTGGCAAAGCTCCCAATTTTCTGTACAAAAGAGACATGG
Source organism: Dicaeum eximium (assembly GCA_013396995.1). Taxonomy (NCBI): domain Eukaryota; kingdom Metazoa; phylum Chordata; class Aves; order Passeriformes; family Dicaeidae; genus Dicaeum; species Dicaeum eximium. The sequence continues at coordinate 36,958 of VWZP01000625.1, forward strand.
AGAAGTCTGCTGGGACAGACCTGAGCTCCTCCCTGGAGCAGGCTCCAGTTGACAGCAGGGAGTGCTGGGGTGAATATGTAGGGATGTGAGATCCCAGGCCTGGGGGGCAGAAAGGACCATCCCAGGAAGGTCCATCCCATGAAGTTCTATCCCAGAAAGGACCATCCCTGGGAAGACCATCCCAGGAAGAACCATCCCAGAAAGGGCTATCCCACACAGGACCATCCCAGAAAGGGCTATCCCACACAGGACCATCCCAGAAGGGACCACATATACGTGAATTGCAGAGCTGCTCCCCATCAGTGAGGTGTTAAGTGGTGCTCTGGTTCAACCCTTCTGCCCATCATCATGGAAATAAATTCCCCCTCTCTTAGGAGCCCTGTGCATTTGGAGGAGCCAGCATTCATCCAGCCAGGAGCTCCAGGGCCACACGGGTTCTGCTCCATGGGAAGTGTCCTGCAGCACCCCATGCCCTGGACACACTCCCTGCCCCACAGCAGTTCTTACCACGCCCGAGCCTCGCTTCATCCAGACGATGGTGAGAGAGGGGTTCCCAGTCCAGGCACAGTTGAACACCGCGTCCGAGCCCAGGTCGACCAGGAGGGACTGCGGTTCTGTCGCCATCCTGGGCCCAACTGTGCAGAGGAAACGAGTTACTGCCAGTGAGGGCTCTGCTGGCCAAAAACCCTCAAACCAAACCGATCAGAGGGAGCAGTGGTAGATCTTGATGGGCTCCAAATAATGAAAAGCCTCAGGCAGGTGCCTGCTGCGACTCCAGAGGGACCAGCTCCCTGGTGACCACCCCACGAGCTCGCAAGGAAGTCACAGGTCCACCCACCAGAACATTTACAAAGGGTGAGCTGCAGGAGAGCCCAGCAAGTCCTGCCACCCTGGGCAAGTCAGACTGAGCTGTGTCTGCTTCCTGCTGATTTTCAGCAGCTCTGCTGAGCCTGGAAGCCGGGCTCAAGCCAACATTTACTCACAGTAGACATCCACGGTCCTGCTGATGTTTGTGCTGCCCAGCGCATTGGTGACCTCGCAGGAGACGGGCTCAAAGAAGAACGTGTGGTCCACGATGGTTTCATAGAAGTCACCAGAGGCTTCCTTTATAACCTGGCCTTTTTTTGCCCACCTGTTGAAGAAAACAGAGCATTGCCATGGTGCTGTTTTGTGTCTCTTGGCATGTCCACGTGTAGCTGTCACGGTGCTGGGGGCAGCATGCCAAGAGTGCCCCTGACTTCAGAAGGGACATGAACTTGTTCTCAGAATTGTCCCCATCCCCGGGGGTTTAGGGACTACAGCCACAGGTTTTGGAGAGGAGCCATCAGAGAGATGTGTATGTGTACCCCTAGAGAAACCTTTCCAAAAGAAACCAAAATTCTATTACCCTGTTTCATTGGGAATACACTTCATTCTTTAGGACTGTGAAGGCCCTCAGTGATGGGAGGAATGGGACATGGAGAGTCTCTACTTGATGGGGAATGACAGTCCCTTCCTGAACACTTGCCAACAACACTGCTGGTCCTTCCACATCAAAACCACTAAAAACATTTTCTGTTGCCCCCCGTTTTGACCCTTTTCTTCCTTTTTTTTTTCCCCTAGTCAAAGAGAACTTTATCCCTTTAAGGCAGCTGAAATAACATTTCCCGAAAAGCCAAGCTGGCATTTGCAACACTGCAACTTGCAAATTGTCTTGGAGAACAAGCTGTCAACTCAGCACTTGAATTAAGCCCTGTTTGCCAAACAATGAGCAAATGTGACCTAATGGGGCACCATCTGGCAACCTGCCACTCTGGAACGGGTGGAAAAGGCGGGAGATGCTGTCAGGCGCTGTGAAACCCAAGCCACTCTTTGGGGAAGGGAAAAAAAGCCTGGGAAAAAAACATATAATAATCCTCCCCAAACAACTGACAGGTAAATTGGAGTGAAGATGGTTTCCCTGAGGAGTCTCTGCCTTGTTTTGGGGCTGCCCTTCTGGTTGAGCTGGATGGGTTGGGAAGGACGCAGGCACTGACTGGAGAGAGGAAGGACGCGGAGGCTGCTCCCCACATGGGCTGGTGGGTGGTTTGGGGAAAGCTGTCCCCTTCAAGGCAAGCAGCATCTGCTCCTGGTCCTCCCAGTGGTCTCCTGCTTCCCTCTGCTTGTTCCTGTCACTCTGCCATGCTTCTCCACTGCTTCAATGCTGCCCCAAAGGCAGCCAAGGACAACTGGAGTTGCAGGGAGCTCCTGCTGAAGGCCCATAGGCACTGATGTGCCTCAGTGGGGCTGGAGAGAGAGCGGAATGCTGGTCCATGGCAGGCTGGAGAATCCCCTGAGTGCTGCCAGAGCCAATTCCCCGAGCATCTGCTACTGTGAACCTCGGTGCTTCCTGCCAGTGACCTGCTCAGCCTCCCCCGTGATGACACAGCGCTCTGAGAGGTGTTCCCGGGTGGATGGGAGTGATTTGTATGCACTGACCTGCCCTCGCCTTCCATTTATCTCCGCACCTCTAACAGATGCTGACGGGCCACTTCAGCTTCCCTCCCCTGCCTCCCTCCTCTCTCGCCTCCCCCTCCAATAATTAATCAGGAGAAGCCGGTTTTATTTCTAACTTCGTGTGTTAATGAGGGAGGTTCCGTATGGAAAAACCTGGACAAACGGAGCCTTCCATGTGCTGCTCTGAAGGTCTGAATGGTCAGTGATGCTTTGGTGACGCCTTTCTCCTCCCGGAGGGAATTGCAGCCCAAGCCAAGCGGCTTGTTCGGGATCAGCCTGCAAGGCTGACCTCAGCATCCTGCTTCCCTGCCTCCCGATGGATTCCCCTTGCCCTGCTGCCTCCCTGCCATGGGAACGCTGCTGCCCGCTGTGGGAGGCATCTGCCAGTGCTGTGGCAGCAGCTGATTCCGTGGGGATGGGGCAGGAGAGGGACGGGGCACCTGCCACAGGTCTGGCACCTCATGCCCAAAGCTTAGCACAGCTTGTGGGATGGAGAGGAGACACATTCCTGATGTCTCCTGTTTGGTCTGTTGGTCCTAAAGGTCTGAATTCATATATGAGGAACTGCAGATGAATGAAAGCAAAGACAGGAGGAAGGAAAGGAGGTACAAAGCTACAGGGAAACTCCAGCTGGTGAATGGGAAATGCCCCATGCTCTTTGTCAGGAATATTTCTGCTCCATTAAGCTCCTTTTGCAACTTTGTCCCTGAAGAGGTTCCCAGCCATGAGCAGTTTTCCAGCCTCTGGAGGGTCTTGTTCTGCTCCTCAGGTGCTCGAGGGAGGCAGCAGGTACATGAAGCCATTTTTTTCAGCAGGCAGTGGGACAGGGCATGGCACCAAACTTTTGGGACAATCCAGAGCTTCTCTTGTGCCAGGCTCTTCCCTGGTTATTTTGCACAAATCCACCCTCCCTGCTGTGCAAAGGACAAGAGGGAGGCTTCAAGATGAGGAGAGAAGTGACTTGTGGGCTCCCTGGGTCATGTCCTTGCACCTGCCCACAGCTCATCCTCCAACGTTCCCAGAGAGCACTGGGAATTGGAACCAGTGGAGAAGTGTCTGGAGGTGGGTTTGAGCTAGGCAGGCTTTAGATGAGATCCTTCTGGATGTTGCAAAACAGAGAACAAGGTTTCCAGAGCTGTTTGACATCACAGTGGCTTGGGAAAACACCCCCCAACAACCGTGGCACGGTGCTTTATGGATTTGTTCAAAACCCATCGCTGCTGCAAAACTGGATTTCCCGAGCGCGGAGATGCGTCACAAACACCAATTTTTCGTGCTTCAGCAGAGATCAAGGTTCTTGCTCCAGTTTTCCAAGGCTTAACATGGCTAAATCAATGTGGCTGAACGAGTAGTATAGATCTTTTATAATGTCAAATTGGTTTTTAATAATGGCAGCTGATAACGCTCTTGTAAAGCCCCCTGTGATGGGCTCGTGGACAGCCAGAAGGCAACTTACTGAGGGTTTTAACGAGCCCATAACGTGCCTTGCTCACCTATTAACCATTCAGTTGTTATTTATAAACACAACCTGAATAAAATGGAGCAGAGAAGACGGGAGGATGCTCCTGCAGCCCCATCCACCACCTCCACTGCTGCAGCTCTCTGTGATTTCTTCCTCCTGTCTCTGTGGCCGTACTGCACCAAGCCTGGCTCCCAGCCAGTGCTCCTGGTCCTGCCAGCCTGGAGACCAGGGGCTCCTTTCATTTATGTTGTTCCCTTGAAGGTATTTACAGATTGCAAAGGTGCCACCCAGGGTCTTTTCCAGACTATATAAAGGTACCTGCTTTATTTAGTCTCTCCCTGGATGACTTGGCCACTGACTCACCTGTCGCTGTTTGCTGATTTTCACCCTTGGCCAGACTCCACTGCAGGGGCTGCAGGGGCAGGGCTGGGCAGGGGGGCTCCCCTGTGCCAGGAGAGGGGTGAGGGTCTGTCTGTGGGGATCCTGCCCATAGGAACAGTTTCTGTGATTCCCGTGGGGTCTCCAGGCTGAAGGGAAGCACAGGCAGAGGGGATGCCATGGGACCTATCCCAGTGCCCCTGTGCCTCTTGGGTGGTCCCAAGGGTGGCTGTGGGGTGTCTTCATTTTCTGCCCTCTACCACTGACAGGCACCTTTGGAGTACCCAGCTCCAAATTCACCCCTACTCCCACCATCCCATGTCCTATGACCAATGCAGATCATAGAATCTTAATCCCAGAAGGGTTTGGGTTGCAAGTGACCTTAAAGCTCATCTTATCCCATTGGCAGGGACACCTTCCACTATCCCAGGTGGCTCCAAGCCCTGTCCAACCTGGCTCTGGACACTTCCAGGGATCCAGGGGCAGCCACAGCTTCTCTGGACAACCTGTGCCAGGCCCTGCCCACCCTCACAGAGGAGGATTTCTCCCAGTATCCCATCTATCCCTGTCCTCTGGCAGTGGGAAGACATTCCCTGTGTTGTGTCCCTCCAGGCCCTTGTCCAAAGTCCTTCTCCAGCTCTCCTGGAGCCCCTTTAGGCCCTGGAAGGGGCTCTGAGCTCTCCCTGGAGCCTTCTCCTCTCCGGTGTACAGCACAGCTCTCCCAGCCTGGCTCCAGGGCAGAGATGTGCACATTTCCTCATCTTCCTTTCTCTTCACCAAGCACCATCTCAGTCTGTGTCCCCAGATGGGCATTTCTTCCCCTGTGGCTGGGTTTCATTCTGTTGTTTCCTTTCTCATATTTCTAATGTGTTTTTGTTTTCCTCTGGCCTCTCTGGAGGGAGTACCAGGTGCCTCCCAATTCAGTATCTTCTGCAAATTGAATTTGCTCGGGTGATGGAAGAAAACAAATTTCATCCAGGAAAGAGATATTTTGATCCAAGTTTCAAAGGGGTTATTACAGTCAGCACTGAAAACCGGTGATTAAAGAATGAACAAAAAATAGAATACCTGCAGTGGGTCCTTTTAACACTGAAGAGGGAGGGAGGAACTTTTCTAAGGAGAGATTCTTCAGGGAAATAGCATTTTTCTGACTCCATCAATTGCTTTCCTAAGAGTACACACAAGCAAATAAGAGAGGACAGTTTGGGATTTGTCAGCTCCTAAACAATGCTGGGGCTTTGCTTTGGTTTTCATGTCTTAGTGTTTTTTCCTCTTCTGCTCTGGTTTCTGAAGGAAATGTGCCAAAAGCTGGGATGACACACCTGTGCCTCTTCCTGGGCTCTCAGTTGGATGCTCAGCTGTGTCTCCTTCTGCACAAGGAGTTTTACCCGGCCATTCCATCCCTTTTTCCCATGAATCCTGGCTCTGGCTGGGCTTCCAGGCTGGTGGAACCCCCAGAGAGTTCCCCATGCTCACAGTGAGAGCACAGCAAACCCCACAGGGTGTCAGTCCATGGAGGAGCATTGCTAACACACACTTCATCCCTGCTCACGCTCACCTGAATGAACACCTCCCTCTGTCTGCTCTACAAGGACTTGTAATCCTTCAACACCCTGTGTGGGAACAAACTTCTGACTTCCCAGGCCTGGGAAAGCCATAGGACTCTACAAAATCTTCTTTAGAAAGGTCTTCCTCAGGCCACGGCTCCTTACAGCAGCACAGGGACTCCTGGGGGTTAACACAGGGCTGCTGGGGCTCTGAAATGCCCCATCAAGCACTGCACAAATCCACCCTGCAGTTCTGAGGGAGGATTTTGGAGCTGCCAGCAGCTCTGAACCAGCACTCTTGGCAGTGTGGCTGCTCTGGTGGCAAATAACCCAGGGAAGTGGAGTGTGTCGTCAGCTTTAATTAACGATGCAAAATAAAGTGGTTGCTTGCCATATAAATCGTGTTTACTAAGAATTACTTAAAATGGATAAATATTTTCTTGGACGCATTTTAATTGCTTAATAAAAATACCAAGAACACCCACAAATACCTTAAATAAATGCATGGCTCAGGGAAAGAATTAATTAACATTTCATTCCTGGGAATGGCTATTAATTGCTACAAATTGCTCAGAGAATGGGTTTTGTTGCTTTATTGCCAGCAGTACCCTCAGTTCCTAGTGTGGGATGTGACAGTCCCCTCCTCTCACCCTCACAGGAGACCTGTCCCCTGTGGGATGCCATGAGCACCACCCCAAATCCCCCGAGGCCCCAGAGCCTTGGTATCCTCCACGGGGAGGAGATGGTGTTTTGAGAATTCGACATTCTGGCATCCTTTGGAGGTCCACAGGGGACAGGGACAATGGATGGCTCCTGCTAGTGACAGCCTAGTGAGAAATGATGGAGAGAGGTTCCCAGCCCGAGCGGTGTCACGGTACCCCCCGCACGGCTCCGGCGTGATGCATCGCACAAATTATTTCTGTATTACGGGTACATTTTCATAATGGTGATGTATGGGGCTGTTCCTCTTCTCCCCCTGCTCCCTCCCTAATGAAGACGTGTGGGCCTGGCGCCGCTCCGCCTGCCGCGGGTGCGGGTTCATTTGTCAGCGGGCAGGCCCTGGGTCACCTCTGCCCCATCGCAGTCACCGACTGCCCTTCCAGCTCGGGCTCCAGCAAGCTCAGGAGGAAAGAGCCCTGAGAATTCCGCCTGAGGCTTGGCTGGCCCTCGAGCACAGGAACTGGGGTGTGGAATCACAGAGCCAAGGAATGGTTCAGCTTGGAAAGTGTTGGAATTTAGGGCAGAGAGAATGGTTCTCTGCTTGTTTCAGGAGGTCTTGACCTTCAGTGGAACACTGCTTTTAACTTCCATATACAAAAACTGAAGACCGAGAGAAATAGAGTCTCACTAGATTTTTTTCACCTCTGGAGGATTTCTTGTCCTTTTGGCCTGCTTCTGGTTTCTGTGGCGAATTCCCTTGATGGATTCTCGTTCTTCACTCTTGTTGGATCGCACGAGGCACCAATTCTTGCGTTTTTGGTCCTCACACAAGTGACTAATTCTGGATTTTTTGTTCCTCACATGGGGCACCATTTGCTGGGTTTTTTGGCGGTCCCAGCAAGAGGGGGAACCCAACACCCTGGGCCCCTTGGAGGGGGTTCCCCGGCTGAGTTCTTTTCCAAGGATGAAGCAGTTAAGAGTGTTCTTAGTTCAAAGAGAAGGGGGGAGATGTTGGAATCCAGGGCACAGAGGATGTTTCTCTGCCTGTTTCAGGAGGCCCTGACCCTCAGTGGATTTAACCTTTGTACCTGGAGAAAGTTGCCAGGGCTTTGGGATGAGTTGGAGCAGCACTGCCAAAGTTACACTAACCCGTGTCCATAAGCACCACAACCACACTTTTTTTTTAACATCTCCAGGGATGGTGATACCACCACTGCCCTGAGCAGCCTGTGCCAATGCCTGACAACCCTCTCCATGAAAAAATTTTTTATAATATCCAANCCTGTGCCAATGCCTGACAACCCTCTCAATGAAAAAATTTTTTCTAATATCCAACCTAAACCTGACCTAGGGCAACTTGAGGCCTCTTGTCCTGTCCCTGTTCCCTGACAGCAGAGCCTGAACACCCCCAGCTGTCCCCTCCTGTCAGGAGTTGTGCAGAGCCACAAGGGCCCCCCTGAGCCTCATTTTCTCCAGGCTGAGCCCCTTTCCAGCTCCCTCAGCTACTCCTGGGGCTCCAGCCCCTTCCCAGCTCCACTCCCTTCTCTGGACATGCGCCAGCACCTCAATGTCTTTTTTTGTAGTGACGGGCCCAAAACTGGACACAGGATTTGAGATGTGGCCTCACCTGTGCTGACTAGAGGGGAAGAAAGCACATGGAAAGCACTCAGGGAAAGGTTTCCAAGCCTCCATCTCCCATCCTGACAAACCTCCATGCACATACAGCTGCTGTGGTGATGACCTCTTCCCAAACCTCTCTATCCCAATTTAGGGATCTTAGCTCCACCACGAAGCGAACCTCAAGTTCTAATGGTGGAAATGCCACAGCTCAGATGCAGAGATGCCACCTTTGCTTATCTCCTCCTGCCTATTTTTCCCCTTTTTTTTTTTTTTTTTTTTTTAACAAATAAACAAGAAGAAAGATTGCAACCTTTCCCCAACCTTTCAGACTTTTACTCCTGACAAGGACCTGTTTGGTGTCTGATTGCGCTCACCTCGATGCACCAGTTGCTGCTACTGGGCTTGGATTGTTTTTAAACACTCAGAGATTTTGATGATAATAATAACACCTCACTGCAGAGGAAAATTCTGGCTTGATTTTCCATCTCATCTCTGCTCCAGTGTTCCCACTCCTGCCAAGCCAGGAGGCTGGGATGAGCCTGATTGCTCATCAGCTGCAGTCTTCAAGGGCAGTGCTTGGGTTTTGCATCTCCTCCTTGCCACCAGCAGGTCCCGTGGGTGGAAAAAATCCATGAGGGGCTACTTGGAGTTCCCCAAATCACACTTGAAGATGTTCAATGAGAGTTCAGCTCTGAGGAGAGCATTGGGGTACTGCAGGAGAGATTATCAGGGACACCCTGGGGCCAGGTCTGTGCTGAACCTGTCTGTGCAGGAACCTGAAAGAAGTGGGGTGAGAAAGTTTCTCTCTCCCAGGTGACACAATTAAAGCCATGTCACCAGTCCATGCACCCAGCATGGTTCATTTTTGGTGAGAAACCAATCAAAACAGTCTTCCTCTTAGCACAGGATCGGAACAAACCGGCTGCAGAAGTGAGAGGGAGAAGTAAACAAAGCTGTTAACTTGTCAATGACTTGACTGATCAGCCGTGGGGAATAGCTGGAGAGGGCTGATGAGCCGTGCAGATATTCACTGGGCCGGCACTGCTGGGGCTGCAGCTGGAGCTGCACGGAGCTCCGGAGAGTCCTCGGAGCCACGGCAGGGCTTGGCCAGGGGACGTGGGGAACCAAACCTGCCCAGTGCATGGGCACCCCCACCCATGGGATGTGAGGAACCAAACCTGCCCAGTGCATGGGCACCCCAGCCCGTGGGATGTGAGGAACCAAACCTGCCCAGTGCATGGGCACCCCCATCCATGGGATGTGAGGAACCAAACCTGCCCAGTGCATGGGCACCCCAGCCCGTGGGATGTGAGGAACCAAACCTGCCCAGTGCATGGGCACCCCAGCCCGTGGGATGTGAGGAACCAAACCTGCCCAGTGCATGGGCACCCCAGCCCATGGGATGTGGGGAACCAAACCTGCCCAGTGCATGGGCACCCCCACCCATGGGATGTGAGGAACCAAACCTGCCCAGTGCATGGGCACCCCAGCCCGTGGGATGTGAGGAACCAAACCTGCCCAGTGCATGGGCACCCCCACCCATGGGATGTGAGGAACCAAACCTGTCCAGTGCATGGCTGTGCAGAGCAGAGCGGAGCGGAGCTGCCGGGATTACGGCCGCTGGGTTTAGCAGCAAGAGGGGCTGGCAAAGCCCACCCACCATGTCCCCCTGGCTCCTTCCCTGCACCAGGGCTGGGAAGGACGCTCGTCCCTGCCCTGGAAGGAAACCAGACAGGCTGTGCTGGAAAAGCTGTTGCTGTTTCAAAGGGAAAGCATCAAACTTCACGGACTGGGTGATTCCTTCTGCAAATCGAGCTGTTTTCGTGACAGATCAAAATAAAATGCAGACTCTTTAGATGCTGTGCTGTTTTAATCCTGCTGTTTGAAATCCCCCCTTCTCTTCCACCCCATCACATGACAAGGCTGGACACCAAACCTGTCCCCATTAACCCCTGTTTGGCACTTCTCTTGCCACTATGGATGTTTTTCTGCCCCTCTCCTTTCACAAATTCACCCTCTTTTGCAGTAACCCCTTTTCCCTCTAAAGAGGTGACTTTAGATTTAAGAATCTTTGGCCCCAGAGTCATGGAATCATATGAAAATTCTACTTCCCTCCCCCAAGTTAAATTATGAGCATTAAATTTCTAATTTTAATGTATGTGGAGAAAGTTTAAAATCATTCAGATTATGACAGCCAGCTGACAAAACTGCTTATCCTAGGGAAATACTGGGATGTGAGTCACCCCCCAGTCCTGGATGAGCTTGGAGGTGTCACCTCTCCTCAGGGAGTTTTTTACCCCTTTGGCAGTGAGGTTGCATTTCATTTTTCCTGCCCACATCGTCTTGACTTACTCCGTCACACAATAGACATGACTAATAGCTTAACTATTATTTTGGGTAATCCAATTTCATCACGTGGTTTGTGTTTTCTCAAATCGTTTAACAGGATTAGTCCTTTCTGGGGTCTTCCTACCCCACTCCACCCCCGTAGCAGAATGTCTTTAGCCAGATTTATGGATGCTGGCATGTTGAAGAGCTAATTCTCTGCCGTGCTTATCCTCCTCCTCAGTGCGAAGTGAATCTTAGTGCTATGAAGCTGCTCAAACTTGCCTTTCCCTTATTCCAGTTCTTATTTTCCACCTGTGCTTGAGGCCTTTGCAACTTTACACTTGGATGTGCAATTCCTTTGAGATTGGCAGGAAAAAGACAATGGTGAATGGAGACAGAAACTCACAGGTCTTCATCAGCATAAGAAAGCTGCTGCTTGGGGATCTTGAAAGTGGTGCTGGGCTGGGACCTCACGTTCCAGATCACTGGAGCTGCCAAATCCACACGTTTCAGGGCAGAAGTGATTGGCACAGCAGGCAGGAATGGCTCATGCCTTTCTGCACACGGAACTCATGCAACAGAGAGTTCCTGGGTGTCTGGGTCTTCTCCAAGGATTTTTCTTTCTTGGCTGGCTCTTAAAGCTCCTCTGAGGCTTTGACCTGGTCCTGAGTTTGGGATGTTTTCAAGGGCTTTGTGGTTTGATCTCTGTAGCATGAGAGGGTCTGCCCTCTCTTGGGTGTGTCAAGAGCATACAGACCTCGGGCCAAGTTTGTATTAACTCTTCAAGGATGGTGGCCAACCTTGGACATGTCAAACAGCCCAGGCAATGCTTTGGGCCACCAAAAATGGTGCCCACCAGCCTGAGCTGGCTCTGTCTGACTTTCCAGCCCCAGCAGTGCCCCTAAAGCCCCTCCTTCCCAATGACAGCCACCCATCCCATCGCTCAGGCTGGTTCCTTGTGCTCTGTCTGACTCCTGGCATGTCCTCAGGTTGGTGTGAGGCACAGCTCCTTCTCTGGCAGGTTCCCTGGCCTGCCTGCCAGAACAGTTAATTATTCAGGGCTCAACTGTGTCTAGATCAGATGGTTCACATTAGGATTATCAACAGGATATCAGGTTCACATTAGGGTTATCAACAGAGGCAGCTGAGTCACCTGGGTGAGATGGGCTGAGCCCTCATTTTGTGGGAATCTCCTCAAAGAAGATGCCAAGGGCAGGGATTTCTGTGTAAGGAACTTGGATTTCTGCTGGCTGGAGTGTGGGCAGCTTGGGGATCTGGCAAATCATGAGGAGGAATAATAAATATCCGAAGTGCGTTCCCTTGTGCTAATGCACACACACAGGCAACTCCCAGGGGAGTAGAATAAAGTTATGTGTTCACCAAAAGATCTGTTCATCTTTTCAGTATGAAATTCATCCATGGAATCACAGAATTGCTCAGTTTGGAAAAGACCTCCAAGGTCATCGAGTCTGGGCGTTACTTGGCACTCCCAAGGCCACCACTAACCCATGTCCCCAAGTTCTACAGCTACACACCTTCTACATCCCTCCAGGGATGGGGACTCCACCACCGCCCTGGGAAGACTGTGCCAGGGCTGTTCAACCTTTTTGGGGGGGAAGAAATTGTTCCTAACATCCAATATAAACCTCTGCTGGTGCAACATGAGGCTGTTTGTTCTTATTCTGTCACTTGTTACTTGAGACAAGAAAGTAGCCCCCACCTCACTGCAACCTCCTTTCAGGCAGCTGTAGAGAGCAATAAGGTCTCTCCTGACCCTCCTTCTTGCCAGCTGAAACAACCTCAGCTTCCTCAGCCATCCATCAGTCCATCCATCCATCCATCCATCCATCCATCCATCCATCCATCCATCCATCCATCCATCCACCATCCACCCATGCCCAAAATTATGGTCAAGTCCCTCTTCTCTCCCAAGCCTCTGGAATGCCCTTGACACCCTGGCACAACTCCACCCTTCTCAGCCATGTCACGGGAAAACAACCCGATGTGGCTGTGTCCTGGTACAACAGACTGACCCAAAGAGCTCTGTGATTATCTGTTGACTTCTCCATAAAACAGCATTAAAAAAAAAAAAAGACATCTCCAAAAGTAACAACCATGAAGTTCTTCACTACCCTCTTCAGTAACAAAATGGAGCTAAGTGATAAATGCTGGTTGATGCTTTACAAACAACTTTCTAACCCAGAGACAACATCCTGCCTTTTCTCTTCGACTTAATATTTGCCAGCAGCTTCTAGGGCGGAACAGAAAGCCAAGGGTATTTTTGAGACCTGAAGTGAACAGGGTTACCCCCAGTTCCAGCATTGCTCTGGTGTCTCTCTGGGATGGGGTGTGCAAGGGTAGGTGCTGTGTACCCTGAACAGTTGTGCTAAGATAACTCCATGCCAGGTGGAGAGGATGCTCAGGGTGCACAGCATGTCCTCAGCACAGGTCACACAGCTTTGGGGAGGAAAGGCTCCCCTGCCCCAGCTCAGCCTGAGCCAGCTTGTCCCTTGCTTCTCCTCGATTTGCTGTTTCCTGATGAACTCAGGCTGACTTCCTGGCTCCAGCTCAGCAGTGGATCCACATTCCAGCAGCTGATGTATGGCAGGAGGAGCCCTCTGACTGCCAGTGTCCAGTGGTGGGTACTGGGGAAGTCACCAGGACACGTGGTCCTGGAAGGTGTGTGGGACCACTGGGTTTGTTGTGGGACACCAGCACCCATTGGGTTTGTTGTGGGACACCAGCACCCACTGGGTTTGTTGTGGGACACCAGCACCCACTGGGTTTTCCCATCCTCCTGCCATGCCTGCTGGCCTACATTTTGCAGCTCTCCTGACTGCTGTTTTGGCAGAGATGTCTCCAAGGGTGGCACTTGGGGAATGAGTCAAATGAACAACAACTGATGCTGCAGTCACCAAATCCCCACTGGTTTATGGGGCAGAGGCAGCGACAGAAGTAGATGCTCACAGATTTGTCCTCCATTTAAACACACCTCTAGCCCAAAATCTGCAATAAAGGAGCAAAGAGGGAATCAAGAAGTGAAATCCCTCAGAACAGCTCCTGCAGGGCTGTGGTGGGTGCCACCTCTGTCACTATTCCACATCCTCCTTGCACACTCTGCTTCATCCTTCACGCCTCGCTCGTCCCTGGTCACATTCTTCCCTTACTGGCAGAAAAGCCTCAAACAGAGCTCAAGGCCTCTTAAATCAACGTCTTTCCTGACTCAGAAGCTGTAAGAGGATTCATTATTTATGTGGCAGAAACACAAAAGCTTAGCATATTTTAAGCTGTCTGAAACAACTTCAAGGCAACTCTTCCTCTGTCTCCTTTTTTATAACAAAACACATTGAGATGTCTCTGAACCAAGTGGCAGGGGGAAACTGTTTTTTTTTAATTCCAAAAGATAAAATAATATGTACAGATTGAAGGAGAGAACGAAAAACCACCATGATCTAACTTGGGATCACCAAGGAATGCCCATCAGGGGATGTTGCCTGTGAGGTGTTGGGGTAATCCTTGGACAGACTCTACTGTGATGTGGCATTGATGTTATGGCAGTGGGAGAGGTCAAGGAGACAGCTCTGCTCCTTCACAAGCACGTGCAGCCGTATCCTTCAGAGGCAGTAGCAGAGGAGGTGCTGGGTGTCTTTTTTTCCCCTCTTTCTCCCCATTTTTACATTTTCAATTTAGTCACAGCATCTCTAATTTCCTTAGATCTGAAGCCACCTCGTGAGACTGGAAGGGAACGATATAGAAAAAAGATGAGGGGAAAAAAACCACCAGTAATCTTGTAAAAGTCAGTTTTGAAAAATCAATTTTCTTGTGTGACAAGATTTGCTTAAGGCTTTTCGTTCTGTGAAATCAGCCCATCATCCTGCGGGAACGCATGAAGGAAGTGGTAAGTGTGGTTTGGAATAACTCAGATTAAAGACTGCTAAATTAGGCTCAAAAAGCTGCCACTTTTTGCAAAGGGAGAGGAGATCTGGCCAGAGGAGGCAATGATGCTCCCTTTTGAATCACATTCCCAGCTCCAGGAGCAAGTCTTGAAGGAGGGGTGACTGACAGGGCTGGGAAAACACAACCACAACCCTAAGGTCTGCTGGAAATGAGATGCTGCTTTGGAGAGAGGTTCACTCTGATGCTGGGAAAGGGCTGGAGCAGAGTTTGGAAACTCACAGTGCTGCTGACTCCTGGGATGCTGCAGTCCTGGCTGGTGATGAGCAGCACCACGGGGCACTCCATGCTTCTGTGAGCTCTCCTGGAACAGCCAGGCCCCTCTGGCAGCCCCACCATCAGAGAGGCTCCATCCAGCCCCGGGCTGGCTGCTCCATCACTCTTTGTTTGGTACCTTCCATCATCTCTGCATCAGGGACTGTGCTCACCAGTACAAAGCCTTTTCCTTCCCCTTGCCTTTCCCCCCTCCATCAGACTCTCTCTCCTCTATGCTCTCTCCTAATTAGTTCAAGCTGCCTCTGAACATCTCCCACCCGCTTGTTCCCATTACCTTGACAAGCCAGGGAATGGGAAGACAAATCTCCCTGTCCTCACACCTCCATGAGTGAAGGCTCTTCCAATCCTGTCTTCCCAGTCTCACCTGGAGCTCTGTGCCTTGGCAGAGCCCCTCAGCAGCCCAGTCTCACTTCCCAGCTGCAGGGATAGTTGTGCCTTTTATTTTACTTTATTTCCTTTTTTTAAAGCCTGTCTCTCCACCTGCCACCCAGCCACGCTCCCCTCCCTGTCACAGGGAGCTGGCAGATGGGGCTAATGCATCACGAAGGAGATCTGAAGAATTCATTTCCTGGTATTTTTTTTTTTCCCCCAGCTTTCATTTTCACTTCAGAGCAAAGGTCCAGTTGTCTGGGAGGAAGCTACAAAGACAAACCCAGGCAGGAAAACAGAGATAGTCAGGAAAAATGTTACAGTGCCGATAACTTGAGACCTCGGTGTGCTTTGCATTTATTTCAACTCCTGCTTTAGCTGCATTTTGCTATGTCTGTAAATTAGATTTATTCTGTTACTGCTGTGAAATGCCTGCGGGTCCCTTCCCCACTCCAGCTTCTCTTCCCTCCCCTGCCAAGTCTGGCTGCGGGGGGCAGCAGGAGAGGTGACAGCCCTGCCGAGGGACAGCATATGGACCCGCAGCGTCCTGCGCTGGACAGACGGCAGCCGCGGCCAGGGGAGCGGGGGGAGCAGATGGGAGCGGGGGGAGGAGGGCAACAAAAACTGCACACTGGCATAAATGAGAACTTTCCCAAGCTGGACTGGAGGAGGGAGCTGGCTGGGGGGGGAGAAGGTCCAAAGCGCGCCAAGAAATGGCAGCAAAAGCAAACTGACCGTTCCATTTCAGGAATTCTGCTGAAAGGCCTCTGGTCTGGACAGATGTTTGTTGAGCTGCTCCCCACCTCATCTCTCTGCAGCCTTCTGGGCAGCTGAGACCCATGAGCTCTTGTGGGGCTGCCCCAGATCATAGAATCCCAGAATAGTTTGGGTGGGAAAGGACCTTAATGCTCATCACATTCCAACACCTTCCACCAGACCAAGCTGCTCCAAGGCCCATCTAACCCAGCCTTGAAATGGTCCCTGTGAAGTCCCCAGAGGAGAAGTCTGGGTGATTTTCCTGTGAGTGGGACACTGAGTCCAATGGATGTGGAGAAAAGTGCCCGTGCACCCACAGACTTCATGCCTTGTCTGCAGCCACTGGGGCCCTGCAGCATTTCAAACTTTTGACAGTCCCTTTTAAATATTAACAGAGGTGTGATTGTAATTTAATAAGAGTTAATATGGCAGATCCTCCTCCCTTGGCCAGTCTGGTTGTGGTCTTGGTGATCAGAAGCTCTGGGAATGCAAGGCACGATGGGTTGGTCACTTTTATCCTGGGCCTTCCATGAACGGGCAGAGGAAAGCAAGGAACACAGAAACACACCAGTTCCCAGGAGACACTTCTCAAAGCCACTGGAATTGCATATTAAAATATATCCAGGTTTTATAGGGCCAGAAGAGGGAAAACAGCCCCTGCTCTGGCTTGGCAGGAGGCAGTGCCCATTAAATGGGTCATTTGCCACTTCTCTCTCAAAAGTTGCCAATGAAATCATCGCCCTGAATCTCTGATCAGCTTCCCATGATCCAATAATCCTTTCTGGCCTTTACAGCCTATGGATCTGTGAATATATTCAGCTGACTGGAAGAGATAGGGACAACTCTGGTGTCATGCAAGGGTTTTAAACTCCAAATGTGCCTTTCCCTGGCCTTTCACCCAGGATCAGGGATCTGTGCACATCCAGAAGCTTGACTGACCAAGCAAAGAAGCAAGGGAGATCTAGCTGGAACAGAAGCATCTTGCTCCCACTGTCTGGGGTGATTTCTCCTTCTGCTCATCCAACCTGGCAGCAGCAAACAATTCCTATGGCTCTTCCTTCCTTAAGACCTGAATTCCTTGACTCTATTACAGATGTGGCTTCCTCATGCTCAGATGAAACCAGGTGCACCCATTTATGAGCCCAGCTCTTCTCACTGCCTGGATGTGGGTTTTATTTCACCTTCCCTTTTATCCTGCTAAGGATGTATCCCTTGGGGCAGACCTCTGGCATGGGAACAGGTCTGATCCCTGAGAAGTGAGTGTGAGGAATTAGGGATGGGATTCCCTGGGTTCTCCATGCCAATCAGTGATGTGGGACAAGTGGAAACAGCCTCAAATTTCATCAGGGGAGGTTTAGATTGGATATTAGGAGACATTTCTTCATTAAAATGTGGGTCAGACACTTGAACAGACTACCCAGTACAGTGGTGGAGTTCCCATCCATGGAGGAATTTAAAAGATGTGTGAATGTGGCACTTGGGGACATGGATTAGTGGTGGCCTTGGAAGTGCAGGGGTAACAGTTGGACTCAACAATTTTAGAGTGTTTTTCCAACCTAATTGATTCTGTGATTCCATGACTTGCTGACCTTCATTTTGGGCTTCCCCCTCTGCCATAACCAACCACACAGGGATGGCAGGAAATGTCTCTTGGCTCTTTCCTTGGCATTTGTTTTGGAGAAGCTGGGTCTGTGTGTTGAGCCCATGACTGACTGATGATGGAAGTGCTCCTGGCAGAGAGTTGGTCCATCCAGCCACATCCACTGGGGCAGTGAAAGTGCAGTGATCCTGCCAAGCCAAGCAAGGGCTAACCAGCTGCTCATTCCTCCATTCCCTATCCCTTTGATAAGACTGTAACAGATTTCTGCTGCTTTTCCTGCTCTTTGCCAGGCACCAGAGCAATGCTGAGCCATGAGGAAGCTAGTTCAAGTGTCTGAGCAAACTTCCAGGCTGTTTCCAGCAGGTCATGGGGCATGTGCTCTTGAAGAACTTGACTCTCTCGTGGGAGCTGAGGCATCTCATGAATAAATCTGGTGAGATGCCAGCAGGTCCCCAAATGGTGCAGACAAGGCTCAAACAGTAAAGAGCAGCAAAGCTCTGTGGAGTTTGAACTTCTCCCCAGGTTTGTTCAAACTGTGGGAATGTGTCTCTGTGGGAGGAATGCCTCCAAGATGCACAGTGTAAAGCAGGCAGGCCAAAGCACAGATGATGCACATTGTGATTTTCTCTTTTTCTCTCACAGCTCCTTGATACCAGGTAAAATTTTTCTATATTGACCTGAACCCAAAAATTCTGCCACTTTTTCCCCAAGGCCAGCAGCCAGAACACCCCAAACCTCAAACCTGGGAATGTACGATCCTTGGAGACGCCAGATTTGCCAAAGGCACTTGGGTACTTCACCCACTTGTTTTCCTAAAGCTGGGTGGGAAATGCCTGTCCTGTGGAGAAGGGTGGAGGAACCAGACCAGGGAGCTTTTCCCTGTTGCCGTCCCTTTGTTTTCCCTGGGCAAAGCCAGGGGGAAGCCAGGACACTGCCTCCCACCAGGTGTGTTCAAGCCCCAATGCCTTTTAAAGAAAACCTCGTTAAGAAGCAGTTGAGTTTGGATTAATATTTGATGATCGACAGCGAGTTGCTGTTCAGAGATAAAACAGTATTTACTGAGCAGGGGCTTTCCTGCCGGCCAAGCTCACTGAGCCAACAAACAAACAGAGCTCTGGGGGAAGCACGTGGAGGTGAGGACAGGGGATGCTGTGGGATGGCTCTGAGCTCAGCACAGCAGGACCAGGGGGTGGTGGGGCTCAAGCCCTGAGCTGCAGCTGCCACTCACAAAACTGGTTGATGCAGGAGGATTCAGGTAGGTGGCACCCTGGGCTTCAGCCCAGCAGGGATGGCTGGAACCTGCTTGGGCTGCACCTGCTGTGATCCCTGTTTGGCCGTGAGATGGGAAGAAGTGGGGCAGCACCATCCCTTGGGCTGACAAATAAATGCCCCCCAGCTCCTCCTGACCTCTGCTCCTGCTGCAGCTCCTGCTGGACTTTCTGCAAGGTCCAGCAGCTATGAAGAGCGAGCTGTGTGCTGCTCACAGCTGCCGTGCTCAACACCTTGCAGCAGCTGGGAGCGATGTCTCCCTCTTCCCAGCTGTGTCTGTGTGTCTGTCTGTCAGTCCCACACCTTTCTTTGGAAGTGCAGCGGTCCCCAGAACTGCAGCTGGTGCTGCAGGGTGACTCCACATGTCCCCCTCTGCTGCCAAAGATAACATTATTTGCAAAGGTCTCTGCCAGCCCTGGGGGTGAGAGCTCTGTGTGGATGCACAGAATGAGATTTGTATCACTGCCCTGCCTGCACCAACTCCCCATCACTCCGCAAAAATAATCATCAGCTGAGGAGCCCGAAATGCTCAGGGATGCTGCCTCCTGCAATATTAAACCTTCCCATTTTCTTCTGCCACTTTAAAGATTCTCTTTCTTACTGAAAGTGATAAATAATAACAGCAAAAAAACACCCCACAGACACACAACAGACATCAAAAGCCACGAGAAGATTGGCAAATAGAGAGATCTGAAGGGAGCAAAGAGGAGGCCTGGTTGGGAGTCGGTTCACGTAGCCCCGACTTCTGTTGCTTTCCATTAATTTTACCCGCCATCGCAGGTAGCAGAACAACGGCGACAGCTAATTACTCTCCCTTTCCCTTTCCTGCCCGTTTGCTTGCAGCAAAAGAAAGCCAGTAAATTCCCAAATCCCCCCTCCCCATCGCAGACCTGTCCAGGAAGCCGCAGAGGCGTGTGGGAGGCGGCTGTTGAGGTGGGATGTGCCGGCTGCCCGCCGGAGCCCTTTGCTGCTCCGGCCTGGAAATGGGATTCTCTGCCAGCAAACGGGCTGGCAGGGGCTGGCAGTGGCTCACAGGGAGGGGAGAGGAAAGGTTAGTGTGATCCCCTACCACCCCTGGGACACCAGGGAGCCTCTTTGGGCCTCTAGCCCCATGTCCATGGTGCTAAAGCAGGTGGGGACACATCCATGGAAGTGCTGCCGAGGAGCCCAGGTCCCCTTGAGCCTTTCCCAAGTTGAGGATGGCAACACCAAGGAGCTTTTTGGTGGGCTGAGCTACTCTTCAGCTCCAAAGGGAACCTGACAGAGGTGGGATAAACCCGGGCCAGATGGGGTATAAGACCCTACAGAAGCTGTAGGATGTGTCTGTGCAAAGCTTGCTCTATATGGAAGGAGGGAAAACATCGAGATGAGCAAAGCCCTGCTGCCAGAGGGTTAATTCATCCCTGTGCCAGAACCCCCTGCTCAGGATCACTGTGCCACCTCACCAGCCTCTGCCCTCCACTTGCTTTTGGTGACACTGGCCTGTCCCGTGTCCAAAAGCGAGTGACAGCCCAAGTGACATCGTGGGCAAACAAACCTCCCTGGGGAAAATCTGCTCGTCGTCAGGACACGGCTGCTGCCAGCGAGGGAGAGGGCTGGGATTTCAGCTCCAGTGTCCTCAGCTAAGGAAAGGAGCAAAAGAGCTGTGCCTCCAGCACAGGACAGCCTGCCCCAGCCCTGCCTGCTTCCCGACATCATGAGGTGCCAGCAGATTTTAAAGAAGACGGATTTTCACTTAGAAAATGCCACTGAGGCCAAAGATTTCACGAAAATCTGTCAGTTCTGAGAAAATGCCATTAACCCTCTGTCTTCAGAAGAAGACATGGTGCAGGCTGTAACTTTCCACTCTGGCTCTGGGAGAGGATTGCTCCAAGGTCTCTTTTCCAACCAGGTTTTTCTTGCATTAAAACCAACCTGTATGTGATTATATAAGCAAACATGAAGAAAACTTCCCAAGGAAAAAGCAGCTCATCAAAACTATGTTCTCTATAGGGGCAGAGGGGGCTTTTTGGCTGTTGGGAAATGGTGTTGAATTTTGTTTCTTTTCCCTTGCCCTCCTAACTAAGAGAATAGGAGCTCTGGGCTTAAAATCTTGAGTCAGCAGGACCGTGGAGGTGGTTTAGTGGCTTCATCCTAAGAGCCCAGTTCATAGATCCTTCCCAAAGGAACATCTATGGGTGAGATATTTGACCTCATGTGCTTTTCCCAGGAAGAAAAGCCAGGATGCAAACCCATTGCAAAATCTATGGCTCCTCAAAAACTCCAGCAAGGTGACAGTTTGCTGGTATGTTGGTAGCAGGGATGGCCCTGCAAAGCTGGCTCTGGATTTATGCCCACAAAAGGGAATTTATGGTGTTTAAACATTCTTCCTTTGTGTTCAGAGTTATTTACTGACAAACATATTGGGAAGGATTAAAAATAAATATTGTCTGAAGATCTGGGATCTCTGTCCGAGCATGAGGGAAGCCATAGGAGATAGATCAGAGTGGTCCTTGGCCAAGGAGAAAAAAAACCACACTTCCTATTGTTTTTTAAGGCAGAATAAGTTCATTTTCACCAGTGGTGGGGTCCTGAGTGGCTCTGGGGATGGCACTAAGCTCATGTTCTGCTTTCTCAAACCTCCTGATATCTCAGTCCTGGGGCTTTACATGTCCCATCCTTCTCTCCCGGAGAGTGTCGAAGCACAGGGTGCTCCCTGCTCCTCAATGTGCCACTCCAGAGGGCTCCAGCTTCAGTGCTGAAACACCTGCCACTTTTACACAGTGAAGAGCTTTGGGATCTTATGGAAGGGAAACAAATCCCCCCTCTATCAATCAGAGCCTTTAAGCAGGAGGAAGCCCAAGCGAGCACTGCTGAGCTCTGTTTGCTTGTCACAGTGGTAGGGAAAAAGCCTCATCTGAGGTTTACATGTTAAGGGAACTCAAGAAGTGAAAAACCCAAAGTGAATAAATTTGTCATGCCTCTTTTTTTTTCCCCACCCAACCCCCTTTTTATGGGAAAGCATAGCCTGAAAAAACATATAATTAGTTTTAAGAGTAAAATCCATCATGAAATGAATCCCAAAGCCATTTGCAGCAAAGTAGACTCATGGAGGCTCAGGGGACAGGAAAGGTGACAAGACCCTTGGCCTCAGAATGGGTGAGAAGGAAGGAAGAGGGCAGAGGGTGGCATTTGCAGTCAGAGGGGACAGCAAAAACCTGCACTACCAAGATGGCAGCAAAGATGGGAGAACAGTGTTGAGTCCACCTCTGCTTGGTGAAGAAAAACAACACAACTTGGCTTGGGCATGGATCCCAAGGGTGGAAACAGCCAAGAGAAATCACAGAATGCCAAAATGGTTAGGGCTGGACGGGACCTTAAAGCTGTTCTTGTTCCACCCCTTGCCATGGGCAGGGACACCCTTCCTGTATCCCAGGGTGCTCCAAGCCCTGCCCTACCTGGCCTTGGACAACTCCAGGGATTCAGGAGCAGCCACAACTCCTCTGGGCACCCTGTGGCAGGGCCTGCCCACCCTCACAGGGAACAATTTCTTCCCAATATCCCATCCATCCCTGCTCTCTGGCAGTGGGAAGCCATTCCCCCTTGTCCAAAGTCCCTGTCCAAGGAAGTGGAAACCCTAGACTGGAGCTTTCCAGGCTGCTCCAGTGCACAAAGGATCAGCCCAGCTGGGTTCAGGGATGATGTGGAAGGTTCCTTTGTTGAGAATCAGGCTGATGGGGCAGAAGTTTTGCCAGGTTCTTGCCACTGTCTGGTTCCTTGACCAGAGATGGTTGTTTTGCCTTGGACTGCACCAGAATCAATTCTGGAGTAAGAACCACGTGGGTCCTTCACCCAGCCTGCCATGCACTTTATTTTCCTACCAGCTGTAAATATGAAACCAGGGCTATTTGTATCTTTGACATTAATTGACTTCTCAAATTAATAACTCTTCTGTGTAACCAGGAACACAATTATTGCTTTGTTGTGCTGATATCCAGCTGGAAGGAATCGTTCCTACCTGGAAACTTGATTGTACTAATTAAACTGTATGAGCCTAACAGGAGGTGGGTCATGGTAACCTGTCCCCGGAGGTGCTTCCTCTGTTATTATCCATGGATGGTTCTGCAGAGCCAGAAGGGATGGTGAGCCTGTGTGTGCATACTCAGGCAGGAGGGGGGAGTGGCTGATGGATGAGGTGGGACAGGGACGTACCTGGTTACACAAAGCTCTTTTCTCCCAAAGCGTGCTGACAGCCTGCCCCGCTTCCCATACCCATGTTTTGTCTGCTTAGAACAAAAAACTGTGAGAGGAGGGGTGTTTTCTGATGCAGGAGACTTCACACCCAAAGCCAAGGGCCCATGGCAGTGACTCTGCTCAGTGCAGAGCATGTGATCTCCTGCCCATCAATCCCTGGATCTGCACTCACAGAATCACAGAATCTCCTGAGCTGGGACGCACCCACAAGATGCATCGAGTTCAACTCCTGTCCCTGCCCAGACACCCCAACAACCCCACCCTGTCCATCCCTGGCAGCGCTGTCCAAAGGCTCCTGGAGCTCTGGCAGCCTCGGGGCCGTGCCCATTCCCTGGGGAGCCTGGGCAGTGCCAGCACCCTCTGGGGAAAGAGCCTTTCCCTCATATCCAACCTAAACCTCTGCTGGCACAGCTCCAGCTTCCTTCAGATCCTTCCCCTAGTCACCAGAGAGAAGAGAGGACCCAGGGAGGCTCGGGGGTGACAGGGACCCCATGCCCTGCCTGCACCCGAGACCTCTCTCAGCAACAAGCAATGCATTTCCTCCTGCTCCAAATCTCCTCAGCCACCTGTGCCCTGCTCTGAGCTCACCGTGGCCAGTGCAGGGGCACTGCAGACTGGCTAGCAGGGATGGCCCCTCCCACTCAGGGAGAATGTCCCACTCAAGGAGATCCCATCCCCTGTGTCCCCTCACTTCTCTGGCACCGAGAGGCTTATGGTGGGTGCTTAAGGGTTACATGGAGATGGCGATAGAGCTGCTTTGTTCAAATCATAAAAGAGTGTGCAAAAAAAGGAGAGGAATTTTCCCGTAATAGACTTTTCACTCGGCGTGCATTGCTCGCGATGTCCCCAAACAGATGGCTCTGCCAGCTCAGTGCCAGGCCTCTTAATCCACTCCAGGTGCCGATGAATCCCTGCCCAAGAAGCTGTTGCCTGTGGCAGAACACAACAGACACCCAGCGAGTGGCAGAAGCAGAGCCTCTCACTGTGCAACAGCATCATCAGGGCCAGAGCAGCACCAGGGAGCCACCAGAGTGGGGACAAGGACCCTGCGGCATCAGGGAGGAGGAGCTGGCCCATCCCTTGGCACAGGGGCAGCAGAAGCCGTGGGGATGAGCCACAGTGAGCACCAAGCAGTGAGAAACACGGGAGGAGGTGGAATGGCCACCAGAAACCACAGCCAGAGGTGCTGAGCTCTTTTGGGTCACCTGGAGGGGAAGCGTTGCAAGGGGAAGGTGAGATGCTCTCCGCAGAGGGCTGGACTGAGGTGCCAGGAGTGCCACCTTACCTGTACTGGGTGACAGCAGGGTTGGCCTTGGCAGAGCAGTGGAACTTCACAGTGTTGTCCTCCAGCACCGGCTGCGGCTCCACGGACAGGTTCACCAGGGGCGGGTCTGCAAGCAGAGACAGGCCCTGAGCACCCCAAGGACACGGTGCAGCACCCCCCTGCTGCCTGCAGCTGCTCGGGCTGCAAAGCAAAACCTGGCTGTAGGAAAGCCTGGCAAAAGCACTGACACTCCTTGGTGCTGTGCTATCACAGAATCCCAGAACGGTTTGGACTGGAAGGGACCTTAAAGATCATGCAGTTCCACCCCCTACTATGGGCAGGGACACCTTCACTACACCAAGTTGCTTCAAGTCCCGCCCAACCTAGCCTTGAACATGTCCAGCTTCTCTGGACAACCTGTGCCAGGGCCTCATCACCCTCATAGGGAAGAATTTCTTCCCGAGATCTCATCTAACCCCGCCCTCTGGCAGAGGGAAGCCATTTTTCAGTTTAAGCCATACAACAATTGTCAGACAGGCTGATGCCATGAACGCTGCTCTTCTCTTGAAGGGCTTCAACGAGTAAGACAGGAAGAGAAGCCACAGACACCATTTGATGTAACATTTCACTTGGAAAATGTGACTGCTGGCTCTGATTCTCATTTAAGGACATAAACTCCCTGCTTTGAGACTCTCCAGTTTAATATCTTGCTGTATAACAATGATTTTTTGTCTATCCTCTAACTTTAAAGTGGCATTTCTGCTCTTTCATCAGCCTAATCATCTCTGCCAAGGCCTTACTGGTGTCACAGGCTGCTCCAGCCTTCCAACTGCTCCTCAGTTCCTCTCCTTTTTTCACATGAGAAGCATCTAAATGCTTTAACAGCAAATAACATTTAGGAAAGAACTGATAAAAGCAAGTAGGAAATGGATGAAATGTTTAGATGAAGAATATCCAGAGCTGTTTTAATTTTTTGTGATGACTGAGGCCTTCAGCTCTAGGTTTTAAGCATGGGACCTTATTTGAGGGCAAAAAGCAGAAAGAAATGGCCTTGTGGAGGGTTTTTTGGTGTCTGAAGAACAAGCTGTCCCATGGCAGAGGGTGTTGGGGCTCATCGAACAAGCTGAGGGGCTCTCCTGCCCTTGAGGTGGGAGTCTGCTGCACATATGCAAAACCACATCCTGAAACAGGACATGTCATGTGTTCAACTTTACCTGCTGCCTCTCTCCTCTTCCAAGTGTTCAGCAATGTCCCTCCCAGCTGGAAAATGGGGAAAGGCTACAGGTGACAGGGCAGGGGGCAGAGAAGCTGGGTGGTACCCCCTGTTCTAGGGCACCTCCCTTGGCCTGACCTGTGCCGGGACATCCCTGAGCCCTGGGCTGGGTTGGGTGTGTGGGGTCAGTGCTGCAGGGCTGGACACAGTCCAGAGCTCCCGTCCCTGCGGGGATGCTGTGCAGCCACGGCTGCAGCCAAGCCCAAGGGGTGTCCTTGGCCTAACAGGGATGGAAGTGCTCCTGCTGGCCTCTCTGTCCACCACACACAAGTCGGGCGCCTGCTGGAGTGACCTGGCTCTGGGTGTGGGCTCCAACTGGGCATACTGGTGTGGGAACTGCCTCCAAAGCAACCCCGGGTCATTCCAGCCCTGCCAGGCGCAAGGTCAGCAGCCTGGGGACAGCAGCGGAGTCTCGGAGGTGGCCTCGGCGGTGACCTTGGCAGGGCAGGAGGGGAGAAGGAAAGGCGGAGTCCCGGCAGCGCTCCAGTGCCTCCTTCTTCTCCGCCCCGTGGTATTTACCCAGGCTGAGCCTGGCTTTATTGTGAGCAAAGCCACCTGCCTTCCTGATGGGAAATTATGACGGGGAAATTATAGGTATTTTCAATTTACCCTAATTTCATTTTAAAATGTGCAATTCAAATGACAATAAAGATGGGCGCAGTTGGGAATATAAATGAGCTTCCCTGACACAGCAGCCCAGAGATGTATAGCGGGCTTCTAATTCATTCCCAGGCATCCTGACACTTCCCTATTGTTAGACAACAACAGCTAATCACCTTCCTTTGTTAAGTATGAATCACACTTCTCTTTAGTAGCTTCCCCATTGTTTGATGGGTTAGGAGCTGTGCCTACGATTTACAGAGAGGAGCCTCTTTGTATTAAAATGAGCCCGGCTCCCTCCTGCACTCAAAATAATAATAATAAAAAAAATTAAAAAGAAAAAAAAAAAAAAAAAGAGCAAAGGAAATGAATTAAAGTCTTTGATCTCGCCTTTCAGAAATGGGATTGGGCTTTCGAGTATTGTGGGTGCTGCGGATAGCGTGGGTTGTGTGTGCCAGAGTGTTTCAGGGCATTTTAAAGGGAAAAAAGACACAAATTGTAACTCATCAGGATGTAATTCCACTCGGTTACAATTATAATTCCTGCCTGGCTTCTTGTAATGAATTTGCATGATGGAATGAGATAGAGCCGGCCCACAGGCGGTGGGAGGAGAGGGTGTGAGTGCTCGTGCAGGTGCCGCATTGCCCTGGGACGGGCACCGGGACCAGCACCGCTCCTCACCAGCCCCACAGCCCGGGAGGCACCTTGGCAAACCCCTCAGCTCCCACTGCTCCCGCTCAGCCCCTCAGGGATGGCTGCAGGCTGAGCCCCATGGGCTGCAGGCGCTGTGCTGGCACTTGCCCTGCCGGGTGCAGATCCCTCTCTGTGCTCCTCTCCCCTGTGGACAAGCCCTTCCAAACCTCTTCACTAAGGCTGAGATGCCACTTTTAGCCATGGGCTTTCCACTCCCCAGTGGGAAGCACAAAAGGGAATCAAACACTGCAAAGCTCCAAGGATAAACGCAGCAGGAGACCCTCCAGCACAGGGATGTGCCCCTCATCACCCTCCACTTCTCCTCCTCCCACCTCCTGCAAAAACATACAGATGCAGCCAAATCCCTTCTTGCCATGACAAAAAAAAGGGTGTAAAAATGAGCTATTGCACATGTGTGTGCAGAGGCTTGGAGCAATGGCTTTGGATAAGCAATAACCCTGCTCCTCCCCATCCCGGCACGCCGAGTGTGCATTTCCATGGACCCACTGGACTCTTGCAGTATAAATAGTTTATGGCATATCAAACTATTAAACATGATTTTAATCCCACTTGTGATGTTCGACGCACAACTCACAGGAGGCTGACTTTGATGTGGCTGGTGGAAGGGAAATCACATTGAACAGATGTTCCAGCTGGAGCCGCTTAGTGTTTCCATTACAGACCCTGCACCGGGTTTTTTCCAGCTCTTTCTGCCAACCCTCCTTTCTTTTATATATTTGGGAGGGGAGGGTTTTATGACTCAGCTCTTTCATTGCTGCTATGGTGGTCAGGCATGAGGTTGATAGGACCCCAACTTCAATTTTCCATCAGCTGAATGAGGATAATCTCTCCCACCATGAACTCACCCTTCCTAGGGACAGCCTCCATCCTGGTGTTTCTCTGCTGCCTGTGACCATTGCTGATGTTCTTTTGAGTTGCAGAAGAAAATGAAAGAAAGTAGTAGGAGTGCTTTACCATGCTGCAGTTTCCTGGGAAGGATTATTTTTGGTTCCCTGGGATTATTTTGCAAGGCCATCTCTCAAACCATGCAGCTGGGAGATGTTTGCTATAGTGTGAATTCACCCTCCACTGCTGGAGGTGGAGAGTGCAGGGTCCAGGGGGATGCTGCAGCTCATGCCAGGCTGGGAAGAGCTCCCCAGCCAAGAGCTGCTGCCTGCTTTTCCTTATTCTTGAGAAACCACTTCTTTCTCTCCCCAAGGTGCTGCTTCTGTGCTAGATATTGGAAGAAGACCCATGAGCAGGACTTCCCAGAATAATTCTCTAGGGAAAAATGAGTGACTCAGATATTTTTTGCTTAGGAAAAGCACCTTTAGCTCTTTGCAGAGTGAATGCAGCTGGTTGTCTACAAGGCTGGGTGTGAAACCTCATGAACTACAGGTGGGTTAATAGTTGCACTTGATGATCTTAGAGGTCTTTTCCAACCTTAAGAATTCCCTGATTCTGTTACTAGATGCAGCTAGAGCAGGCTTTTGCATCCAGGTCAAAATCCATCCCACCTCAGCTTGGTTAATCCATCTTAGTATTTTTCTATCCCATCATCCATCCAGCTTTGGAAAACTGATATCCTCATTAGCCCCCATTAAGAACAACATACTTTAAATAGCTGGGTAGAATATTATTGTTATTACATTCACAGCATGGAGTATTTAATAGCTGAGAGTGGAAATTGGTGTTCTTTGTCAGGTTTTTCTCTTTCCCAAGCAGATTCCATGTGGCTTGGGGATTCAGCTCACGTCTCCAGCCCACACTGTACTGCCCTGGTGTAATGATGTCTCCGCTCCGCGTTGTTTGTGTGAGTGTGTCTCCAGCTATTGTAGCTGTTTGCTGGCTGTGAAATAACCCAAGCTATTATCTCATTTTATCTGCCCAGTTCTGTCAGGGACATGCAGCCAGCGACCCAAGAACCTGGTAATCTTCCGGCAGCAAAAGCTGGAAGTCTTAAATGGTGAATTTTCTGCTGCGCTTGAGTTTGTTCAGTTGAGTTTGCCAGTTTTAATTGGTCTCTGGAAAGCAGCTGGCATGCTAATATTGAACATCCTGCTTTTGCAAGTCATGGGTAAATACAGCTGCAGGAACTGGGTGTGTGAATGGAGCATGGCTGGGAGGGGTCAGGAGGAGCCCAAGAGCAATGGCTACAGCAGAGGAGGAGGGAGGAGGCCTGTGAAATGTGAATTTTGGGACATGGCAGATTTTGCTCTGTGGATTTACAGTAAAGGGTGAATGGTACAGCTCTGAACTCATCTCTGCCCCCTGAGGCAGTGACTTTGTGTCATGGGAGGGACACTGTCCCGATCAGGTGCCTCACAAAAAACGTATTGCTGAACTGCCTGTAAGTCTGGAAACACATTATTCTGCACCAGAAATCCTAATGGAACCTATCTCTGCTACTGGCCATGCCCAGAGATGTTGATTGCTCACCCAAACCCCTTTGGGATCCATCCCTGCTCCAAAGACCCCCAAGGGCCTGGATCAGGGCACAGTTGGGCCACCCAGGGCATGGCAGCTGGTGCTGTTTTGCTCAAATCCATGGACACATGGGAAGCAGGATATCTCTGTGGGCTTCCCTCGGTGCCCCAGGGAGCTCAGGGGTCATGAAATCTCCTGACTTCACTCTGTCAGCACACCACTAAATCCCAGCAAAGAGAAACTCCCAGTCCCAGCATGCTGCTCCCGACTGGAATCGGAGCGCTGGGGACAGCCCTGGGGCAGCACTGGACAGGGCAGAGAGGCCGGGGTCCCTCAGCAGCCACAGGTGGCTCAGTGGCTGTGTACTCACGTTGGATGTCAATGGTGACAGAAGTCTCCTTCCCACTGGGAATGGCTTTGTTGGTGGCACGGCACACGATGCTCTCCCCGTTCTCAATGTCAGAGGGGGCGATGAACAGGGTGCTCATGATGCTCTCCCTCTTGCCGTCACGGAGGAGTGTCTGTGAGGGGGAAACAGGGATGAGGAAGGCACTTTCCTACTGGAGAGGGGCCCTTTCCCCATCCCCAGGCTCAATAAGAGCTTCTCAGCCAAGCAGCTTCCTGCAATAACAATTCCTCTGGCTGGAATCTGCCAAAAGCCTTAGGGGGAATAACAAAGACAAATTTCACTGCACTTCCCTGGGAATTGGGCTCTTAACTCCCATCTGTTTCCCTGCATCCCTGCTGTGCCTAGGCCAGGGAGGAAAGCTCCAGTGAAACACGTCACCACCACTCCAGGAAAGAGGGAGCCAGAGGCAAATGGCTTTGTGACCCTGCTGTCATCTTCTCCCAGGTGAGTGCACAAAGCTGCCTGGGCACTTCCCACAGCAATGAGGTGAGGTGATGCCAGCTGCCAGCAGCACAGACAGACCCTGGCCATGGATCCTTGGCTGTCGTGCTGTGGGCTGGCCCAGCCTATGGTAAACCATCACCTCTCAGGTGTTCACTGATGGGGGCCAGAGACCCAAACCCTGCTGGTAACCAGCTCTGCCTGCTCAGCCTTGGCACCGTGCTTCTTCCCTAGATTGATCTGACTTCAGCTGTGGTGCCCTGCCATGCCTCTTTTGGGAGCACAGGAGCCTGGGAGCACTTTCTTACCATCCCCTAATCCTCCTGCAAGTTCTTACAGGAGGTCACGTCACCCCGTAACCCTGACTTTGATAAACGGAGCCCTCGGAGCTCTCAAGATGTTGTGAGGTTTTCAGTCTTTTAATCATTCTCCAACCTCTGACCTCTCTCTGGTTTATCAACAGTGGATTTTGGACCCCGCCAGGCAGTTTTCCCTTCTAAGTTGTATCCTTCAAGTTTGTTCCTCACAGTGTAAGACAGGGGTTTATTGGGAGATAAACGGATGTCAGCAAGATGTGTGCATGTGGCACTTGGGGACTTTGGGGTTTAGTGGTGGCCTTGGCAGTGCTGGGGGAATGGCTGCAGTTGATTTTGGAGGGCTTTTCCAACCTAAATGATTCTTTAATTCCAAGACTAATGCTTTCCCTGGGTCATCATGGTACAGCTTTCATGCACACAGGTTTGTACCTGTCAAAGACGTGGGACGAGGAATGGTGCTGAGAAATTGTCACCGCAATCAGCCCAGAATCCCAGAGATATTAAGGTTGGAAAAGCCCACTGAGATCGAGTCCAGCCATTTACCCAGCAGTGACAGCACTGACCCACTAAACCACATCCCTCTTCACCACATCCACAGGTTTTTGGAACACTTCTAGGGATGGGGAGTCCACCACCATGATGAGAGCCCGTTCCAATATCTGAATACCTTTTCAGGAAAGAAATTTTCTCAGTATCCAATCTAAACATCCTCTGGCACAGTTTGAGGCCATTTCCTCTCATGTCCTGTTCCCTGGGACTCCTCCCCTGGCTCCCCCTCCTGTCAGGGAGCTGTGGAGAGCATGAAGGTTCCCCCAAGCCTCTTTTTCTCCAGGCTGAGCCCCCACAGCTCTGTTGGACACTCCTGGTCCTCCAGCCCCTTGCCCAGCTCCGTTCCCACCTCTGGACACAACTGCAGGATGCTGCCTTCTCCTTGCTATTGTCACCCCATGTGCTCTTCCCTTGGGGAACACCCACTTTTGGTGCTGGAGTTGAGGTGAACCCTAAGTCTGTGCAGAATTTCCCCTATTTGAGGTTAACCTCCAAATCCTGCAGGGTCTTGTAATGTTCCCTGTCCCCTTCAATGGAGATCAGGGGGATTTCAGTCAGCCGTGGCTGTTCTGTGCTGCCTGGCTGGGATTGCAGGGGGCTGCATATGGATCAGTTGGTGGACTGGAAATTCAGAGTAAAAAAGAAATTATCACTCAGTGTGAATGGTTTCAGGCAGTTGGTAACCCAAACAGGGCTGCATTTTGGTTGGCTGGAATATCTGGATCAAAGGAAAGCTGGGTTGGGTTTCAGTTTTCTTGAAAAAGCAGAAAGAGGCAAATTGAGGAACTATTTTAAAGGGAGCTTCAAAAAAGAAATGTTTCTAAGACCCCAAAAATCCAACGTTTCCACTCAAAAAATGTCAAAAAAATGTCAAAAAATGTCTGCTAATTTTTCTAAAGCCAGATTTTCTTTTTTAATGTGGAAGTGCCTCATGGAAACCTTCAGAAAGTTAGGAGAAAATGAGGCTTAGCCTCAGAAAGAGAGGTGTTCCTGACTCCAGGAGGAGGGAAGGATCCTTCCCCCCACGCAGAACAGGGGTCCCCTCCCGGCCCATCCCTGCCTTAAAATGCCATGGAGATCTCTGTGCCGTGGGAGATGGATCTGCAGCCTGGAAAACTCTGCTTTGGAAGGGGGTTTTGTTGGAAATATTTAAAAGATGGGCATTCCCCCTTCTCTGCTCCCCATTGCTTGTGGGTCTGAAAGGGAGAGGGCTCCAAATTTGTCTCCTCAGGGCCAGGCCTGAGAGCCTTGGAAGGGAAGGCTGGGGGCGAGGGGGATAAGCCCTGAACAACTGCACATCAACGGCCAGGATTTTAATTAATTCCCCTTGATCTGAGAGAGAGAGAGAGGTCAGTTCTCCCTGGCTCTAATTAGTGCTGCCTCTCGCACCGCACGCAGGGAGATGGGGCAGGGTCCCCTCTGCTCAGCCCTGGCTGCAGGGAAGCAGCTCAGCTTCAGCAAGGAGGAGGAGGAGGCAGGGAGGGCGTTCTGCCTCCTCTGCTCTTCCCAACAAATCAGGATATTGCTGGAATGAGGCTGGATGGAGGCTTCACTGTGGCAGCAGAGGATGAAATGTTTATCAAAGATCTTTGGGAGCTCGAGGAATGGCTCTGACTGGCCACTTTGAAGTTTTGGCTGCAAACTGACCTATTTTAGGTTTTGAATTTTGCTGTTTAGAAATTTTCATTAAAACTGTCAAGTGTTACCGAATCTTTCACACTCACCAGCCATCAGGAGCCCATAAACAGGAGAACATTTGGGATCCCATTCCCAGTGTGCTGCTGATTGCTCTTTGATTATTTCCTTCATGACCCAATAAGACTTTCTGTCTAAATTAAAAAATGCCAAGAACCCTGACAATTTTTCATGGAAAATTGCAATTGGAGGAGGGGACACATGTCACCACAACCACCCCTTTGATCCAGAGGTTCTGTTGCAGAATCAGAACCAGGGCTGGGTCAGTGCTGCTGTACACAACATTAACACCACACCCAGGAGGGATTAATGGGGGAGAAGTGGCCACACCAGGTGATTACAAGCTGTGAGAAAGTACAAAAAGTTAAATTCAGAGCAGAGCCCATTTTGGTGACAGTTTGTGGCTTCTCACTTGGCTCCTCCTGACTGTTTTCCTCCCAGGCCCCCACTGGGAAGGTTTTATGGAGGGATGCAGGGTGAGAGTCTCAGCTCTGCAGAGCTGAGGGTGCTGCCCCAAATGTTTTGGGGTTGTGTGAAGTGTCAGGCCTGGTACCCCTTCCATGAGCCAGGGAAGAGCACAGGCCTTGCCCCACCCCATCCTGCCTCACCTTAGAATAGGTGGCTCCATTGATGACTTCTCCCCTCCGCATCCAGATGATGGAGGCTGCTGGCTTGGCGTTGTCGGCGTGGCAGGTCAGGTTCAGGGGGTCTCCTGCCCTCAGGCTGATGATGGGCCCCCCCAAAATGACAGGGTCATCTGGAGGAACTGCAACAAAAGAGCACAGAGGAGGCAACGTCATCTGAAGCATGAAACCACCTTCCTGGAGTCATCTGTGGGGGCCGAGCTGCCAGGACCGGCCTGTGACCTCTCAGACCCTGCAGATGGTTTGGGATGGCCATGGCAGTGCTACCCCCTGTCCTCCAGTCAGAGCCACCTGCCTTTTGCTGCTCTGGTGGAGTTCAGATCTGAACTCCAGCAGCAGCAACTGGAGAAGTTTATGAAGGCACTTGGGCCTGCTGGCTGCAAGCTTTGCAGGAATATGAGGGATCAGGTCTGTGGCAGATAAATCCACCAAGGGCTACTAAATCCTCAAAGCCCTGCATGTCCCTGAGCTGCAGACTCTGGGAGGATGGTGAGTACTTGAAAGCAATATCTCTGCTTGAAATAAATATCCCTGCATTGTGTGCCTGCTCTTCTCTTCCTCCCTGGGGATCTCTAACTGGCTGCTGCTGGACACAGGATGCAGGGATTGGAGAGACCCCTGCTCTTCTGACTGCAAAGTGGGAGGGAGGTGAGGGTGTTCTGGGGTGGCAGAAGGGCAGGGGAAGTTGGATTTGGACCTGTAGGACTCAGGGTGGAATAACCTCTGGGCATCAGGAGCGTGACTTCCAGGTGCCTGCCTTTGAGGAGGGCTCGCTTGGCAGCCCTCTGTCCCAGAGGGACCACGGAGGAATGGGGGCACTCCCTGCTCTCTTTGGTGTCCCTGTCACTCCCACAAGCAGGTTGTGGTCACCTCCTGCCACAGGGAGGCTTCTCAGCACCTCCCTCTGGGCGTGCAGATCCAGCCAGGGGTGCACGGAGACATTTAAGACCTCGGTGTTGCTTTGAAAGCACCTGACAGCACCTGAAAGCACCTGCAGCTCCAGGCTCTGCTGGTATCACACAGCCCTGCCTGTCTCTGCTGGAAATGAAGCCAGAGACAGCGACAGGTGGAAACAGGGAAGCACAGGAGGGGCACCTGAGCGTGGTCTTCTCTTTTGGGACCAGCACTTGAACCTGGCACCCCAGAATGGTAAGACATGGGAAATCCAGCTGGAGAGAGGATGTGGTTGCTCTCAGTTCTTCTGTAGAAAGAACAGAGATAACTGGCCTGGGAAACTTAGAGGAGAGAATTGTAAACTATATTATTATCTCATCTTGCACCTGGTATTTACAATATTTGTCCCTCACGAGTGCTGTGGGATGTGCTCTCTAATCTAGCCAGGCTGGTGATAAGAAGCTCACTGGTTTTCTACATAGGGGCTTTTCTAAGAATGGGGCTCTTCTCAGAAAAAAGCTCTTCATAGAATAAAAGTTTGTTCAGTCGCCTTCTGGACCATGGAATCTCATTCTGCTCCTGGCACGAAGTGCTAATGCCTCCTCATATAACAAATGGCAATTCCCCCTTTACAATTAATGAACCCTAACTACTAACAACTAATGACAACTAACTGACTCCAGTTACAACAGGAGGAGCTGTTCTTTAATCCTGCAGGGAGGAGCTTTTATCTCTGCTGCCCTCATGAATCTGCTCCATCCAGAATCTGTGCTGGAGGTGGAGCTTTGTCTAGCTTCTCATGGAATCTAGGTTGGAAAAGTCCTTTAAGATCAAGTCAAACCATTCCTCCATCACTGCCAAGCCCACCACCAAACTATGTCTCCTAGTGCCACATCCACATGGCTTTTAAATCCCCCCAGGGATGAGGACTCCAGCCTGTTCCAGAGGTGAACCATGAAAAGTTTGGCCTTACTGACCATTGGTGGGTGTTTCATTAAGAGATAAGAAGTTCCTGACTAAGTAAGACAAATGCACTTTTATTTCTGCTCTGTGAGAGACCCAAGTTCAGCCCTCCCTCTCCCTGGCTCTTTAACAGCATTCCCAATCCCATGGATGCCTCACATTATTCCAGGGGAACAGCAGGGAACCTCCTTGCTGCTGAAAGCTGCTGGCCACCCCCTCACTGAGAGCCCCTCCAGCCCAAACCACTACCCAAAGGCATTGAGCTCTTCCCAGCCATGACCCTTGAGAAGCCAAATGCTGTTCTTGCCACAGACAGATGAGTTGCCCACCCATCCATGGCCTGTCTGGGGACCCCTGGGGCCCGTGTGGGGTGGGAGGACAGCAGGAATGTGAAGGACACATGAAAGGCATTCTCAAGAAATGGGAAATTGCTCCTTCACACCCTGCTCAGAAGTGGGTGGCAGAACCTTCCAACCCTCATCATCCTTCAGAGGAGATGCAGCTGGGTGAAATCCGACAGTTTTCTGCCAAAGTGGAGCTGGTTTTGTTCCAAGTCAGCGCTGCTCCCCCTCAGAACCAAAGTTGGCCCAAGCCCCTCTGAAATCCCCAAGCCCGCCTTTGCTCCTGAGCTGCCCCTGTGCTGTGGTTGGCTGAGGAGTATTTAAAAACTCCTCCTGGCTCCTCCAGCGCCGGGCTGGGGTGGCAATTGGGAGGGGATTATGTTCCTGACAATCCAGAGGTGGCTGCCTGCCCCAGGCCGGGATTTGCAGGCGAGGCAGATGTGCTGCGGGCACACCCCGCTGCGCACACGCTCTGCCAAGCGCTGGGAGTAATGGGATTTTTCAGCTCAGTGGGTGGAACCCAAGGACCAGGGAAAAAAGATTTTCTACACGGATCCAGAATGTACTTTTTTTTTTTTCTTTTCTTTTTTTATATTTTTTTCTTCCCCCAGGCTAAAAGAGTGGAACAAGAAAGTGAAAATCTGTCGTTTGGGTTAGCTGGAACGCCTGTCACTGAGATGTGAAAATGGGAACAATTCTGCTCCATTCTGGTGTTATTTAACTATAAGGGAAGTATGAATTTTAATTTTAAAAATTTATTTATTTTATTTCATTGGATGGGTTTATGCTGTTTGAAACCAATTCTGGCATTTTTCAATAGTTTTTTTCCCCTCAGTGAATCCATTAATTGAATTTGACCTCTGCTTGTAAAAAATATTGAAAATTCATCTTGTAGAATGGGGAAAAAATGAACCCACAAATCTTTCTCTGAAGACCTTCTTGGAATTTAATGAAGAAACCTTTATGGTGGGATGTTTGACATTCCTGACTTTTTTCCTGGTATTCCTGCAGCAACATCTCCCCTGCAAAACAATCTAGCGTGTCCACTAGGGGATATTATGGGACAGGGGACAACAGAATGCAAACAAACATGGAATCACTTGTCTAGCCTGTGCTAGAAATCCTCCGTTTTTACAGTTTTGCTCCTGTTTCTCCTTATGGGATCAGCAGCCAGCCTTGAGGAGCTGCTTATGGCAGTAAGGAGAGGATTGGTTCTGGCTATCTCTTCCCAGGTAAATGGTTTTCATCACCCAGTCCTCCAGGTAGCTGTGAATTATTGATGTCTCCAGGCTCCCTAACAGAGAATTTGCTTGGGGTGGAGGGTCTGATGAAGAGGAATCAGTGATGTCTCTCTAACTTCTGCAATATGAAGGATGGATGTATTCCTTCCCCAGCCCAACTCCAGCCTGAGAGAGGAGGCAGAGGAGGAGGAGGAGAAGAATGAAGATATGAAAAGGGGAGAAGAAGAAAGGAGTGAAAGCAAGAAGCCGGTAGCATGGAGCCATGATCCATTATTCATCCTCTGTGCTCCCAGGATTGGTTGTTATTATGAGGCACCACTACAGAATCTGGTCTAATTTTTAATCATGTAGCTATGGAAGCGCTAGCCTTCCTGATTAAACCAGGGATATAAATAGGAAGAGTTGTTTGGGGTTGCAGGGGGGGTTATTCCTGGCAGCAAAGCAAATGGAGTTAACCCACACATGCCCAGGAAGATTGAAATGATGGAGAAGAGATCCAGGACAGCTCAAGCCCACAGGAACACAAAGCTGGATGGAAGGGCCTAAAGGTGCACCAGGTGAGGTGTAGTTGGGATATTAGGGAAAAATTCTTCACTGAAAGGGTAGTCAGGTGGGAACAGGCTGCCCAAGGCAGTGGTGGAGTCCCCATCTCTGGATGTGGCACCTGGGGATGTGGTTAGTGGTGAACATGGTGGCAGTGCTGGGGGTATGGTTGGACTCAGTGGGCTTACAGGGCTTTTCCAACCTGAATGATTCCATGAGTCTGTGACATGCAGCTTTTTATGGGGTGAGAGTCCCCATAAATTATCCCCAAATGGACATGAGAGTGAGACCTTCTGGGGTGGAGGTGAATCACCCAGGCAGAAGGTTGCCTGTTCCTCACATTGCCCTCAAGACCTCAGCTGTACACTTGTCCTCTCTTCACTGCAGACAAAACTTTCCAAAGAAATGCTGACAGACTTCTCCCTGCCAAACCCCTCATTTTCTGTCAAAATACAGGAATTGCTGAATATTTTTAATCCAGTCTTGGACAGGCTTCAATCTGTTCTCCATAGCTCTGGGCTGCCTGGATGGGAGGGAACAGCTTGGGGTCTCTGCTCCCTGCCCTTTGGAAAAGTGCACTTACAGCACATCATCATAAAGAAACACAATTAACTGATGGCACTCTTGGTGCATTCATCAGCTTTTTAAATTACTTGTTAGAGGCTTTCCTGCACGCTGTCCCACCCTGCACAACTTGATTAATTAGTGACCCCCACAGAATTCTTCAGCGCTGGGCTGAGACCCCAGGCTAATGCTGCCTTTGAGTCAGGAATGATGTGGATGTCTTTAAATGCTCCTGGCAGCTGGACAAGGATGTGGTGAGCAAACAGAGGCTCAGTCATTAGCAATAGCTACTGAGATAACAGGATCCTCCAGCAGCCAGGTCCTGGAAGTACAGGAAGCAAAAAGCCCTGCAGCAACCAGTACATTTTCCCTAATTAAGGCTGTTTTCCTGGGTTGTTGTGCCTAGCACATTACTGCTGCTGGGTTTGTGTGACCAATCTCCTCTTCTCAGGGCCAACCTCTTCTTCAGTGTTAAGTGATTCAACCCCAACACCTGCTGGTGGGCAAGGGTCACCCAGCTGCTGGGCTGGAGAGGCAGAAACTGAGCAGCCCCTGAGGGCTGCCCTGAGCCAAATATCTGCAAGGAATGTTCAGCTGGTGTTAGACTCAGCACAGGACTCCCCTGTGGAATGAGGTCCCTTGGATAAGCCTTGCTGATGCATGGCTCATCTTCATGGGTCCCCCTCCCCAGGGGCTCTGGGCCAGGCTCATGTGGGGGTTAAACAAATATCAGTGACCAGAGGATGCTGCTGGTGATCACAGTGTCACATGAACCACTGGAAGATGCTTCCTGGCCCCAAAGCTGAGAGAACAAGTGTAAATCATTTGGGTGTGTTCAGCCTGGAGAGGAAAAGGCTCTGGGGAGACCTGAGAGCCACTACCAGTGCCTAAAGGGGCTCCAGGAGAGCTGGAGAGGGACTTGGGACAAGGGCCTGCAGTGACAGGACAAGGGGGAATGGCTTCCCACTGCCAGAGGGCAGGGATGGATGGGATATTGGGAAGACATTCTTCCCTGTGAGGGTGGGGAGGCCCTGGCACAGGGTGCCCAGAGAAGCTGTGGCTGCTCTTGGATCTCTGGAAGTGTCCCAGGCCAGGTTGGATGAGGCTGGGAGCAACCTGAGACAGTGGAAGGTGTTTCTGCCAATGGCAGTGGGTGCCATTGGATGGGCTTTAGGGTCCCTTCCAAACCTATTCTATGATTCTGTGATGAATCAAGAGCATCCCCAGCCTTCCCAGTGGGGACAGCTGCCCCCCAGTAAGCACTTGGTGAGAACACAAGGCCCTGTGGAGATGAAAATGCCAAGCTGAGCACAGGTACCTTTGCTCCTGTCTTTTGTCTCTGCAGTAAAGGAATCCCCAGGGAGATTCAGCTGGCTCAGCCGAGCCTCTCGTGCAGCAGGGTGGATGTGGGAGCTTTGCTGTGCGTCAGTGAAGTGTTTGTGCATTCTGACACGGCCTTGCAGCTTGTCAGGGAAGCATGTTCAGCTCTTGTAGACAAGTCAGGCTTATGAGGCATCACAGAACAGTTGCTGGGCCTGACCGGATCCGGCGCTGCCCTGACCCGCACGAGCCGCTTGCCCCTGGGGAGGTTTTGGAATACAAACCCTGCAAACAGAGTCTGCCTTTGCAAATCCCATCTCTGCTCCATGCTGGGGCATTTGGAGTTCAGGTTTGCTGGCTGGCAAGGCACTTGTGAAAGATGCAGGATTCAACCTGCAGCCTCTGGAAGATCCGTCCCTGGAAGATCATGATCCTCTGATCTAGTGGAAGGTGTCTCTGCCCGTGGCAGGGGGGCTGGACTAGATGGCCTCCAAGCCCAAATATTCTGTGTATCTATTATCCTGTCATGGTCCAAAAGGTGGTCAATGTATCAAGACTTTGGGGGTGTGACTTTGGCAGTAAGTTCTTGCTAATGATATTCAGCAGAATGAAGAGTTAATTGGCTGTGGTATCATTTCTGTGCATCATTGGGATCAGAACATCCTCTTCTCTGCTTGAGAACTACAGGGAGCTGCCTCTCTTCCCAGACAGTATCTGCTTTCCCCACCAGCCTTGGGGGCATTTTGGAGCTTCAGTGGTGTTGCTCTGCATGATGTTTTTGAGATTCTGGGGTGTTTTGGCCACACTCATGGATGCAGAACTCCCTGGAGCTGATCAAAGGAAAAGAGAAGCTCCCCTACCAGGCAAAATCGGCAGAGGTTGGGTTGTTTAACTGGCAAAATGAAGGGTGGGAGGCTTCACTGAGATGAGTTACAATGAAAGAACCAGAAGTAGGCTGGGAGAAGACAAAGGAAAAATCAGGAAAATTTGGATGTTGGGGGAAAAAGAAGGTTCTCTGTTTCGTCAAGTGCCTAGGAAAGCTTTCCAAGGGCAGGAAAAGGGGCTAGAACACAAAATTGCTTTTAGAATGAAGCTTGCTACACGGGATAAGAGAATCCCCTTACAGGGATTGTGTTTCTGGCAGAGTTTTCCAGGAGAATGCTCAGGGTCTCGCTGTATTATCAACCCTGAAGGCTGCAAATTGTGAGGGCCTAAACCACTGCAGAGCAGCTTACAGCTCCAGGAGTGTTTAGCTTTCCATTTATCAGGCCTTTACACATTTAGGATTCAGATTTCCAGCAGCTCTTCAGAGCTAGGAAGGATATAAACAGACTCTTATGTTTTGTCCAGCACTTGAAAGGCAGGGATTTTACTGTCTGAGCATTGTCATGGGCTGGGCTTCTCAGGGCAGCACCAAGTGGGGACTTGGGGCAGGACTGTGGGCTTGGTGACCTAAGATCTGGAGGAAACCTAGCCCTGGATGCCAACTGCATCCTCCCCTCCACTGTCATGAAGTGCATCCATTCTACCTCTCTCCTTCCTGATGCAATTAGGATTTCAATCCTTTTTGCTTTGGCAGGTAAGGAAAAACAACACAAAGGGGGTGGTCTGAGTTTAAATGGGGTCAGCACAAGGCTCAGAGTCTTCCTGACTCCAGTGTGTAATATCCCCCCCTCAAGTATAACTGATCAGATCTTCCTTTGCATCCTAGAAACCTGGAGACCATTCCTGTGTGCAGCTGCTCAGCAGGATCAAGGAGGCTCCACTCTTCTTATCCTTACCTTTGCATCCTGGGCTTATCCCCAGCAGTGTGGGCAGCAGGATGAGGGAGGGGATTCTGCCCTTCTGCTCTGCCCTTGTGAGACCCCATCCACAGAGCTGA
Source organism: Dicaeum eximium (assembly GCA_013396995.1). Taxonomy (NCBI): domain Eukaryota; kingdom Metazoa; phylum Chordata; class Aves; order Passeriformes; family Dicaeidae; genus Dicaeum; species Dicaeum eximium. The sequence goes on from VWZP01000625.1 coordinate 77,945, forward strand.
ATCCAGCTCTGGAGTCCTCAGCACAGGAAGGACATGGAGCTTCTGGAGTGAGTCCATGGAGATGCTCCAAGGGCTGGAGCCCCACTGCTCTGGAGCCAGGCTGGGAGAGCTGGGGGTGCTCTCCTGGAGAGGAGAAGCTCCAGGGAGAGCTCAGAGCTCCTGCCAGGGCCTAAAGGGGCTCCAGGAGAGCAGGAGAGGGACTGGGGACAAGGGATGGAGTGACAGGACAAGGGAGAATGGCTTCCACTGCCAGAGGGCAGGAATGGATGGGATATTGGGAAGAAATTCTTCCCTATGAGGGTGGGCAGGCCCTGGCACAGGGTGCCCAGAGGAGTTGTGGCTGCCCCATCCCTGGGACTGTTCAAGACCAGGCTGGATGGGGCTGGGAGCATCCTGGTCTAGGGGAAGGTATCCCTGTGTATGGCAGGGGGTGGAATGAGATGAGCTGTAAGGTCCCTTCCAAGCTAAACCATTCCATGATTCTGTGATTCTATAAAACACTCCCTGGAGCTATCTGCACCTTCCCTACACAAGACAGGCTGAAAACCCCCCAGCCCGTGTTGTCCACAGTCAATTTACAGAGGCCACACTGGCTCTGGGATGAGGTCTGGCATTGTTTCCAAGCATCCAGCCCCCTCTGTGTGCTGCCAGCCTCTGGCCCTGCTGACACTGGCATGGCATGGAAGGCTGGTGCTTTGTGGGATGCCTGCATGACTGGCACCCTTCCTGCATCAATCCCATGCCAAGCCCTGGGGTGGGTGGCAGTGGGATGGGATTATTGTTCTGTGCAATCCAGAGCTGCCCCCTAGTCCTTCCTCTGTCAGGAATGGATGGGAAAAGGAGGATGTTGTGTCTACAGGTCCCCTGTAGGAATGTCCCTCCTGTTGACAGGGTGACCAAATTAAAAGAGAATTTCCAAATACCTTTTGTCTGCTAAAAAAGGCAAAGTCCCTGGAAAGTTCTCCAGGGTAGTTTCCCTGGAATTGGTACAGGGACACCTCACAGGACCTTTTAGACCTCACCTCAAACCTGGGGCTGTTTGACTGGACCAGGGCCAAGAGGTCCCGCCTGGGCCATTGGGTAGAAAAAGGACAGAACAAAAGATTTGATCGCTTTTGTGGGGTGCTTAGCAGGAGCAGCATCTCTTGCCCTGGCACGGCTTTTCTCTGTAAAGAGTTTGTTATTTTGTTTCTTATTAAACCCTTTTCTGTTTCAAACACCGCCCCAAGAGCCATCCTGTTCATTTTATGCCATCCAGGTGAGCTGGGCTATCCCGGGTATGAAGGGATCGCTGACAGCTCATGAGACAGGCTCGAGGTGACACTCTTCAGTCCCCTGTTGTCCCTGCTGTGTCCTGGCCACATCTTCCCCAGCCTGATGCTGCTCTGCTGCCTCATTCCTCCTGCCTACCCACAGGAGCTGAGCCTGGACAGCCTGAAAAATGCTGGGCAGCTCCTGGTGCTCCGGAACGGTGCCGGCTGCTGCTGGGAGAAGGAGAGGAAAGAGATGCAGGCAAACAGCACAGCCTGGGGAAAACACACTAAAAAATAAATCAAAAGAAACAAGGGGAGCCAGGGAGAAAAACAGTGATGAAAGTTTAAATAGTGCATCTCTCTCTCGGTCCTATTTGTCTTGTGGCACTTCAGTGTGTGTGTGTGTGTGAGCGGGAGGGGCCTGGGGGGCTGTCAGGAATTCTGCCTCCTCTCCATCCCAAGCAGACACCTGTATCCTTGTTTCCCTCCTGTCTCTGCACCTGAGTCTCATTTGTGGACCCTCTGCACATTAACGAGCTCATGAGAAACAAACCACTAATATTTCCTAAAATTCCCCCCTCTTTTTTTCTATTTTCTCCTAATAGTTTGTCTATTTTTTCATCCAGCCACTGGAAGTCTCACATGTTCCCCATTTCTAGGGTCAGCAGGATGGATTTCTCCAGTGGAACAGTGTCTTGCTGGAGAATGCAGATCCCTAAAATTCAGAAGTTATTCCTAGAGATGGTTTCATCTCACTGCAGCAAAGCGCAGCTCTGCTTTCCCACTCACTGCCTTGGAGGGGCTGATTTTCCTTCATCTAAGCCCTCTCCAGGTCATTTTGAGGAATATCACTGGAATACTCTTCTTTTTCATGCTGAGCAGGGGTTTGCTCCCAGATTCTTGGCTAGAGAGTGTTTTAAATATTCAGTTTTCACAATGGATTGGAATGAAACCAAATGTCAAAGTTCTGAAATCCTTTGTGAGAGCTGGCTCTGGGCAGGAACCATTTTGGAGAGCACAGAAGCAGATCTGACATGGGATAAGTGAGTGTTTGTATTCTACTCAAAAGCCTTCTATGCAAGGAGAAAGGAGGTTTGGCAGCCCCCTTCCACACTTCAGCAAAGACCCAGATGCTGTGCAGGCAGGTAGCTGGCCAGGTATGGATTGTTTACTTGGAATGTTCACTCTGCAAAGAGTAAAAAACTTAAAATTTTCTCTCCCGGCTGAAAGGGCAACACAATGCCAAAGAATATATTGCATTTGCCAGGTCCTCGTTCGATTCTCCCCAACAAGGCAGTGTTTTTGGATGGATCATGTCAAAGCTACTGCCAAGCCCTAACTCAGGGCAGGGGGATTTGGAGGGAGCTGTTTTGCTTTGCTGTGTCTGTCCTGGCTGCCCATAAACTGAAGAGTGCTGCCCGCAGCTGAGAGAGGTGGGTCCGTGATCCAGGACAACCATGATTAATGGTTCCAATTCTGTCTGTCAGGATGGTGGAAAGTAAGGGTAAAGCTTCCCACATGTGTCAGCAGGGATGGGAGAGGAATGGAGGAAAAATTACCTGGCCTTGTTACCACTGATGTAATCAAATTTATGGATAAGATCCCCTATCACACACAGGATCCCTGTGGTGGGGATGCTCCTCCCCAGCACAGGCAGTTGAGTATAAAATCATGGAATCATGGAACAGTTTGAGCTGGAAAGGACCTTAAAGCTCATCCAGTTCCATCCCCTGCCATGGGCAGGGACACCTTCTGCTATCCCAGGGTGCTCCAAGCCCTGTCCAAGCTGGCCTTGGACACTTCCAGGGATGAGGCAGCCACAGCTTCTCTGGGCACAGAGGAAACTGAGGCACAGATAGACCAGGTGTTCTGAATCCCAGGCTTTCCCAGCTGGAGTATCCCTTCATCCCTGCTCTTTGCAGGCCTCCTGCTCTGCCCAGCTGCCCTGCACCAAGACCTGTGCCAGTCCTGTGCAAAACCCTCAGCTGCTTTGGAGGGATGGCAGGGGTTTGGGTGTCCCACAGGGGATCTTCTGTGAGAAAAGGAGGCTCAGGGGGGACAACTCCCTGACAGGAGAGTGGAACCAGGTGAAGGTTTGGCTCTGCTCCCACAGAACAACAGACAGGACAAGAGGAATCAGTCTCAGACTGTATGAGGGGAGGGTCAGGTTGGACATCAGGAGGATTTTCTCCATGGCAAGTGTGGTCAGACATTGGCTGCCCAGGGTGGTGTTGGAGTGCCCACCTCTGGAGGTGTTCAAGGAACAACTGGATGTGGCACTCAGTGCTCTGGGCTTGGATTGGTCACGGGTTGGACTTGATGGTCTGGGAGGTATTTCCAGCCAAAATGATTCTGGAACACTCTAAATGAATCTGGGACTCCACAGAGGCTGCAGCATCCTCACTGCTCCTACACTGGGTGATGGTTAGAGATGCTGAAACTAAAGAGCATGGCCCTGGGTCAATCTTCTTTGGAGGCAGCAGGGACCTGGTGGATCCAGTCCTGTAGCCCCTGGGAATCAGGGAAGAAGCCACGAGATTGCAGAGATGCTCCAAGCACATCTCGCTTGACTGTAGCTAAAAAACACCCTCCCACAAAGAGAAATACAAAGCTGGAGGAAAAGGCTGTGGCATACCCTGGCTCGCCTCTGCTGCAGGACATGCCTGAACCTTCTCCTGGGAGGGGGATCAGCAGGAACATCATTATCTCCCCAATGTAGGCCAGCACCCCTGCCTCCTCCTCCCCCTGCGTGCGGCTCCCGGGTGCAGACTGACAGATCAGAGAACGCAGGCGAAAAACCGAATTCATTATTTTTCCCATATGTCAGATAGTTCCAAATTGTTAAAAAAAAAAAAAAAAGAGAAAAAAAAAGAGAGGAGGATTATTACTGTTCATAAAAAAAATAGGAAAAAAAGGAAAAGAGGAGCAAAACCCTGAGCTGGTCCCCTCGTTCTAGTGAGAGCTGCTCTTAGATCCCCTCTCTTGCAGGATGCGGGGGGAGAACTCCTGCCTGTCTCCTCCCAGAAGGTGCCATGGAAATTCAGTGATGCAGAGCACAGCAGGATGACATGGGGGACTGGGACCTGGTTGATAAGGTTTGGGGCTTGATTATCTGCATCTGTTTTGAGGCTGCACGTGCCTTGAGCTCATTAGCCATCACCTCTTCTGTTAATTAGCCGTGGTATTTACTATCCTAACAGCACCTTACAGGCCTGGGAACCTCAGCACAGCTGAACCCTGCATTTCCCTTGAGATGCGCCTGGCAGGGAACCTGGCACATGTGTAGGGAGCTGGAAGGGCAGAGAGCAAGGCAGGCACCACCTCCCACTGTGCAGCATCAGGAGCCCACCCTGTCTCAGCCTACATCCAGGGCACACAGTGGGTGTGTGATCCCAGCGATGGGCACAGCCCTTCCCAACCCCCTGCAGGCTGAGGAGAGAGAGGGAAGGTTTGTATTTGAGCCTTGCTGCATCTCTAGCCTCAGTGCTAGGCTCCTGCCTGGTGCTCAGGGACAAGAAGACAGAACGAGATGTGAGTTTCCAGCTCAGGAGCTCATTTTCACCATAGTGGCCCTGGTGCTGATGCCCTTGCTCAGTGCCAGAGGCTTTGCCCTCCCCTCTCCCATGGCATTTCCCTGCCTGGCCCAGCTGGGATGTGCAGGTACCTGGTCTGATCCAGCTATTCCAGACTCAGATGTCAGAGAAGTGCCTGCTCTCACCAATGCCAGGCACTCCAGCATGGGATGGAGACATCACAGGGGTGCTTTGTCATCCCCAGACTGCACTTTGAAGAGTGGAGGGATTCTACCTTCCTTTCGGTCTGGAAGGACTGATTTTATTTATTTGTTTTTAAGGTGAAAGGCTGATTTTTCCTGTTTTCTCCTCTTTCTCTTTAAGGCCACAGCTTTGTCATGTGCTCCCCATTACACCACTCCCTGCTCCAAAGCCATGGCTATTGCTGCTTTTCCCAGCTGCAGCCCAGGGCTGGAGAAAACCCAGATCTGGTGCTGGGATGTGTCACTGAGGAAACTGGGAACAAAGGGTGAGAAGAGACAAGACTTTAGGCCAAGCTGCGAAAAATCTCCCTAGCACTTCCTGTGCCTAGGATCTGAAGTATGACTGCCATTTCAAGGAAGAAGGACGCCTTTTCATTTATAGAATCTCAGAACTGCTTTGGGTTGGCAGGGGCCTTAAAGACCATCTTGTTCCACCCCCTCCCCTGGGCAGGGACACCTCCCACTATCCCAGGTTGCTTCAAGCTCCATCCACCCTGGCTTTGGACACTCCCAGGGATCCAGGGGCAGCCACAGCTGCTCTGGGCAACCTCTGCCAGGGTCTGCCCACCCTCACAGGGAAGGATTTGTCCCTGTGGTTTCTCTGTTCCTGGCTGTTTGCACAGCAGAAGGATCAAACTGAGGGAAAGGATGAATATTTTTCACGTCTGTTCAATTTGGGTCACTAGGAAGGGTGGAGATTCCCCAGGATTTTAGGCTGTTGCCTTGTGCTGCTCTCCATGGACATGTTGGGATGAACCCACAAGGGCTGGGAAAGCTCCTACCTTGCTCTGCAGGAATGATGAGAAGATTTCTTGACCCAACCACCCTTCCTTGGGCATGGATCCTTATTCCCAAGTGCTGAGCACCTGACATCAGTACAGACTGAGTTTGGAGGGATGGAGAGGTTTCCAAGACCTTAGAGCATGGCTGACTGTGATGGAGATGGGCTAATGTGGGATCAGAGGAGGATGTGGGGTGTTGCCTACAGCTCATGTCTACGCTGTGGCTGTTGGAAACAAGGGACAGCCATGACAGATCTGTCCCTTTCCAGGCCATGGCAGTGAAGCCCTGGCACAGGGTGCCCAGAGAAGCTGTGGCTGTCCCTGGAAGTGTCCAAGGCCAGGTTGGACACTTGGACAACCTGGAGCTACCTGGGATAGTGGAAGGTGTCCCTGCTCATGGCAGAAGGAGATGGAATGAAATGAACTTTAAGGTTTCTTCCAACCCAAAGCATTGTTGGATTCTGTGAATACTCTCATTTGCAGGTCACCAATTGGAAGTTCTTGCATTGCTCCTTCCTTGGCAGGAACATTGTGTTGAGTGATGCTCTTTCCAGCCTCCACCAGGAGACATTCCCACTCAGATCCCTGGCTGTGCTGCTGCAGAGGAATCGAGGGCAGCTCACACCAGGGAGCCCCACAGGGACATGGAAATTCAGTGCTTTGCTCTTGCCTTTAGTGGCACTGAGATGGACGAGGCGGGAAGGGCTGGGTTGGGAGCTGGGAGCTTTGATCTGGGTACCAGCCGAGCCCTCCCAGGTGTAAGACACCACCAGAAATAATAAATAAAGGCCTTAGAAAGAGACTAATCCCATGTCCCAGATCTGTCAGTGGCTTGCTTCCCTCCCCTCTCCCCAGCACCACGGGCCTGCAAACAGCTGGACTCAACCCCCCTGTGGCATCTGATCCAGCAGCTCCACCCAGATACAAACACTCCCTGTTCAGCACACCTGGCCTGAGCCAGCTCAGACCTCTCACATGTCCCACTGCTGTGCTGGACAGGGTCCTAAACCCTCTCCCTCCTTCTGGAATCCCAGGGATGCCATGCTAACCATCTCCTCAGGGAAAAGTGTAGCTGGAACTGGACAAGTTCCAGCTCTGGCAAGCAAGGAACAACCCCCAGCTCTGCTGGAAGCACCATGCAGAGCACTTAAAGATCAAACAGACCTATGATCAAACAGGCTATGGTGGATCCCATGGGAGCTTGCTGGACGCCAGGGACATGTCCCTGAGCTGCAGAGGTCATGAGCTCTGCAGTGAGGGCTGAGCAAATCCCCACAGATGAATCCAGCATCCATCAGCTGGGTTTGATCAATGCACTGCAATTCCTTATCTCTGACGTGGCTGGGCCACACATTTCGGAGGAAACCAAACCCAGCCTGTCCAGGATGGAGCACGATCAATCCCAATGTCCCAGCATTGACACATGTCTGGCTTTGGTCTGAATCCCTTATCAGGCAGCAGTACAGCTCCACATGGAAAAGGTTCAGCCTCACAGACACTTCAGTGCCCTTGTCTGCCCTCCAGCCCCGCAGCCTTTCCCAGGATAATTCATCCTGCATACACCATTAGCATACCCCCATTTTAAGATAAATTACCCAAATCTTTAAACCTCTGCTTGGAGGGAATCCCCTGGGGTGGCTGTTCAGTCAAGTCCCTCTGTGAAGGCATCCCTATGGAGCCAGAGCCATTAATACAGCATTCCCAGAGAGCCTGCAAATTGCATAGTAGCAGGAAAACGAGGCTGGAAAAGCAGGAATCCTGCTTACAGCCATGACACAAGGATCCTGAGGATACTGGCTTTGGGTTTGCTCTGCCTTCATGATTTGCCAAAGGTTTTTCTCTGAGAGGAGCACAAAGAGAGAGGTGTTGGGGACACGGTGCCTGTGACCCCACAGGGAAACAGGCAGGTTCCCTGGGCTTCATCCTCTAGAAATAGTGATAACCCTACCAGAAATGGTGGGATTTGTGGGAAAAGTCCAGAGGAAAGGACACCAGTGAAGAGTAGAGGGACTGGAGAGCATGGGAAGGCAGAGCAAACAGAACTCGTTTGAGAAGGGAGTAGATGAACTACCTGGGGCTGCTCCAAAATCTGCTCCCAAATATCTTTTTTTTTTTTTTTTTTTAATAGGATATTGATTTTGTTTCCTCGTTTTTTTTTTTTTTTTTCTTAAATTTTTTTTTATTTTGACTTTTGGAGTGTTTTGGAGAAATGTCTGCTTTGGTGGAATTTTATTCTTTTTTAATTAAGGAATCAATAGCAAAAAAAGGCAGCAACATGTCAATAGGGGAAATGTTTTGGTCTCGTTCCTCTTGAAAGGTGATGGTGAATCTGAGCAGGTTTGGCCTGACCTGGGAAACGAGGCAAGGAAAGATCAGGGGAGGGAGTATCAGGTGTCTGAGTGATGGCTCCCAGGAGCTTCTGCAGCAGAAATAGTTATGTTTCCTTCTGAGTTTGTTGCTTGATTTTTTTATTGTTTTCTCTTTTTGTTTCTCAATTGTTTCCTCCTTATTGTTCTCCGTCCAACACCTCTGAAATGTTATGGGCTGAGAAGCAGCAGCTCCCCTAAGGCTGCTCCCCTCCTTAGACTGAGACATGCACAAAGCAATTAGGATGGCACTAATGACATCCCAGCTCCTGGTTCCTGCTCACCAATCCCAGCTCCCACCACAGCAGGTTCCTGCTCACCAATCCCAGCTCCCACCACAGCAGGTTTCTGCTCACCAATCCCAGCTCCCACCACAGCAGGTTCCTGCTCACCAATCCCAGCTCCCACCACAGCAGGCTCCTGCTCACCAGTCCCAGCTCCCACCACAGCAGGTTTCTGCTCACCAATCCCACCACACTGGTTCCTGCTCACCAGGTGTGCCTGGTTCTGCGAGGTTGAAGCAGAAATGACCCTGCTCAGTCACAGCAAAGGAGCCTCCAAGGACACAGAACAAGCTGGGAGGTGATGCTGCTGCTGTTGGTAATGGAGTATCAGCTTTTCATTCCATGGGAAAGCCCACTTTGAGGGGTTCTACCAGACCTTTTCCCATTATTCCCACTATCCAAGTGCATGAGGAGTTTCTCAGTTTGTTTCACAAATTGATCCCAAAGGTTATATATCATAAACCCAAAAATGATAAATAGACACAATCCTTGTAGCCCTGGACTGGAGCCCCAAGGTGATGCCTGTGGGCTGCTCCAGCTCCCCAGCTCTGAGCTGTTTTGGATCCCTTCCCAACGCAGCCACGGACAGCACGAATATTTGGAGCTGCTGCCAGGCCATTGCTGGCCACAGCTATTTTTCCTGGTGGCAGAGGCAGCCCAGCCGAGAGCTGCAGGGTTTGGGATGCATTCCTGCAGCGCTGGCAGCCAGACATGCAGTGCATGCTGCTCCTGTGGGATGGGATGTGAGCTATCCCATCCCATCTGTCACAAGGAGAGGTGGATCTGCTCCCACTGCTGATGGGGAGGCCACTTCAAATGATCAGCTTGTCCCGTTGGCACCAACCCTTGGGGCTGCCAGGATTTCCCTGGGGGGGAGCACAGCTAGAGATGCCACTGGCATTACCCAAAGCATCCATCACCATCCCACTCCTGCCTCCTGAGGGTTTAATCAGTTGGGTCCTGGCTGCTGGAAGAAAGAGAAAGGGAAGAGAGATGAGAAAGCCCAAAGGTAGCTGGCCCAAGGGGCAGGACAGAGCCGGCTGTGTCACAGCTGAAGGGAGAAGGCAGGACGGAAACTGTGCTGGATGGGAAGGGAATGGAAAGAAAATCCTTAGGAAAGAAAATCCTTAGGAATTTAGGTTTTGTGTGTTTTTTTGTGTTTTTTCTTTTTTTTTTTTTTTTTTAAACAAGAAGTGCTGAATTAGCACAAAGGGAGATGTTTGGAAGATGTCAAAACACAGGATTTGGGTTTTTCCCTGCCTAGCCTTTCATTTCAGAAAGTCTCATGTGAAACTTTTGGCCACTTTCAGGAACATAAAGCCCTCTGCTGCTTTGTCCCAGCTGGAATGCTTTCCCAGCTTTGACTCACGTGACAAACATCTCCCAGTGAGTTTATCAGCAATGGAAAACCAGTCACCCAGCTCTGGACCACTGGTTCCATCACTTTATGAGCTCTCTTTTTGGGACAAGCTGTGCCTGACCAGAGAGACAGGGCATGCAGGCCTGGAGGTGGTGGGTTAAATAGAATAGACTGAGGAAGCAGAGGCAAAAAGCTGGGAGAAGGAGGATCCAAGTAGTGGTTGGTGGGAAACTGGCTAGAAAGGATGGGGTCCTGTCTGGACATGTGGGCTTGGAAGGCAGGGGAGTGATGCCAAGCTCCTTCCTGAGCTCCCCACTCATCCCCTGTAGCCCATAAAGCCAGTTTCCAGCCCTGTCCCTGAACCCTCACCATTATTCATGACATCCCAATGGTGCCATTTAACAAGGCTAATAATTAGAAAATACACGAGGTTCAAAAGCAGAGAGGCTGCTCGGAGGTTGATGAAGGAGGGAAGAGACGGCAGGATCCAAGTCCTACCTGCAGCAGGAGGGGACAGCCAAAGCCTGGCTCGTCCTTGTGTGACCAATCTCCTCTGGCAGCAGCAGGTTTAGGGGCAGCAGCCCAGGATGCAGCCCCTGCAGATCCTGTGTGAAGGCTGCAGTGACTTTCTGAGCTCCCCTTGGCCCATCCCACTCCCAGGGATCCGGCAGCATCCGCCGCCCTGAGCCAGCTCTCAGCAAGATTCTGTCCTTCCTTTTCACAGTGCTGGAGATGAGCACAGCACATTGGGGGAACTCCCAGCCCCTGGGTACTTGTCAGTTATCCCTGAGATGCTCCAGCTAATTATTTTTATCCTTCACGAGTCGTGTGGCATTCCGGAGGTGTGGAAAATAGGACATCCTCGGCATCTCTCTCTCTCTCTGGCGTGGGCTAATGGTGCCTGTAAATTGCTGCTCCGTGTCAGGGGATCACTGTTCCTAATCAGGCTGAGATTTCTGATAGGCTCCACACTGACCACACTTCTTCCTCCCCTGCTTTGCTCCAGGGGGAAATGCAGGATGTTTTTTCCAGTGACAGAAGATTTTCCTTCCCCTTGTGCCCGTCTCCGTCCATCATGGGCTTGCAGGACTCTGGCAGGAGAGAGGCAGGAGTCTCTGGGAAGGGATGTATGGACTGGAATGCCATTCCTGTTTTGGCCTGCAGACCACCAAAACCATCTGAAAAGTGTCTCAGAAGGAGACAAGACTGCTTTGACTCTGCAAGCACATGGTTATTTCCTGTTCCCGTCTTTTTTTGAGAAGTGGAAGGTGGTGAAGACTGGAAGGTGAATTTGTGCTTCCCCTGGGCCCATTCCTCCTGTGCTGAAGACCTTTGGCCCTGAGGGCTGTGAATGGTTCAGAGTTTTTCAGGAATGGGGGGCAGATGGGGGTGAGCTGCGGGTGCTCTCCACACCCAGAGAGCCTCCAAGGCGTGTTGTGACCGCGGCACTGCTGGGTGAGGATGGTGGTCACAGACCTGGCGGTACCACAACGTGGGAGCTCTGCCCACACACAGGAATTCGGGTGGTGAAAATACAGGGCAGAGGAGAAGGTGTTTATTTCCCATCAAACAAACAAACAAACCAACCAGATCTGCTTGTGACTATCTTCCAGCTGCTCCAGGCAGCGACAGAGGAGTTGGTTTGTTGTTTACCCACTCGGAGAGGAGATAAGGTCAGGAAATCATAGCTGGCTTCTGCAATCCTGAAGGGGAGAGCAAAGCTCAATCTGGCAGATGAATCACTCGCTATTGACTGCTCTTCTTCTCAGTTTTTCCTCCATTTCATGAGAAACCTCCAAAACACACACAAATATTCCCACCCAGGCCACAGCGATGCTCGATGCTGTCCCATGCATCCCACCTCTGCCTCACCAGGAGTTGCTGCAAGTCCTGTTGCGCATTCTGAGTCAGGGCAGGTCCCAAGCCAACCTCAGCCATGGGACAGGTAGGAGATGTGCAGGCAGGGATGTCAGGCCTCAGCACAGGTTGCCTTGTCACAGCTGGATGCAAACCGCTATTTGCATTAGGTTAAAATCTTGAGTAAATTGAAATCACAGCAACATCTGCTGCTTTTTCATTAAGCTTGTGTTGACACCAGAGGAGGGGGACCTTGGAAAGACAGATGGAAAGGAGGGGGGAAGGTGGATTGACTCAGCACAGGCTCTTGAGTTGCTTCTGGCAGGAGCCCTGGGCTGATCCCAGGCTGGGCATTGCAGTTTGGGCAAAATGACCTCATACAAGAAGGTGCCTCCACCTTGAGCTTTGCTTTCCACCCCAGAGAGGGGTCAGGGAATGCAGAGCACAGCTGTCCACCTAAGGAGTCACCCTCTTCCCAGAAATGGGGCCTAAGGCACTGCCAAGAGCGCTCCCAGGGGTCTTGGATTGGTTTTGAGAGAGCCTTGCTCAGCTTCTGCAGAGCAGAAGGGATGAGGGGGCGAACATCTGGCAGCAAACTGAGCGTCACCAAATCCACAGCAGCTGTACCCTGCTTGTCACATCATCCTCACTCTTCTTCCAGCCCAGATTCTGAAAAACCATCAGAGGCGAGGAGGAGTGGAGCTTTTCATCACAGGAAAACCAACACATTGCTTGTCCTCAGCACTGCAAAGCTTCAGGACATGACCCTGGCATGCTCCACCAGCAACAGAGGCAAAGCAGTTTTATTTTCACTAGAAATTCCCTCACTTCTTCATGCAGTCTCAAGGCTTTGGGGACCTGACATCTGATTCTGGAGTGCCACTTGTGCAGCGCAGCTGTTTCTAAGCCTCATCCCAGGGCCTCACAGCAGCCGCTTCCCAAACAAACCCAGCTCAAATAAAAAGAGTTGTACGTGTCTGCAAACAGCCACCCTTGTGCCAGAGCTTGTTTGGAGGATTGTTTGTGGAGAAAAAACACACTGAGGAGCATTTGTTGGGCTGTCCAGCTGTAGTTGCTGTAATCACCGACATGGGGCTGCCTCCATGGTTGCTGTTCCCACTGCATTCCATGCTGGGAGAGCACCCACAGCACCCACTGGAGTCGTGGCTGTGGCACTGCCAGCACATTCACACTATCTGCAGCTGTGGAAGGGAGGGAAAGCCTTATCTGTGTGGGAAATTATGGACTGGCACTGGTTTTTGGGGAGCACGACTCTGTGGGAGCCATGGGCAGGAACAGGCTGCAGGTTCGGATGGATCTCCTGAGAGCACAGGAGTGATGGACTCACAGTCCCAGTCCCAAGTACCAACGTACTGGGACTGTGCTGAGGACACAGGTGCCACTTTTACCTGCTGGAGAGACAGCAGCAAGTGCCAGTGGCCACCTCAGCCCTGGTCACTGCACTCCAGGGCTGGAACCAGCACCGTGCCAGCTCACAGCGCAAAACCAGGAGCATCCTCAGAGCCTGTGGCTTTGCTCCACACACAGAGCTGTCCCTGCAGGTCCCTCCCTCACACCGTGCCACCCACCAGCATCATTCCATGATTTCCCAGGCTGTGGCTCATCCTGGCCATGCCAAGTCCTGCCAGCTCCTGTCAGGGGGCTCACACGAGCTCATTAGGACTGTGGTTGACACTGGGATTTGCCACCTGAGGCAGTCATTGGTTTGTCATTTCTGTGATGATTTTGCTCTACAACTACCCAAAAGAGAAAGGGATGACTGTTCCCATTTGTCCAAGAGGAGTGTCCAAGTGGCCATCGGTGCCCTAGCAAAGCCAGGGATTAACACACCAATTCCTCTGTCATTGCTCTGCTCTTGTCCATGTTTGGGGCCCAAGCAGAGAGCAATTAGAGCTGACAATGAGCTGCAAAGATCGTCTGGAGATCCTGACCAGGATGAGCAACACTGCGAGGTCAGGAGAGCAGGAGTACTTCAGAAAAAATGACTCATTCCAGTTGAGAAAACGATGCTGCTGCTCCTGCCCTGGGCTCATTTTGTACCAATTCAATTCACCATTTGCTGTGCTGCACTAATGCAAAGGCAGGATGAGGAGCAGGGCAGGGAGAACACCTGACACGGGGGCTCAGCTCTGCCCTGCCTGGAGCAGGGTTGGTTTCTCCTTTGTTGGATCCTCGAATGGGTCAAGTAGATTTAGAAACCTGGCTTGAGGTGGCTGCCTGTTCCCGACAAACCCTGAGTGCTGTCTGCAAATAAAACCCCCAACACTCACCAGATTTCAAAAGTGATTTGGATGAAGGAATTGTCCCCAAAGCAAGAAGTGCTGTTAATTTTCTCCTTCACTGCAGCAAGGCTGCTGGAGGAATGGGGTGGGGCTCCAGGCAGACATCCCAGCCCTGCCGGGATGGCATAGCTGGATAATTCACAGCTCTCGTGAATATTCAGGTGTAATGTGAATAAATACCCCCTTTCCTTCTCTGATTCCCCAGGGCAGGACCTGAAGGGGGGAAATCCTCTAATACAACCATCAGCAGCCCCACAGGGGAAATGAGTGGGGTGCAGGAATAGGAGCAGCATGAACACCCTCAGAGGATTCTGCCCTTTCCACCTCCCTCTTGGTACCTGGCCCTCCACCCCAGCACCCACCAAGGTACCACACGTGTCCCCAATGGACAATGCCAGCACCAGCCCCTCCAGTCCTGTCACCCCCTGAGCAGGGCAGGAGTCCCTGCTGACTGCCAGCTCTGCAGGCACTGAGAGGAGCAGGCAAAACCCCATCAGAACTCATCATGCCTGCATAGAATGAACAATGAACTCCAACATTTCATTCTGGACAGACAAGATGGAATTTTTCAGTTTTCCAATGACAAAAAACCTGAAAAATGAAGGTTATTCACCTAATTTAACTCAGTCATTTCTTTTCTTTCTTCCTCTCTGGAGGAAAGAAATGGAGGAAAGAGGAGGACAAAGCTTAAAACCTTATCAACGACTTCACGTGAGTGTTTTCCACTGAGACCAAGGAGGAGAAAGAGCATCTTGACCTGTTTACTGATAAACTTTTTGTCCCAGCTGCTGCCTCTTTCTTTCATCCCAGCCACTGCATCTTCCCAAAGTATCTCCCCAGAGCCCATGGGAAGCTTGCCCTGTGTCCATCTCCCTCCCACGCCGATGGCACTGTCTGTATTGACAGCATCCTTAGCACTGCAGAAGTGCCACCACTCCCTGCTCGTGGCCTGGGTTTGCCCATCTAGAGGCCAACTTGGAATTCCAGTTCAAAGTGGAGCTGCCCGGATGGATGGAGTTCCTGCCTGCAGGAACTGCTCATGGAAAGCTAAACCAGAACTGGGGTGGAGCTCCTGGATTAAGGGAAAAGCCAGGAGTGGCTAAAGATGCAATAAGGGCCCCCATGTCCAGTGGGGCTTTGATCTAGGGATTAGGGATGAAGCCGTCAGGTAAAGGTGCAGAAGTTGGTGAAGCTGTAATAAGACATAATTTTCAAAGCCCTGGGTTTGAAAGATTCATGGGTTTGAACTGAAAGGATGATTTATCCAAAGGCTTGGGTCAGAGACTGTGCTGTTCATTCCCTCCAGCAGCCTCTGCTACACTATTCTTTAGGATGATTCAGCCTCCTACTCAGAAGCAGCAACAGTACCCACCATGTACCCACCCTACACAGCCACTGCCAAAAGTCTGATCATCCATTTTCTGGAGCCCTACGGACAGAGCTGACCCTCCCAGAAACCACACTCTACTCACCAGTAATTCCCTTTGTGCTGAAAAAGAAATGAAAAACCCTCAAACCACCTGATGATTATTTTATTTGGCCCACTGCTGCTAAAAAATTTTCCCAATTCCTCGTTGGATGATTGTTCATAATGCTGAGCACCAGCCTTGGTTTTGGAGCTATTAAGCTGCATATTAAATGTGAGTGAGCACTGGGTTTAGGATTGCTGGGGGAAATCCACCCCATTTCTGCTATTGCTCTAAGCAGAGCCATGCCCTGAGCAGGAAGTGTGGGATGTGCACTTTGGGATGCTCTCGGCATGGCAGAGACTCACAGGCAGAGCTCATTGAAGTGGGGGGGCTGAAACGCCAGAGATTTGGGTCTGGCCCTGTAGTTTCACAGAGCTGGAAGGGATCCACAAGGATCACAGAGTCCAGATCCTGACCCTGCACAGACACCCAACAACCCCACCCTGTGCTTGGGAGCGCTGAGCTCCTTGAGCTATGGAAGGCTTCAAGCCTGAGCTTTTGTGGAGCAGGAGGAGGTGGATGAATGAGGAGACGTGAATGCAGATTTCACTCTGAGGCAAACCAGAGAAATGAGTTGCTGCCACTTTCTGTGGTTTTTTTTCTCAGTCAAATACCACAATCAACACACAGAGCAATATAACCAACCCAGAGGCAACTCTGTGGCAGAAAATAAAGGGAAGCAGATGAAAGAAACCCTCTCATTCTTAATTTACTCCAGTTAATTTTAGTCTAATTTGATCACAATGTTCTTCTGTAAATATCAGCCCTTCTTTAATAAGGCAGTGTTGGCCACAGAGGCTGCAATTGCGATGTAATCACCCGATGTGTCGTAAAAGACTTTCTCTGTTAATTGTTAGGAGGAACTGGAGCTACTCTGAGGCAGGTATGGATTTCAAAGAGAGATAATTATAACCCGATCTAATTCGTAATTATAACAGACCTCTCCTAGAAATTGTTTTTTACTTAAATATTCCCCTGGTCCCCCTAAACAGCTGTCTGTGCTGCTGCCAGGAGCTCCCTGGGTGACACTGGTTCGGACAGGGTGTAGGCACTGCGCTGTTGTGTCCCTGTCCCCATGGCCTCAGCCCAGGATGAGATGGAGCCTCGGCCGTGGCATCTGCCAGGGCAGGGAGCAGGGAGACAGGCAGGCAGGCAGAGCTGAGACAGGAGAGGGTGCTCTCGCCGCAGCAATGGAGATGTGGAGGGACACGGGGTGTCCTGGTGCCGGGGGTCTCGCAGGGTGAGGGGTCCTGCTGCCTCGACCAACATCCCAGGAATGCTGCTCCTCCCGGAGCCTGCAACAGCAGCAGAGATCAGGAAGGGTTTAGGGGAGATGGGAAGACAGGAAAGGCTAACAGAAAGCTGGGAGCTGGCTGGGAATTGCTCCCGTTTCATTGTTTCACTTGTGTTAATGGACACAATCCCCCCAAACCTTCCTGTGACACAGCTCCGAGCCCAGGACAGAGCCCGGGGCTCTCGGCCACCGAGACACAGCACAGCACATCACGGGAGACGTCCAGGTCCAGGGAGGCCAAGGGTCACAGGCATACCCAGGGTGTGGCAGCTTTCCTGGTGGGGGGGAATTGGAGGAACTGGTTTTGTCCCAGGGGAGGTCTGCCCAAATCAATTGTTTTTCAGTTCAGTTCAGTTGTAGCAGGATCATTCATTCCAAAAGAGAAACTTTTCAAACCTCTGCAGTTTTCCTCTCCCACTCTTCTTGCTGCCTTTGCACCAGCCAAAGGTATCTCTGACCAGCAAAACACCTCCAAGTGCTGTCTGGGGAGCTGAGACAGAAACCAACAGTGCCAGGAAATGGAGCAGCCCGACCTCAGGAGCCTCTGCATAGAAATCCTTGCTCCAGGATGTTTCCTGAACCTGTATCCCCTTTTTCAGCTCCTCCAGAGGCACCACCCAGAGCAGTGGGTGCTCCCTTTACTTCCCAGCCCAACGCCATCCTACTGTGGATCCTTGTGATGCCCTGGGACCCACCCAACGTGCTTTGGAGGAGTTGCACAGCTTGGCCTCTGCAGCATGGACAGGCAGGACTTTGCTGCTAACCTGCCCATATTGCCAAGAAATGGTGCAAACTCAGGAATTAGGCAGAAAAGTATCAACAAGCAGGAAACCTCAGTGATGGAGTGGGAGCTGTCCTGACACGGTCCTTTCTGTGAAGACAGGTCTGGGAGATGCGAGGAGTAATTAAACACAGCTACTGAAAGCTGGCCTTAAAGGATTTAATCTCTGAAAGCCAGGCTCTAATTACGGGGCTGCACCAATTCTGACCCTGAACTGATGCACTATTTTTTAATCGAGTTATTTCTTCCAAGCAGAGCTGTCTCCAGGGGCTCGCCTGGGCAGCAGCATTAGCTCACAGCTGGGAACGGGCTAACTAGGCCAGCACTGTGGGAATTCTCTGGGATTGTTTCTTTCTGCCCGTCTCAGTATCATTCCAGCAGGGAACACCCGCACACAGGAACCTGTGAGCAGCACACGTGTGTGTTTGGTGGGGGGAAACACTGCGAGAGGAGCAGGAGGCAGCAGGCGAGGCGTGCGGCTCACGCTGCCACAGTGTCCAGAGGGATGCTGCTCTGAGAGTGGGATGCTAAACCTGGAGCAGGACATTAATTTGAGAGCACAGTGCTAATCTGAGAGTGGGATGCTGATCTGAGAGCCACACGCTAAACTAAATCTGGGATGCTAAACCAGGAGCAGGATGCTAATCCAAGAGTGGGATGCTAATCTGAGAGTGGGAAGCAAATCTGAGAGTCGTATGCTAATCTAAATCTGGGATGCTAAACCAGGAGCAGGATGCTAATCTGAGAGCAGGATGTTAATTTTAGAGAGGGATACTAATTCAAGACCAGGGATGATAATCCAAGAGCAGGATGCCAGTCTGAGAGCAGGATGTTAATTTTAGAGTGGGATACCAATCTGAGATCAGCATGTTAATCTTGGAGCAGGGTACTAATCTGAGAAAGGGACGTTCCACTGAGAGCAGGATGCCAGTCCCAAGAGCAGGATGTTAATCCAAGACTGGGATGCTAATCTGAGCACAGAGATGCCATTTCCCAACCCGCACTGCCATCCCTGACACCAAAGAGATCCCCCTGAAGCACCTCACTGTGGTTCAGCTGCTGTTGCTGTGTGTGGAGGGACAGACCACCAACTCCACCTCTGTCCCGAGCTGCCCTGGAGTGGGATGTGCTGCATCCCCCTGTGTTATCACCATGGCTCCCACCTCTAATCAGGGCTCCTGGCTCCCAGACAGAGCCACTGACCTTGATCCCTTCCAGTTCGAGGCCCCTCCATGGCAAAGTGATTCAATTACGCCCTGGTTCACAGAGAGGGCTAAAAACAAGGAGGGAGGGAAAAAGAAGTGCCCAACAACAACAAAAATCCACACTCCCGAGAACAATTTCCTTCTATGGATTTTTAAGACCAACGGCTGGAGAATCACTTTCTCGTTTCTGTGCTGTCTCTCCAGTCAATAAATAAGGGGGAAATAAAGGATTTCAGAGAAAATAGAATGCAGTCAAAAGGTAAATTGTGGTCTTAAAAGCCCCTAAGAGACTGTCACCGACTTAGAAATGTTTCCTAGTTTGAGACCATTTCTTCCTGACTACATGGTTTCCGCTCCTTTATTTGCATCTCTGGGAGGTAATCTTTAAAACTGATTTTCCCCTGGTTGCATTTCATTGGCAAAGAAACTAAACAGGCTGCTGCATTACAGTAATAACATCAACACTGCAGCCACCTTCACCTTAATTATTTCTCTGTCTTGCCAACAGAACCAGTTAAACAAGATTTATATTTAGGTGGGGAGGAGGGGGGCGAAGTGGGAAGTGTGTGGATGGGTGAGATAACCTGTAAAAACCTATTTCTCCCTTGTTATGTGTCACCAGCAGTAAAAAAAAAGGTAAAATAATAATAAAAAATACACGAGGTAAAAGGTTTGGGCCATTTAAGTAATAATAATGCCAGCATTTCACCTGTCTCTTGCTTAATTATTTCCTTCTCTCAGCTCTGCCACCTGAACCAGTTTAGATAAGATTTCAGCGTGGATAAAGAGGAAGAACCTGTATTCTCCAAAGCAGATAAACTGCTTTTTCCAGTCAAAAGGAGGAGAATACGTCACTAAAGCCTTCCCGCTGCCTACTCCAGATTTATCAACAGCCTCTTAGCAAAAGTCTTGCCACTAAAAGCTTATGAAGTTTTGCAAAATACTACCAGATAAGAGAGAAGTACTTGTAAAGACAAGAAAGAGGCTGGATGTGCGAAGTAGCTCATCACAATCCATGTCCAGCCAACACATGCTCAAGGTCACCCCAAAAAGCCCCAGGGAGGAGGAACCTGTGCTTAAGGAGAGTCCACAGGCTCTGTGAAGGTCTCCTTGGATGTGCAGGATGTCCAAGCTGCCTTCTGAGCTGTCCTTGAAAGTCAACTCCTTCCAGACCTCCTGCTCTGTCATTTTATGTCTCTCCTTTCCAAGACATCCACATCCAGCTTTGTCCATCACCGAGGGGCTTTAGAACAGTGCTGACTTGTCACATGAGCCTGATGGAACACAAACCCTTAGAATCATGGAATCTCAGAATGGTTTGTGTAGGAAGGGATGTTAAAGATCACCTTGTTCCAACCCCCTGCCATGGGCAGGGACACCTTCTACCTGACCAGGTTGCTCTGAGCCTCAAGCTCCAGAAAATCCCACTGCCAGCATCCCTCCTACCCACCTTCACCATAAATACAGCATTGATCTTCCATCCAGTTCTCTCTCTTTACTGACATCACAGAGATGACAGAATCTCAGAATCCCAGACTGGTTTGGTTTGATTTGGGAAGAACCTTAAAACCCATCCAGTTCCACCCCCTGCCATGGGCAGGGACACCTTCCACCAGCCCCATCCAACCTGGCCTTGAGCACTTCCAGGGATGGGGCAGCCACAGCTGCCCTGGGCAGTTCTCACAAGGAAGAATTCCTTCCCAGTATCCAACCCAGACCTCTCTCAGTTTAAAGCCGTTCCCCCTTGGAGCCCCACGTGCCTTTGCAGCCAGGGAGAGGAGGTGGGACCCTCCTGCTGCAGGGCTGTGGGTCGGGCAGGCCGAGGGCCCTGCCGGGATGGGACTCACGGCTCTGGGTGCCTGTGCCCACTGCTCCTGCAGCACTTCCAGCCAAACCCTGCCAAGCCACGTGTTCTGCTGCTGCCAAGGTGCAGATGGGCCTCGAGGGCCTGTGTGCAAACATTCCCCCACACCTCGAGGCACCCGCGAAGCCACGGCAGGCGGCTGGAACCCATCCATCCGCGGGAGAGACGCGGCGCGGGGAGGGCTGGGCTGAGCGGGAGCTGCTGCTGGCGGAGGATGAAATGCTCTTGGCTGCTCTGCACTGCACGACACCTTGGGTACTGCAGAGAAGCATTTTAAAAGGGGGAGAAGCAGCTCCCCAGTACAAAGCCAAGAATTTTTCCTCTGCTTGTACTGCAGAGTTTACTTTTATTATACAATTTTCACCCTTCATGGCTCAGATGTTTTGCCTGCGTTTCATTGCTGACCCACAGGCCAATCCTCAAAGCAGTATTTGCTCAGGGTTTTGTGTGTGTGTGGCTTTAAAGTTCTTTCTTTTTTTAAAATAAATTCAGTGTGGGCAAAACATTTTTTTCTTGATTTATAACAGGCAAGGGAGTGATGATGGATTTTTCTGCTGGAAGGCAGGAGAGCAGGAGATGAGGAGGGTGAACCTGAGCAACCTGGGATAGTGGAAGGTGTCCCTGCCCTGGCAGAAGGCTGGAATGAGGTTGCCTTTAAGGTGCCTTCCAACCGAAACCATTGTGGGATTCTGTGACTCTCTGGTGCTTCCTGGGCTGTGATGTACATGCAGGGCAGAGCAGAGCCCTGGCTGCAGGAATGGTGCTTTCCCCTGTGCACAGCCTGTTCTCAGCTGCTGACCCATAAGGGCTGAGAAACTTCCCCCAGGAATCACCTCCCAGTTCTGCGCTCGCCTTATCACCCCAAACCTGGAAGCTAATTGGCTGCTCCTGCTGCATTCAGCAGTGGGGCTGGATTTGGCCTCGTGGCTCTTCCCACAGAGCCACCCTGCTGCTGTTTTTGCTTCTGAGCTCCTCCAGCTTCCTTTCCCAGCCTTGCCTTCCCACCCTGCCTCACGCCTGATTATATTGGGTCTGCATGTGTAAGTACAACCTCCTGCCATCCTAATCATCCAAAGTGGCTATTTGAATAACAGTTGTTGGTGCCTGTAGCTTCCTGTAATTTTCCAAAGGAAACAAATCCATGCAGACTGCAATTTTGCGCCTATGAATTTTGAATGAATGTCTCTGAGAGCCTCGATTTCTCTCTGCCTTCCGTCCTCCCCTCCCCTCACCTGCCTCCCAGACCCAGCTGAGCCAGAGGCTGCCACCAAAGGGGTATAACTGAGTAGCTCCTTTCAGATGGAGGATTTTGGGCTGGGAAGGCTTCATCCCTCCCAAGACAAGCACCAAAACACAGTGGCATGGGCAGAGCTTGCTGGGGGATGGCTGATTTGCACCGAACCCATGGGAACAGATTTGCTCCACAGCAGGACAAAGCAGAGCATGGAAGAAGAAGCATCATTTGAACATCAGGTGTCAGGATTTTTCCTTGTGTTGCTACCTCCAAAGTAATTTTGGGAGCTCCCTGACTACCCAGCTCTGATGGTACCTGCTGGCTAAGCCCTTCACCTTCTAACTCAGAGCAGCTGGGGGACATTTCTCCTCCAGAGCTGATCTTTCTGATGGCAACTGTCCCTATTTATTGTGGAATAATGGAATGGTTTGGGGTGGAAGGGGCCTTAAAGCTCATCTCGTTCCACTCCCCTGCCATGGGCAGGGACACCTTCCCCTATCCCAGATTGCTCCAAGTCCTGTCCAGTCTGGCCTTGGACACTTTCAGGGACTGGGCAGCTTCTCTGGGCAACCTGTGCCAAGGCCTCCCCACCCTCCAGGGAAGAATTTCTTCCCAGTATCAAACCCAAACCTACTCTGTTTTATTTTAAAACCATTATAACCTTCTCCCTCTCAAGTTTCCCCTCCCGTTCCTCTGCATGCCGTTTTATGACACTGAGGGTTCTCCTTTTTTATGACATTGTTTTTGAAGTGTTTTTATCACCTGGTTTTATTACAAAATTACTGTAGAGCACCCCAAGTCCTATAGGAGTGAGGAGGGAGAGCAGCTCTGGAAATGCAGCAACTCCTTCCTGAACAGCTTGCAGCCTCGCCAGGGAAGGGGCTGTGATTTGGTGATGGATGGAGTGCTTGTTATCCAGTATATTTTTATCCATACATATATAAAGCACTTTGTGATCCCAGCGGATACAAGGCACTATATAAATGTAAATCATTATCATTATCATTAAATACCTTCTGTATCTTTTAAACCAACCAGTTGGAATCAGATACGTACGGGGCAGCTGCTATCTGGGTTTTGTTGGGGAACCAAATGTGAGAGCTGTGATTTTTGTCTTCGTTAGCAATTAAATGGGATCTCATGAAAGACTCTTATTTTTCCATTGCAATTTTTTCATGCTGCCACTGATTTGAAAGTCACTTCTCACCCACTAGGAGAAATCTCTGCAGAATTCCCTAGCAACAACCTGAATAAGAAACAGCCACCTCGGGTACGAGGATGTTGCCGGGATTATCCGAACCCACCGCAGGCTGTCCGGCACTCATGGCCATGAGGATGGGGTGAGGATCCACAGGGTCATGGGGAGGAGAGTTCAGCTGCTCCATGATTTATGACTCAGTGGAGATTATAGACACTTGTCTCCACAACTGTGACTCTGCAGTGTTTCTGCTTGGCCGCTGCCCAACCCCGGGAATGAGTGACTGCACCAAGCTCCTGGATGCCCTCCTGTCGCAGCTGGAGCTGCAGTGAGAGCAGAGACCATATCCATGGCCCAAGGGCTTCTGTTCCTGCCTCACCCTGCTCCTTTTTCCTGTTCTTTAAGGGAGGGATTTGAGCCTGAGGGATCTGAAGGATTGCACATGGAGGCTTTGGCACCACAGAAATGCCCCCAGGCTGTGTGTTTCCACTGAGGCCATAAATGACCGGATTCCCTTTCTGCCCATAGGACAAGCCAAGCAGGCAGCACTCTGAGAGCCCCTTCCCTGATTTTCCTCCCCTATTTGGTTGCTAAAGCCTGTCTTCCTTCCTGCACTTCCAGGAAAGCCACTCAGTGGCAGCTACTGACCACTTCTCCCTATGGGAATTCATCTCCAGATGCATTACCCTAGAGTCATAAAAGCTGGAATGGTTTGAGTTGGAAGGGACCTTAGAATTCATCACATTCCACCCCTCTGCCATGGGTAGGGACACATTCCACCAGACCAGGTTGCTTCAAGCCCTGTCCAACCTGGCCTTAAACATCATGTTTGGGAGCCAGGAGCCTGGTCCAAGATAAAATTGCACTTTTCAGCACATTTTTTTTTTTATCCTTCTGATGCTCCATTGGCATTTCCCAAAGGCAGATGACTGATGCAGGGTCAGGCTACACTCAGAACGTAGTGAAGGGCAGGTCCTGGCCCCAGAGACAGGGGATCAGTTCTTCTGAGCCCCCAAGGGACCATCAACAGCATTTCATTTCCCCTTGTCATGACAACCAAGGGGACGGATTTGGAAACCTTGGATGTGTCATGAGTCTGAGCCCTGGCCTTCAAACCCCACTAACCTGCAAGCAGTGGCTTGCAAAGGTTTTGCAGTATTTAGTTAATGGAGCAACCTTTTTCCTAGTTCTCTATTTTTTTCCCATTTTTTTCATTCTATTTTCCCCAGCCTCTCAGGAGCTGCAGCCTCCTGCTGCCCAAGGGAAATCTTCCATTTAGCTACATTTTCCTTTCTCATTTCATGCTGTAATGGGGATTCATCATAGGTGTTAAATCCATAATTTGCCATGAATCCCTTGTCTCTCTCTGTGGAGGTCAGAGTTGAGTTGAAAGGGACCCGATATTGTGGCTTTGTGGCTGCCCCTGCGGGAGAGCACCAGCCCAATTCCCCGGAGCAGGAGGGGGCTGGAGAGTCCTGGGTGGGTCATCCGATGCCATGTCCATGCTTTCCACCTCTCTTTACCCACTGAAGGGGACAAATTGGAGCACATCAGGCACTTTTAATGTCAAAAAAAGAGTAATAGCCCCTTCCAGAGGGGCATTTGTCCATCTTGGCATGTGAGAAATATCCTGAGGCAGGAGAGGTTATTCTCCTGTTAATTACCAAGGGCACCCACAGGTCAGTCATTAAGACATGACTATCTGGTTTTACAGCCCAGTTGAAGCCAAAAGGAACGCCCCAGCTTCAAACCCATGCCAGTGCTCCTGATGGATGGGAGGCTGGCATCCATCATGCTGACAGGGGCACCAAAAACGGCGGCACTGGGAACGCACCGTGATGGATGTGTAACAGAGAGATTCCTTCACCACGAGCTGGGAGATGCTGGCTGAGCTGGGAGCTGTGCTGGGAGCTGGGAGATGCTGGGAGCTCTGCTGGGAAGCCTGAACCATCCAATGGATGACAGAGAAGCTCAGGCACAGTGGGGCAAGGTGGGAGAACACTTCACGGAGCTGGAAAAGGCAAGACAAGCAAAAAGGGCTGGCCAAGCTGTGGGAACCAGGAAACAACATTCCTGCAAGCTGGGCACGGGCAGAGGGCTGGGATCCCTTCAGGCAGCCTCTCCCAGAGCGGCTCCTCCGCTTTCGCGGCCGGTCCTGCCCTGCCCTGCCGAGCCGCCGGTTCATTTGTCACCCGGGCGATCGATAGCAAAGCGGGGGCTGTCGCTCAGGTGATGTCACGCTCCGAGAGGCTCGTTCTTCTCTGCCGGCTGACAAGGGGAGAGGGAGTCAATACTCGTGTCAGGTCACTAACAACCCACCGAGCTCCTGGCGGTGGCGGCTCCCGGCGCTGCAGTCGGCATCGCAGCCGTGTGCGCAGCTGGGAGAGGCACAAAAGGGGCTGCTGTGAGCGCAGATGCAGATGCAGAGGAGCACGGGCAGGATGCAGATGGGGGAGCTGGGTCTTGATTGGCAAGAGGGAGAATCGTGCGTAGGAGTGAAAGCAAAGCGAGGTTTGCTCGTGCGGGGGGTCTGGCTGGTGCAGAATGCGAGGTGTCAGCGATTCAAAAGCGCATGAAGCAGAATAATGCCTGCTGTCCACAGGCATCCCAGGGAGCTGTAGATGCTGGGTGCAGCAGAGGGAAGGGCTGGTGTGATGTGGAGGGAGTCGCTGGCCCCCAGATGGCTTGTGCAGAGCGGGGGAGTTCCAGTGAGGTGCAGAGGGGTCGTGCCCAGAGCAGGAGGGGGTGCGGACACAGGAAGGAGTGATGGGCACAGCAGCACAGAGGGGCCCTGACACGCAGCACCCCCACATCATTTCACAGCACCCTCGTGGCCATCACAGCCGGACTAACGGGGACCGGGGCAGTGGCAGAGCCAGCAGAAGAGGCTGGGAAGAGACAAAGGGATGACTAAAAATCAGGAAGGTTCTTTTATCAGGCCTCTGTGCTTTGCATCCATCAGGTCAGCCCAGCCCAGCAGACTGCAGAGAGAAGCCAAATGCTTCGTGTTCGATAAAACCACGGGTCAGAACCACGATGCCCTCCCTGCATCAAGACAAGGAATCACAGATTGGCGCAGGAACACGAACATTAATCATTTTTATCTGTGTCTCTTCCTATTTACTCTGTTGTACTTCAGTCTTCAGTGTGCAGGTAGGAATGCTGGTGTGGCTCTGAGGGCTTAGGGAAGGGAAGCTTTGAAGGGAGAGGGGGCATCAGCTAACCCCAGGGCCCAGGGCATTAAGAAATTACAAAGTTTGTAAGAACTGTGGGAGCCCATCTGGAGCAGGGTTTGTGGGAGCAGTGGCAGCGTCTGCTTAGTGCTGGCCTGGCCCTGCTGAACTTCACCTGATGTGGCTGAACACCAGCCCCCGCTCAGACACAGCCCTGTCCTGTGGGGAGGGACGTGGACCTGTCAGGGTGGGCCCAGATGCTTCAAGGACTGGAGCCCCTCTGCTCTGGAGCCAGGCTGGGAGAGCTGGGGGTGCTCACCTGGAGAGGAGAAGGCTCCAGGGAGAGCTCAGAGCCCCTGCCAGTGCCTAAAGGGGCTCCAGGAGAACAGGAGAAACAATTCCTCCCTGTGAGGGTGCTGAGGTCCTGGCACAGGATGTCCAGAGCAGCTGTGGCTGCCGCATCCCTGGGAGTGTTCAAGACCAGGTTGGAGGGGGCTTGGAGAAACCTGGGATAGTGGAAGAGCAAGGAACCAGAGCTAAAGGATCTTTAATATCCTTTCCAAGCCAAAGCATTCCATGGTCCTATTATATTTATAATTTTTAATGTCTGTAAGGTCAAACAAACCCCTTCCTTAGATTTCTTCTCCCCATGTTTGTACAACTGCGAAGTTGTTACTGCACTGCTATGACCCTGGCAGAGTCCGAGGTGGATGGCTCTGTCCCACGTTGTGTTTCATCCTGGCACCCACCACCAGCCCAGATGTACTTGCTGGGAATGTAAAGATGTCATTTGGCTTGTCTCCTTTGAAGTAGGGAGAGCAGAGCTCCTGCAGATGCTGCCTTCCCTTCTCTTCCTTCACCTCCTCCTCTTCCTACTCCTCCTCCTCCTCCTTCTCCTCACATACAGGGTGCAAACCCCTCCAGAATGGGGGAAGCAGCACTTCCCAACACCCAGGTAAAACCACCCAGGGAAATCTCAAGACCCAGTTTTTTAGCCCCCAGTCCCTCTCTGCTCTGTTTTCCAGCTCTGGACTGCTTGAGGCAGCGGCTGCCTTTCACCTCTGAGCCCTGGGTTTGCCTGGCAGGAATGGTCAGTCCCATGGAGATGCCTTCCCACCCCAGAGCCACACAGGGACGTGAGCAAGGAAACCCGGCCACCCTCTGCTATCAAAAGGAGCTGGCTCAGAGAGCTGTAAACTTAAGCTGCTCAGACATGACATCAAATATTTAGGTTATTTGGGATTTGCGCTCGATTGTTTGATGTTTCTGTTTCGTTCCCAGTAGAGCCACTTGCTGTTTTGCCACTGAAAATATTCCCAGCAGAAAATGCAGCTTTGTGAAGACCCAATGTTGTTCAAGGAGAAGAGACTATCTGGAAGAAAATGATCACATTTTCATCACTTCTTTTTTTTTCTTTTTTTTTTGTTCTGAATTGACATCCCAGCTCTACATGCTCTGAATTTTGCATTCAGAGAACTGAATTCTATTAAAAAGTGTGGAAAAAGGGTTCCAAGCTGAACTGTTTCTGGATTTGAAACATCACCTCCTCACATTTTCTCCTTGCAGCTCAGCATTACAAACAAATGTTGAGAAAGGGCCTTTACCCAGGACATAACCTCTTTATTTCCTGATCAAACTCCGCTAAAGATCTTGAAAGCTGGGAAATGCAGATGTCTCAAGCTGCCAACCATAGTTTTGGTAATAGAAATGCTTACTCTGCTCTGCAGGGGAGGACTGGAAAGACTTGGCAAGAAAAGAGGATTGGAATAAAATAAAAAATACAATAAAAAGAGGAAAACTGCTGTGATTGAATGTGGATGCACTTGACACCCCAATGACCCTCCTCCTGTCCCCGCCTAGTGCCATTGTAAGAGAGACAGGAGCTCTCACTTCAAATTAACTTAATCTGTAGAGTTAAATAATTCATGTTGATTTAAGAAAGCTTTATTCCTAATGGGACACACGTGAAGACAGAGTTAATATTAGAAGAGGCTGTGGAGGGGAGGAGAGAGGGAATTAGACTATAAAAGGTGAAGGTACAAGTTAATTGCCTATCAATTATTCACCTTAAGTCTCTGGAAGTAGCTCCCCTGCCTCCCTCCTCACACCCTCATATTCCCTTTTCTTGCTTGCGGCCAATTTCCCACTGGCACCTCTGGGACCAACCTTTTCCCTGTGCCAAGCAAGTGGTGCCTGGGACAGCCCGAGGTACGTGGCCAGGCTGGAGGTGCCACATCTCCTGCTGGGGAGGACAGACCAGGACAGCCTTGGGATGCTCCTGCCAAGGTGCCATGAAGGAGAAGAGTTTCCCAACAGCTCATCATCCATCTTCTTCATTGTCCTGGGTCCTCCAACCTCTGGGCATGGTGGGTCTTGCCAGCCCTGGTCACCGCAGGCCAAGGTGCCACCACAGGCTGAGATGCCACCACAGGACGAGGTGTCACTTCAGGCTGAGATGTCATTTCAGGCTGAGGTGTCACCACAGGCTGAGGTGTCACTGCAGGCCCAGGTGCCACTGCAGGCTAAGATGTCACCACAGGCCAAGGTGTCACTTCAGGCCGAGGTGTCACTGCAGGCTGAGGTGTCACCACAGGTCGAGGTGTCACTGCAGGCTGAGGTGTCACTGCAGGCCAAGGTGTCACTGCAGGCCGAGGTGTCACTGCAGGCTAAGATGTCACCACAGGCCAAGGTGTCACTTCAGGCCGAGGTGTCATTGCAGGCTGAGGTGTCACTGCAGGCCGAGCTATAACCGCAGGCCCAGGTGTCACTGCAGGCCCAGGTGTCACTGCAGGCCCAGGTGTCACTGCAGGCCAAGGTGTCACTGCAGGCCGAGGTGTCACTGCAGGCTGAGGTGTCACTGCAGGCCGAGCTATAACCGCAGGCCCAGGTGTCACTGCAGGCCCAGGTGTCACTGCAGGCCGAGGTATAACCGCAGGCCCAGGTGTCACCTCACTGCGGCCATATTGGCACTGCGAGCCGGGGCTCCCCTCTCCCTCCACACTTCTCCCAGGAAAACCAAAGCTCTCTTCAAAGTTTCTCCTCACTTGGCTGCCTCTGAAATCTGGGAACTCAACACTAATTAACGTGTCTGCAAATCCCAGCTCGGCTGCTGGGGCCTCAAATTCCTTCACGGTCCCGCGAGTGCAGAAGGATCCACGAGCGAGCCCTCTGGCTCCTGAAGCTACACGGCTGGCAGATGCATATTTTAACAACACACATCTGTTGGCAATATAATCTCTTGTATTTGCCCTCCCTGCTCTGAGCTTTGATGGAAGACCGGAGGGAACTCTCCAGTGGTTACAGCCGAAGTGTTTGCTTTGCAATTTCGCTCGATTGCTGCCTGATTTTATTTTTAAATTTCTCCAAGTCCTAATCAGGCTCTTACTTTATTTAATTAATACCCCGGCTTAGTTAAATAGATCATAAATTAAGCAGCCCTGCCATTAGAGATGTACCAGGTAGCAAACAGCCCTCCAGTGGCTTCCCAGACCCTGCCTGGCCTGGGCTCCCCTGCCAAACTGCCTTGACATCCTTTGCTTGCAGAAAATCTGGATGCCTCCGTATGTCCCAAATCCCATCCCATCAGATTTATCAACCTTCCCTGCTTGGGGCAGATATCCTGAGGGGATTGGGCAGTGACTCCTTCTCCAGAGAGTTTGGGCAATGGTAGGAGGGAAGGTGAGGGAGACCTGGAGACAGGGAACCCTCCAGCTTTGGGATGCATTAACAACATTTCCCAGCAATATTTGTCCCTGGAACTCCACAAAGAAAAGATTTTCCCTGATGCTGATGACATTAATAGGCTCGTCTGTTTGAGTGTTTGGACTTCCAAGGCTATGGAATGATCTGTTCCACTACATTTAACCATGTAGATTTGAAAACAATGTGACAAAACCTTAAATATTTAATTAAAATATGGTGTAGCTCTGCATCTGAGGAGGGAAGTAGGAGGTATCAGCCCCATAAAGCTGTTGTCAGACATGAATGACAGCAGTTGGAGCCTGAATCAGGAAGCATTAAGGGATTTCTTGATACCAAGGAAGTGGAAATTCTGGCAAGAACAGACAAGGCAGCACCAACCCATACAAAAAGCCAGGCAGGGCTATTTTTCCAGAGACAAGGCTGGGGGTGATAGAGTTCCCCAGAACTGCTTCTAACACCCAGGGCTGAAGAGCCCTTGAGTCACTGAGAAACCAGCAGCAGGTATTGGGCTCCCAGCCACCAGAGCCCCCCAGCCACCAGAGCCTCTCAGCCCTGCCTCAGCTGTGATCGATCACTTCCTTGAGAGCTGCATGGTTTGCACCCAGCTCCAGGAATGCCTTCGGGATCCTCTCCTGCCCAGGGGAAGTCTGCAGCCTCAGGTGAAGCTGGGCAGACTGGGAGGAAGGAACACCTCCCAGGCATCTTCCTGTGAGCAGCTCAGGCAGCCTGGCACATCCCTTCCCAACCCAGGAAGATGAAATCTGGGAGATCCAGCTCCCTACAGACACAGCTGCTTAGCTCATGACTACAGCAGGCTCACACACTGCATGCTAAGAGCAGAGATGTCTACACAGCTGGTGGTGCTGCACATCTGGAAGCACCAGAAATGTCTCTCCCCCTTCACAGACATGTGTTATCCCCCTGCCACGTGGTGAGTTCAGCCTGACAGGCTGCACATTGTCCCCAGCTGTCAGAAACACCGGGGCTTAAGGCTTCTACCCTTCATGTGCCACTTCTGTCCCCTCCACTGGGGTGGCTGAAACACAGAGCACAGATCCCACAGCAGCCCCTGCCCTCGCTGCCAGCACAGGACACCCCATCCCAAAGGAGCAGCGTGAGCTGCTGATCACCAACCCCCTGCAAAGGTGGGATCATTACTCCCACCTCCCCAGCCAGCCCGAAATGTTGTAGAATCACAGTTTCCTGAGCTGGAAGGGAGCCACAGGATCATTGAGTCCAACCCAAGGCCCTGTACAGACACCCCAACAATCCCACCCTGGGCATCCCTGAGAGCATTGTGCAAATGCTCCTGCAGCTCTGGCAGCCTTGGGGCTGTGGCCACTTTTCTCCCCTTCAGAACATCTGCAGAAATACCCCTAAAGTTAAAGATGAGCTACCAGTCTGTTCCATACCCACACTGGCTCTTCAATTTGGCCTAAATTGAACACGCTGTAACTTTAATTTTCTTAAAAGAAAAACATTCTGCAAATATAAGTTACTGAACATCTTAGGTAAATGTACCAATTAGCAACTACCATGTATATCCACATAAACATTAACTACCATCTATTCACCACATTCCATAACCCCAAAGATAATAACGATTTCCTTTTGATCCATAAAAACATCTCTCTGCTCAATCAACGCTTCGCAGCAGCTCTGACGTACGCCCTGGGACTAAATTAGTTTTGAAATCTTTAGCTCTAATTAAATAACATTATTTCTTTTGTCTGGCTCTGGCAATGTATTCTGCTTTCACAACAGAAGGAGGGAGCCCAGGCGAAGGAGGGGTTGTCGGTGAGCAAGACAACGTTCCCCTTTCCCATTCATTTCCAGGATTATTTCATGTAAGGGCACATGTCAGAGCTCTGAGCTGCTGCCGCCAAGGGTTGATTGAGCAGAAGGAGGAATCAAAGGAAAATCATCATTATTGTCAGGGTCAGAGAAGGAAGGGATGGCAGCTGTGAAAGTTTGGGAGTAGGGAATGTTGTAGGGTTGTAGAAGGAAGAAAACAAATGCAGGGGAAATTGCAAACCAAGAATTTGAACTCATTTTCATAGTGCAGACTCTAGTGAGGTGCACCTTCAACCACAGCTGGTACCTTAATTCACTTCTTTTGGCTGCTTAATACTAACCACTCTTGATCTGACTAAAAGAACCAATATTCTTGATTTGGATATTTTTAAAATGTGGGGGTCTTTTTTCCCCCTAGAAACTAACCAGGAATAAAAACAACAGGGAAAAAAGAAATCCAGTCTTCGATTTAAACAAACTTAAATATGCAAATGGTTTCACTTTGAGGGTTGAATAATCAGGATGAATCTGGGAGCAGCAATACAGATGGGTTTTGTCCAAGCTGTTCAAGAAAAATACCATTTCTATTAACTTTTCTGAAGCACGTCCATGCCGGGAAGCCTCACTGACGTGCCTGCCTTTTCCCAGCACTCCTGTGGGGAGAGCCTCCCTCCTGCTCTGCCAGATGGCCAACAAAGCCCTACAGCTCTGCCAGTACTCCCCATCCATCTCCCACAAAAAAGGGTCCTTTACATGATTCTGTGAGCCACTTCCAGTTTGCAATCCCAGGCAATATCCTCCTGTGCTGCTCATGGGAAAAATGAATTACTGAGAAATGCAGGGTGCTAAAACATCAGTATGTAGATAGTTTAAAAATACTGCATTAGTATGAAACCAGTCTTTCCTCAGGGGGTGGAGTCGTCCCAGTCCTGTAGGCAGGGTAACGCATAAGTGATGAAACTAACACTCTTCATATCCTTAAATTTATGGACAGACTCTCTTAAATTGGGGCATAAATCCATAAAGCTGAAGTGCCAAACACTCGGTGGCTGTGTTACTCCTAGAACTGTCATACTCCAGCCCAGAACTGCTTCACTCCCCAAGCAGCTTCCTTTGATCCTGCTCTCAGGACTGAGCTGCTCCCCCACTGCTCTCACAGTGGATTAATTCCCAGTCCTCTTGATCCAGCAACAAAACATTTTGTCAAAAGGCACTCAGTGTGACCATGAAGGCAGTGAAACCCCCCACAAATCCGCCGGGGGTGTGAGGAGCTGGGACTCACCGAGGACAGTCAGCCGGGCAGGTCTGGATCGGATGGCTGCTTGGATGGCCTGGCACTCGTACACAGCGTCATCCTGGAGGTCAGCTCGCAGGATTTTCAAGTGGTGCTGACCCGACAGATGGTCTCCTACGACCAGATAGCGCGGATAACCTGCCGAAGGCAAAGCACGGGTCAGGAGGCAGCTGGAGCCACGAGCCCAGCAGAGAGGAGAGCAGCGCATGGGTCCAGAGCCCCAGCAGCCCACAGCAATTCCCAGGATCCAGGAAGCTTCCTCTCCTCCTTGGCAGCCAGCCCGAAGAGAGAGAGAGAGAGAAAGAACCTGCCAAATCCAGGAAAGAGACTGCATGTTTTGCTCTACAGGTTCAAAAAAGAAGTGCTGATGAAGGAGCATGAACTGAAATCCCAAGGAATCATGAGATCATGGAATGTTAAGTGTTTTAAGGTTTGGTTTTGACCTTAAAGATCACTGGGACCCAAATCTCCCTCCCATGGGCAGGGATACCTCCCACTAGATCAGGTTGTTCAAGGCCTTCTTTAACCTGGCTTTGAACCCTTCTAGGCCTGGGGCATTCACAGTCTCCGTGAGCAAGAAAAAGGGATGAGCCCTTCCACCAGGAAAGCCACCACCTCCTGCTCCTCTGCAACCCATCATGGAATATCCTCAGTTCCTGCAGTCAGCTGAGGTGACACCCTGAAATACAACCATGATTAGCTCTGTGTAAAGCTTGGGCAGGGGTCTGGGGGCATCAGCAGTGCTGGTCAGCCTGGCTGGACACACAGGCTGGACATACGGGAGGAAAGGTGCCACCCCCTGTCCTGCTGTGCCCAATGCCCTGTGTAACACAGCACTGGCACACACTTGTGCTTCTGTTGTTTCTCAAGTTATCAACAGCAGGATTTGCTCTCCTGAACCGCGAGAAGTACAAATGATGGGTTTGTTTGTATTGTGCTAATTAGATGCTGGCTGAGCTGGTATCACGCGAGCTGGCAGCTCCTGTGGCTTCCAGCAGCCCTGACTCTGTTAATTGTGGAAGTCATTCACATCAGCTCCCTACTTCACTGGAGCTCTTGTTACTCAGTCATGTTGCAAGGTCTTGCATGGGAAGCTCAGCTCTCTAATAGATGCAAAAATTGTGGCTCAGAGCTTTGAAAAACAGGCAAAGACAGGGCTGCTCACTCGGGCACAGCTGTAAATGAGCAATTATATGTATTGTGAAAAAAATAGAGGGAAAGAAGAAGCAGGCACTGCAGTTTAGTAAAGAGCAGGGTCCCTGAAGACCAAAAAGCATGGAGCCTCCCCTGGTTTCTGAGTGCTGCTTCTTGCCTTGGGGAAAACTCTCTCAGGTCACCAGGAGCTGAGCAGTGCCACATGTGTACAAACTCTGCAGAGCCTGAGGGGACACTGCAGCTCCTGAAGGGCTCCACGTCCTCCCAGGCTCCCAGTTTGTTTCCAGCAAACACTCTCCTTACTCAAGTGAAATATTTCAGTTCTAATTTAGTGTTTTTCAGCAAAATATACAGAGTAAACTCTAAACTTCCCCAGTATTGCACCAGTCTTCACTAGCTGCAATTAATCCTCAATCACAGTGTAGGTGTGGCATGAAACAATATGAGTTCTGAGTAATTTGGTCACCAAACTATAATTTGCCAAAACTAAAGCTTGAGGAAGCCACAAACACTTGTCCAAAGCAAACAGAGGCTTATGGGTCCCTTCAAACTCAGGATATTCTATGGTTCTTTCCATTTTTGAGAATATCAAAACAGGCACTTTCAACATTTATAAAACATTTCATCCCACATTTTGGAAAGGTGACCTTAGTTTCCAAGGAAATCAAACCAGGGCTTTCCAAAGGGTCAAACGACATCTGTGGGAGCCAAAGTTTTGTTTCAGGTCAGAGTGAAACAGATTTTGGTTATTCCAAGCATCAGTGCCTATGCTTGGGCGGACTGGAAGGTGTTGGAGTTGAAATGAAAACGTTATTCCCCAAATAAATGTTGGGCAAGGAGAGCTCCTGCTTTCCTTGTATGTGGAAGGTGATGTCCTGACTTACTTGAGAGATCCCGTCCGACTCCAAGGGCCAGCCCGTCCTTGATCCAGAGCACGATGCCATTGTACTCGGGGATGGCGCAGAGCAGCGTCACCGGCTGCCCCGCGATCACCACCTGGTCCTGCGGCTGCTGCGTGAACGAGGACGCCTGGCCTGGACAGAGAACAAGAGAGCAACAGGACCCTGTCAGTTCTCCAGTGGTTCCCAACAGGATGGGATCCTTGGGATGCAACAGTCCAGGATGCTCCTGGCACAGCACAAATGGGAGACTGAGCTCTGCAGCTCTTAATTATGTGTTTGTTTAATTACATGATTGCCCCATAGAATGATAGAATGGAAGGGACCTTAAAGCTCTTCCTGTCCACAGGGAAGAATTCCTTCCTAATATCTAATCAATCCCACCCTCTGGCAGTGGGAAGCCATTCCCCCTTGCCCAAAGTGCCTCTCCAGCTCTCCTGGAGCCCCTTTAGGCACTGCAAGGGGCTCTGAGCTCTCCCTGGATTCTTCTCCAGGTGAGCACTACCAGCTCTCCCAGCCTGGCTCCAGAGCAGGGGCTCCAGCCCTGGAGCATCTCTGTGGTCTCCTCTGGACTCATTCCAGAAGCTACACATATTTCCTGTGCTGAGGACCCAGAGATGGACATAGCACTTTGTGACAGACAAATATTTGCAATATTTTTGCTCCCTGGGGGGAAAAAGCTCCAACCAAGAGGCACCAGCGTTTCCTGTAACTGTTTTATTCCAAGTTGTGGTGGTAGTGTTTCAGCCCCAATGATCACAGACAGAGAAGCAGCAGGATGTCCAGCAGCAGCAATATTTTATATTACACATAATAAAAGAGGATGTTGATCCTCTGCTTCTGAGCCTTGCTCCCACCTCGTGTGCTTTCTGAAATCAGGATGTGCAAGGAAACAACCTGCTATAAAACAGGCAGGGAAACAACCAACTACTGCTGTTCTCCTCCTCCCCAGGTGTAACCTCCTGGCAGTTGCTGGGAGTTCCCACACATCTGGAGGGGAAAGGAGGGCCCAGCTCTGCCTCAGCACTGCCTTTTGCCAAAGCTGCAGCATCAAACTCACAAATGTCTCTCCTCACCCTTCCCCACCTGGAATGCTGCAATAACAAATCTCAGCCCGGGATCATCTCCTGCCATGGTGGGATGTCTCACACCTCAGGTGTGACATGGCACTTCTCATTTTCCATAGGAAATACTCCAGTCACTGTAACTTCTTCCACAGCAGAGTTTGCTCAGCATTAAGTTTTATTTTCACTCTCCCTTGGCTTTGCCATGATTGAAAATTATTCAGAGAATCAGAGAATCCCAGAATGGTTTGCGTTGGGAGGGATCTTAAAGACCATCTCATTCCACCCCCTGCCATGGACAGGGACACCTTCCACTATCCCAGGATGCTCCAAGCCCCATCCAGCCTGGCCTTGGATGTTCCAGGGATTCAAAGTGTTAAATCCTGCTATTTTTTTTTCTTTCCACAATGAGTGCATGGGACAACCTCAAAATGCCCCTGCAGAACCACAGTCTGAAGTTGGAAGATCTTAAATGTGGGGCCATTTCAGGCAGATCTGCTGATATCTGGGCTCCTGGGAGTACAGACTTTTGGATTCTGGATTCAGGAGATGATCTGGGAAAGAGAGGTGTTGGGGAAAGGCAGAACCACTGAATTGCCCCTCACTGAGTTACCTGTGGGGTTCATAAGACCAGGAGCCTCTCTGGGTAGGGATTATGGCCCTGCATCAGGCAGGAATTCAGAGCCTGTGCCCTCTACTGAGTGTCTGTTCAGTCCATGGAAGGGAACTGGGCTGGAGGAAAGATTTCTCTTTAAAACCAATTTGTCAAAGCGGGACAGTCTCCATGTGATCCACCCCAAATCAATTCAATCCTAATTTACACCGGCTCCATTTAATCATTGACTGATGATTAATCCGGAACCAAGGTTAAGTGTGACACAAGTTCTTGCATCTGAACTTGTTTCCAGATGAGCTGCCGGGCCTTTCCTGCAGGGCAAGGCTCCAAAGCTCCATCATTTTCCAGCTCACGCTGTTGAACCAATGTGTGCCCCCACATGAGTGCTTATATTTCAATTTAATTTATTATAGCTTCAGCTCGCTCTTAGCCACCTAAAGGAGCACAGGGAAAAGCAGAGCTGTCCTTTCTAAATTCCAGATGCTTTACATTACAGGGAGGTAAAAAGCCCAGCTGAAATTTTTGCAGATCTCCAGGAGCACCTTGGACACCTTATTCCCGGCTATTTCAGAGATCCCAGGTCTCCCAGCACTCACATATCTTCAAGGAGCTCTGATTTTCACCCCAGATACTCCAAAAGACCACAGTGGTGGCTCTTGGCGTGGTGCTGCCTGCACAACAGGGCAGGTTAATCCCAGAGGAGATTCCAGTTTTTCCTGCTGGGAGATGCTCGCTGGAAGTCATGGTGACCTCTGACACAAACCCTTGTGCTGAATTAAGATTTAAATATTTGATTTCAAAGGGAATATGAATCAGCTCTGTATTTTTTGGTTTTGGATTCATAAAGGACAAGCATTCCTAGGATATCAGGGAAAAGTGGGATGAGAGAGAAAACTCAGAAGGCAGAAAAAGTGGGTGTTTTGCTTTGTTGTTTTGTTGTTTTATTTTAATATATACTTTCCACCCACTAACTGGGTTTTCACAGCTCACTCTGTAATCCTGACAATTCTCAAGGCAGAGCTGGGCGAGCAGAGACAGCGCAGGAAGGCAGCAATAACCCAAAAAGATTTGTTTTATCAGTAAGAATTATCAGGTTGTCAGCTGGGAGCTGCACGATTCCTAATGAGAACGCAGAGGCACAAAGTGGTGTCTGTGCCCTCTGCAAATGCCCATTAAGCACAGGCTTCATTTGGTAATTGCTGCTGGAAATGAAGCTCTTTTTATGTTTTATTTTTCCTTTTCCCCTTATTTCTTGATTTGTTTTAAAGACGAGCTGATGGCCATGGAAAATCAGAGCAGAAACATGGCATATGTCTCCTGTATTTTCCTTCCCTGTGTTTGTTCAGCGTGAAGAATTGTCACTTAAACCCATTTTTTATTCATCCTAGGCTCCATTTCAGCTACAAACAGCTCAGACTCAGTCACAGGAGAGGAAAGATGGGTGTAAGGACCTTAAGAGCATTACCTGGCCCAGTCCCTGCTCCACAGCAGGATCATCTCTCCCTAAATCACAGATAAAAAAAAAAAGAAAAAAGTACTGAAGACAGAGCTCAACTCACTTTCAAATCAGCTTAAAGTCTGATTACTGGGTTTAACTGGGTTTGGAAGATCAGAGGCCCGTCCACGTTACAGCTTATGTCTTAATGTCAAAGGAACAAGTAATTTGCAGAAAAGTTTTAAGGGAGATAAGATACTTGACAGAAAATAACTGAAAATGGGGAGATTGGGAGAGGGTGATTTACAAATGCAGGCTGAGCGATTTCAGTTACAAGAAAATGGGCTGAAAGATGTCAGTTGGGTATTTTTCCAGGAATGTTTAAAAAGGTATTACAAAATGATTCTTTGGTTTCAAAGCAGGAGGTTTGACAACAACCTGTTGGGTAAGCAGGAGCTTCCCAGTTTCTCCCCTTCCACTATACAGAGTTTCAGCAAAAAATACTGGTTAATCCGAATCTCTGCAGAATAGGAGTTTATCACAGAGTCATGGAATTGTTTGGGTTGGAAGGGAACTTAAAAGCCCATCCAGTTCTACCCCCTGCCATGGGCAGGGATACCTTCCACCATCCCAGGGTTCTCCAGGCCCTGTCCAACCTGGCCTTGGACACTTCCAGAGATCTAGGGGCAGCCACAGCTTCTCTGGGCACCCTGTGCCAGGGCCTGCCCACCTCACAGGGAAGAATTTTCCCAATATCCCATCTATCCCTGCCCTCTGGCAGTGGGAAGACATTCCCTGTGTCCTGTCCCTCCATCCCTTGTCCCCAGTCCCTCTCCAGCTCTCCTGGAGCCCCTTTAGGCCCTGGAAGGGGCTCTGAGCTCTCCCTGGAGCCTTCTCCTCTCCAGGAGAGCACCCCCAGCTCTCCCAGCCTGGCTCCAGAGCAGAGGGGCTCCAGCCCTTGGAGCATCTCCGTGGCCTCCTCTGGACTGGCTCCAGCAGCTCCAAGTCCTCCCTGTGCTGAGAACCCAGAGCTCACCCCATGAGCCCAATCAAGAGTCCAGGCATGGCACTCTCATCACCCTTGTCACCTCCTGCTGCACAAAGCATCTCCAAATCTGGATTTGGGAAGTGCTGCACAGCAAAGAAAAGAGATACAACAACATGTCCATGTGTCCCCAACCCAAGCATAGACCTGTTTTATTTCCACATCATATCTTCCCTCAAGTGTAAAGACATGGAATATTTTCAAAAAATTACTCCATTGATGCCTGGCTTCCTGGGAACTTCACTGGGAGTCAATGGGCACTGACCCTGTCCCTGAGAGTCTCCATGTGAGAGACTATCCCTTTGTTCATCCAGCACAGAGATGCTCCGAGCAGAAGCAAAGATCAGGGCTCTGAATTCATTGTTGATTTTTTGGGATTGTTTTAAAAGCAAACAGATATGGAAATGAGATGCTAACGATGCCACTTGGCCGCGGTCCAGCACAACCCCAGTGTCCCACCTGCGCTGCGGAGCTGCCCTGCAGCTGGAAGTGCGCTGTCACCACAGGTCACCTGCTCTTGTAGGTGAGGCTTTGGTGTCAGAGGAGCTCTTGATCCCAGAGCCTTCCCATCTCCTCCTGGTTGCTGCTTTGCCCCACTCCCTGAGGAGCTGCCAGGCATCGGCAGGACGCCCTTGCTGGCCCCCAAGCTCCTGCCCTCCTCAAGGAGTCTGTCTCACGGGGGGCACTTCTGCAGCCACTGAGATCCCAAAGGGCAGGAACAAAAGGGGAACAATAAAGGCACCATGGTGAAGAGTGAGCAGGCAAGAACACTAACCCTGTTTTCAAAAACCCCAGGCAGGATCCTTGTGAAATCACAAGCATGTCATAAAAGCTAAAGGAAGAAAAAAAGAGAGAAAAAGAGAGAACCGCTTTAGAACTCTTTTTATTTCCTTAATAGATTTTGCACCTGTGGCTCCTGTTTCTCAGTGTTTCTCTGTAACGTTGCCTTGTTCTTTCAAACAAAGGCTGAGACTCTTCTCTGTTTGTGACTTCCAAGGGAAATAACACTGCCAGTGCCAGAGCATTGCTTTTCAGATGTCCCAATGCCCACCGATGGCGAGAAGGCCCAAAAATCCTGTTTTACAACCCAGAAAGCAGAGGAGGACACTACACAATGACAATGCCACAGCCTGTGCTGCAGCAGGACCTTGAAGCCCCTTCCATTGCTGAAGCCAGAGTCAGTGATAGGCTTTTAAAGCTCTCTAAAGACTGAAATCTGTTTGCATGAGCTCCTGGCTGAATTATTTCAGCTTGCAGCCTCCCGTGCTTAAACCAGCAACTGGGAGCAGCAGAAAGTTAAATTTTCATTACCCAAGAGGAGTGAGTATTGTAGTAGGAAGCGAGGGACTCACCGAGGGAACAATGACTCATTAGAAATGGAGACATTGTGGCTGCTTTTATGTAAGTGAAGCTTTGAATGTTCATTGTGCTCTGAAAGAATTAGTCCTTTTTGTTGAGGAGAGTATAGAAGTGGAGAAGGAGGACTATGAGCTCCTTGTCAAAATATTACTGTTCTGAAATGAAAGGCCTGGTGATTAGGAGTGGTGGGACATTCTCTTTGTCCCTCAGTGGGAAGAGCTGATCCTTCCCTCAGCTTGGAGCTGTCAGGGTGCGTGGTAGGAGGATGATCAAGGGCCTGCTGTGTGACATCCTAATTCTACACA
Organism: Dicaeum eximium; assembly: GCA_013396995.1. Taxonomy (NCBI): domain Eukaryota; kingdom Metazoa; phylum Chordata; class Aves; order Passeriformes; family Dicaeidae; genus Dicaeum; species Dicaeum eximium. Next base: position 118,811 of record VWZP01000625.1, read on the forward strand.
ACATCCCTGGAGGGGCCGTCTTCAGACCATGCAGATCCCACCTGAGGGAAATCAGGGCATTTCAGCTCAGCTCAGGGTTGATTTCTTGTGGCACAATGCCTGGAGATGGAGCTGTCTCTTGGCCATGGAGAGGAATGGGAAGAGATGGCTCCATGCCCACCCTTTCCCAGCAGACCGGGGCCTGGCTCTGCACCACCCCACGCAGCTCCTGCTGTGGCCCTGTGACAAACAGGGTGGCTCTCAGTGCTCCTTTGGGTCCCCTCCCTGGAGCCAAGGGCACTGAGCCCCCTGCACAGGGCCTGTCGTGCTCCAGAACACGCGCCCACATTGATTTTCAGATGAGTAGGAAAAGCAAGCAGACAAAAGCTTTACATTATTTACAAAGCTCTCTGGAACTGTCAGTCACGGGGAAGCGCAGGGAAGAGCCGTGCAGGCGGTGCAGCTCCTCATTACCTGCCTGCATCCCAATTCCCTCCCTGCTGGGGCACAGCACCCAGACCTGCAGTGAGGTGCAGCCCAAGGCCTGGCCCAGTACAGAGAACAGGGAACAGGAAGGAAAGAGGGAGCCACATGTTCCCAGGGGTGAGGATTTCTCCAGATAGGGACAGAGACGAGCTTTCTTACACCACCAGGGAAGCAAACAGCTGTGGCTGCCCAGACAGGAGCAGAGGGATTGCACCAGTGATGCTGTCCTCAGTGAGGAGATGTGGATCAGCCTCCCCACGGGAGAGCCCCTTGCTGGTGATGGCCACAGCCACATCAGGCACTTCCTTGGCTTCATGGCACAAATAAGAGAGGTAACTTGAGTTCAGCCCTTGCATAAGATTTCTATTTTTTAAAATTTGGCTTCCTTGGGGAGAAAATAAAATCAAATCTGTTTGAACAAAAATGTCAGTTTGGCCTTTTTTAGAGAGACTGCGTAAGTCTGGCTCATGTGGCCTCAGTGCTGAATTATTCAACCTGAAAGAAACCAAAGCACAACACCTTCAGTCAAGGGATGACTCAGGTGTATGGAATGGTGCTGGTCACTGACCAGCTGTGTGACCTGGCAGAGGTGTCCCCACTCTAAGGGGGAAGCAGGAGCTGAGCTCGTGCCTCGCTCACCCACAAACACACAGGGAGATGAGGCTTTCCCTGGAAGCACAGCCTGGGGGTCCCCATTGGTTCCAGACTGTGCAGCTCAGAGGGGAAGGTGTGGGATGCACTGAGGTGAAACTAAAGCCAAAGGGATACCCAGGAAAAGCAATGAAAAGTAGGGCAATGAGTCTGAGAAAGGGGCTGGAGCACCAGGAAAGGCTGAGGGAGGCTGGAGGAAAGGAGGCTCAGGGGGCCCTTCTCCTTCTCTACAGCTCCTGACAGGAGGGGGCAGCCAGGTGGGGGCCAGACTCTGCTCCCAGGGAATCAAGGAACAGGACAAGAGGAAATGGCCTCAAGTTACAGCAGGGGAGGCTTAGGTTGGATAATTTAGGAAAACATTCTTCACAGAAAGGGTTGCAAAGCATTGGAAGGGGCTGTCCAAGGCAGTGGTGGGGTCCCTGTCCCTGGGGCGTTCACAAGACGTGTGGATGTGCCACTTGGGGATATGGCTTAGTGGTGAACATGCTGGGGGTGCTGGGTTGGGGGTTGGACTTGATGATCTTAAGTCTTTTTCATGGTGAAATGGTCCTGTAGTCCTAATGCCAGCTGCCAGAGTGGAGTTTAAGGTGCAAAGCCAGTGCTCTGCTCTCCTGCCTGGCCTCTGGGAGCGCGCTGTCTCCTGGCCATGACCAGCTCTCAGCAAGCCCACGTGCTGAGCTGAGCTCATCCTGCAGTGATGTCAGATATTTTCCTAGCACTGCTTCGAGAGGAACCATCAACATCCCACTGTGTCCACTAAGTAGCTTCAAACAGGAAGCAGGGAAATTTTGAGTAAGATATTAAACCTTTCAGGCATCTTTTTGTCTATTAGTCACAGAGGCAAGAGATCTGAACTATCGAGTGTTCTGCTGGCTTTGATACCCACATGAAATCCCAGCACTGCTTTCAAAGTCACTGTGAGGAGTTTGATCAGCCATGCAGAAAGGGCTGAAATGTCATCGGCTGCTCTGTTATTAGCTGCCAATTGGGAAAGGTGTAAGAGTATCCTTACCGTGGGATATTTATTAGCAAACTCTTCCCAGCAGCAGCCTGGAGAATTACCTCCTGTGAGATTAAACGCCTGTTCCTGGGAGCTGCACTGATAGGAAACAAACTAATGTACTGCATCGAGGTGCCAAAAAGCAGCATTCAAGTGACCTTACAGACTGGATCACACTGAATATTCCAGCTCCATGGATGGCTCCAGGCTGCTCTGCTCTCACAGCCTCACCTGCTGCTCATGAGCTCTGAGCAGGCAGCATTATCTCCTATGAGACAAGCTGCCAGAGCTGGAGTGCGTGCTTTGGGGCACACAGGACTTTTGCAGGGTTGGAGGTAGAGGCAGCAAACTGGATTAGGTGGTGTTTTACCCAGGGGCCAGCACAGGAGGAGGAGGAGGGAAAGCAGGACGAGGTGTCACAGGCGGGTGGCCTAGGAGCTGAAGGGTCAGCACAGAATCACAGAATCACAAGGTTGGAAGAGATCTTCAAGATCATCAAGTCCAACCCGGCCCTAACACCTCAACTAAACCATGGCACCCAGTGCCACACCCAGTCTTTTTTAAACACATCCAGGGGTGGTGACTCCACCACCTCCCCAGGCAGAACATTCCAGTACTTGATCACTCTTTCTGTGAAAAACTTTTTCCTAATATCCAACCTATATTTCCCTTGGCGCAGCTTGAGGCTGTGTGCTCTGGTTCTGTCAGTGCTGCCTGGAGAAAGAGCCCAACCCCACCTGAGCACAGGCACCTTTCAGGGATTGCAGAGAGTGATAAGGTCACCCCTGAGTCTCCTTTTCTCCAGGCTGAACACCCCCAGCTCTCTCAGTCACTCCTCACAGGGTTTGTGTTCCCAGCCCCTCACCAGCCTCGTTGCCTCCTCTGGACGTGCTCAAGCATCTCAATGTCCTTCCCAAACTGAGGGCCCAGAACCGGACACAGCACTCGAGGTGTGGCCTCACCGAGTACAGGGGAACAATGACCTCCCTGCTCCTGCTGGTCACACCACTCCTGATACAGGCCAGGAGCCATTGGCCTTCTTGGCCACCAGGGCACCCTGCTGGCTCATGTTCAGTCAGCTGTCAACCAGCACCCCCAAGTCCCTTTGTGCCTGGGCACTGTCCAGCCACACCATCCCCAGCCTGTAACGTTGCAGGGGGAGAGCAAGAGGCAAAGCTGGTGGTGTCACTAAAACTGTGGCAGAGGGAAGAGGTGTGAGAGCTTCCCCACACCCTGGGCTGGGGCCAGCACCTCATCCCAGTGCTTGGGCTGCCGTGGCTCCCTCCCAAGGGCAGCTGCAAAAGGCTGCTTGGGGCACAGGGTGATGCCTGTCCTCGCTGGGAACAAGGACAGTGGCACCAGAAGCTGTTCCAGAGGCACTGGAAACCCTGGACAGGCGCTGAGCATCACAATCCCTTGTAGAGACAAGAGCAGAATAGGGGAATGGATTTCCTCACATTGATCCACCTACAGGCCCAGCTCCACTGAACACTGCCAAGGACCCCAAGAAATATTTTGTTACTGGCACTCCCGAGGAAACCGTGGCACAGTAAGAAATCACCATTTGTTCTCCTGTCAAGGTGCAGTGTCCTGGCACAGCTCCCCGGGGCCAGGCTGATGGGCTCAGAGGGAGAGAACAGAGCAGGGGATGCTCCTGCTCCGGTAATTCCAGCCAAGCAGCTCTCTGTGGCACCTCCAGCTGCTTTTTGGATGATAACTATTTGTAGCTCACAAAGGAGGTGGCAGGTCCCCAGCCACAGGAGCCATGCACAGGCACTCCTGGGACCTAAAACCTCCCACTTGAATGCACAGAGAAGAAAAAGGAACTTCTCCTTCTGAAAGTAACAGCGCATGTGCAGACCAGTGGGCAGCAGCCTGCTTGCACCAGGTCTCCCAGATAAAATCCTTAAAGATTATCCCTTGTGACCTTCTGAAATCTCTCAGGTGATCCCCCTTTCCTAGATTACAGTCAATCCAAGTGCATCCCCTTTGACCATCCTTTGTTCCCAGATCAGGGCTGCTCTTTTGAAATAGAGTCCTTTAAATCTCAGCTCATCTTTGAGTTAGAGGGCACAGAGGACACTCGTCCGTAGGAAAACGAGAAGGATGAATAATCCATTTCACAAACGATTTGGAGATTTCAAAGTCTGGCTCTGCTCCCAGGAAGAACGGCAACTGGAGGTTGTGCAGTTCACGGGGTGGAAAATTAGAGCAAAGAGCTTGCCTTGGGTCGCACCATGTTTCACTTCCATCCTCGTTTTTCAAAATCTGTTATCACACACTATGAGGCACAGAGAGAAATCAGAATGAAGATGCAGCTCAGAACAGAAAATGCAGATATTTAATGTTACATTCTCTGCACATGGAAGGGGGTTGGATGATCTCTAAGGTCCCCTCCAACCCAAACTGCTCTGGGATTCTATAATATTAAAATGAGTGGAAAACTCTGCTCCTTTTCATAATAATTTTGACTAGTCTTGCTACAGATTGGTGAGATGTATAGATTGGAGAATTCATCCAAGGAGTGATTAAATGAGTCTCTACAGGGTGTTTCCATCTCTGCAGGTGTTGGTAGTGCCACCACTGAAGATTTCCCTACCAGATACTTCCCTGAACAAGAAACATCTTGGTGGCACCAAAGCTCATGGAGGGAGGGAAGAGAAGGCAGGAATAAATCTTATTATTGCCCTGGAAGGCTGAGAAGCTGCTGTCTGCAAGAAACATCACCTGGGTGGCTTTTAGGGGAGCTCCTGGCCAGATGAACTCCAGGATATTGCAGAGCAGGCTGTGGACTCACTCCAGCTCTGACTGCTTACCACAGCAGGGTGGGATTGCTTGGGGTTGTGCTGTGTGAATTATCAGCTCTGAAGATGAAGTGGAGTGAGAATTAGCAGGTTTCTGCTATAATTATTGTTTGCTTGGAATTTTACAAGGGGAAGTGATTGTAAATATGTGCATTTTTTTTTTACACATGCAAGATTCATATTTAAAATTAAAACAAATTATTCTGAAAAACAGCCTAAAGTGAAGTATATGCAATACACACACAAAAAAAGTGGCAGGGGGAAGGCAGGAGGGGTTGGAGATGCTGAGATGAACAGACAGGGAGAAGATCATCTTTGAGCAGGAAATGTTTCACACACATGCCCATCTTGTTTTCCCAGGAAGATGCTTAAAAATTCACATACTTCTCTGTCTATATGTGGAAACTTAATAAAAGCTCCTCTCCATGAAAATCTTGGCTACACTATCCCCAGAGCCAAGGAAACACCTAGAAAGTGCATTTATCCATCATGGAAGAGGCCAGTGACCTGCACCACTGCTGACAACAACCAGCCGGTTCTTTTTACCTGGATTTTACCCAGTAAAGCAAAGAACCATGAAAAATGAGAGGCAACGTGAATCCAGTCAATATTTACAGCCCTGCACCTGCTTTATCAGCCCAGGTGGAGCCCTGGAGGAGGCACAGGGGAGGGGCTGTGCCTTGTCACTGCCAGCAGACCCCGTGGCTTCTCCCCTTCCCTGCTGGAGGAGAAGGGACAGCTCGGAGGGGGCTCGGATTATTTAACACGGATTTTGCTGTTTGTTTTGTCACCAACTCCTTCTCAGTGTTCCCCACTGCAGAGTCAATGGCTGCCTGGTGCAAAACCCCGGTCCAAGCGCAGATTAGCACATTCCAGCCCGCTGTGTTAATTAGCAGGTAATGAGAGATGCTCGTCAATAAACTCAGCCGTGTCTGACCCCCTCCTGAGCCGCTGCCTGCAGGACTCGGGAATGACAAACCCTGCTGGGGTCACTTAGGAGATGATGTGCTCTCACCCCGGAGCAGAGGCAAAGCTTTGGGAGAGTTCACACAACGAGCACAGCAACAAACCCCTTTCACTGAGGCTCTTGGAGGAAATGCTTTTCCACCTGGTTTGCTGGTAGAGGAGCCTTTGCTCAGGGCTCAGAGCTGGTGGTGTAGAGCCAGGAGTCAAAATGAAGGGAACTTATTATGATTTATCAGGACTCAGTGATCCTTGTGGGTCTCTTCCAAGTCAGTGTATTCTAATACTGCATTATTCTCTAAGTATGGAATTATATTCCCTTGGAGTACATCAATGGAAATCTCTCCCCAGGGATTCCGCACTCTTGAGAACTTATCTACAGTGGGGATAAATACCCCTAAGGAAAAATAAACAAACAAGTACATAAATAAATAAATAAGGCTCTTTTGCAGCTTAAATCAGAGCAAACTTCAAATTTGGGTCCCTTTTCAGGCTGAAATCCTGAGGAATGGTGAGACCAAAGTCCCCAAACAATAACAGTTGCCTGTGCCACGTCTCTTTTTGACTTGAGGAAAAGCTCCCTGCCTTCAAGGAGGCAGGAACATAACCTGTTTGAGGCCTTAGAGAGAGACACATAGCCATCATCATCATTTTTAAGAAGCAATGTGCACCACAGTGCCTTACGGACACCTATAAATTACCCAGCACCCGCCTGCCAGCTCAGCCTAAGCTCGATATTGCCTGCAGTAATTATTTGGATCAAATGCAGTTTATCTGCTTCATATTTGTGTTTCTGTGCTCTCTGGTAACTTATAAATGTCATTGCAGTGTTTATTTGTTATAATGAAACTTAATGACGTTTGAAACCAGTGGCTGTGGTTGCGGGCTGCAGGTTCGAAGTAATCTCTTCATCTTTGAAGCAGGAGGCCCAATGATAACATTAAATTATCCTACAGAAAAGGAAGATGTATGCAGACAGATATTCAGGCCTGTGTATTATTCATTGGAGAGATGACTAGCAATGAGCCACAGTGCCTAAGGCGACAGACTCAAAGCATTGTCACCCAGCGAAGGCAAATGTTCCTGTCCAAGGGGAGCCAGTTGTCAAGCCACAAGCCCAAGTGCATCTCAATCTGTTTTATTAAACCTTCGAAGGCATGCTGGGGCAGCTGGGTGCCAGACGCCCGTGTGAGACGGCAGGCAGGGAAGAAATGAGGTGGGGCTACTGTAAAACACAGGGGAGCTGTGTCAGGAGGGGGAGTATCCAGCTTTGTGAGGCAGCAGAGCAGGAGCTTGGCAGTGCTGGGACCCCATCCCAGCCAGGTGCTGGGTGCTGAAGGCTGCTCTCCCTCCATGCAAGACCCAGAATAAACTTTTCTTGCTTTGCTTCAGGCACTGCTCCTTGTCCTCCCTCCTTCTGAATAATTTCTTCCCTTGGTTTCTATTTCTGCCTGTATTTATAGACTCTGGTCGTGTCTCCCCTTGAGCCTCCTCCAGACTGTATAAATTTACCTCCTCCAGTCTCTCCTCTTACAACCTGCTCTTGAATCCCTGGGCCATTCCTGGCCCTGACTGGGCCACCACAGTCAGAATTCTCCCTGGCTTTGCTCTGTGCCTCGCTCCGTGCAGGGACCGGCGCTGCTGCGGTGCCAGTCCCATCGCAGCCCACGTGGAGCTGCACAATTACTGCTGCCTTATCACCTCGGGACCTGCTGAAGCAAAATGCCCGTGGCAACAGCCAGGAACATCTTTCCCTCAGTTCCCTCGTGCTGCCAGGAGTGTGGAAGTACCCAGCACTCAAAGAGCTTTAACCCCTGCAGCACAGCTGAGATATGCAACTTCTGGTTTTTGAGCTGCTTTCCTTCACATGGGCTGGGCTGGTGCTCCCACACCTCCTGCTCAGGCTGCTGCATCTCTCAAGAATATGGAAATACCTCACTAGACCCCTCCTCATAAGGGCAGTGAAACTTAAGGGTCTGCAGGAAACTGGACCCTAGTGAAGTTTGGCTTTTTGTCTTCACCTGCTTCTCCTGCACAGAGTCAGACAGGTCTGGAAATGTCCTGTGCCACAGCATCTGCCCCCAGCAGCAAAGCTCCGTTCTCTGGTCTGGCCCTGAGCCGTGGGGCAGCGTGGCCAGAGGGTGAGGGAAGGGGTTCTGCCCCACTTAGATGAGACCCCACCTGCAGTGCTGCCTCCAGCTCTGGGGTCTTCATCAGTGGAAGGACATGAGCCAACTGGAGTGAGGCCAGAGGAGGCCAAGGAGATGCTCCAGGGATGGAGCCCCTCTGCTCTGGAGCCAGGCTGAGAGAGATGGGGGTGTTTTGTCTGGAGAAGAGAAGGCTCTGTAAAGACCTTAGAGCCCCTTCCAGGGCCTAAAGGGGCTCCAGGAGAGCTGGAGAAGGGCTGGGGACAAGGGATGGAGGGACAGGACACAGGGAATGGCTTCCACTGCTAGAGGGCAGGGATGGATGGGATATTGGGAAGAAATTCCTCCCTGTGAGGGTGGTGAGGCCCTGGCGCAGGGTGTCCAGAGAAGCTGTGGCTGCCCCCGGATCGCCGGGCGTGTTCAAGGGGAGGTTGGAAAAGGCCTAGAGGAACCTGGGATAGTGGAAGGTGTCCCTGTTCATGGCAGGGGGTGGAACAAGGTGGTGTTTAAGGCCCCTTCCAACCCAAACCATTCCATAATTCTTGGATTCTGTGATACCCATCCTGCACTGCCATGAATCTCTCTTCTTCCCAGGGTTGTTGTGTGAAGCCATTCCAAATCCCTGAACAACCCTGAGAGTGCCAGTGTTTAGAGCTTCAGTTTCATGTGACTGTAGGGCAAGATTGTTTCCCCCAAAATCCTCCAAGGACCAGCCCATGGGGCACATCCACCTCTGGCATCTCTGTACCTGGCACCAGCTGAGCTCCCTGCCCTGGGCACCTGCAGGGCAGGGAGGTGACCCCTGCAGTGGGCAAACCCTACACACAAACACTGGTCAGTGCTTTATTCACTGACCACCAGGAGTGCAGGGAAGCTTGGGTAACTCACTCACTTCACCCACCTGAGCACCTGGATTGGAACCAGAGGCTGTTCTTGGCAGACAAGCTAGCTGATGACAACTGACAAGAGAAATTCATCTTCATTGCTCACAGTCCTTACACAGCCAGACCTAGAGACCCCTCCGCAAGGATCTCACCACTGAGAGCTCATCCAAGGCCCCAGCTCTGATTTCCCTATGAGCAGACCTCTTTTCCAGCTGAGAGTGCCTTGGATTAACTAACACACCTGTCCCCGGGTTCTTGCAGCCCCCAGAGCCGGGGCAGGTCTCCCATCCACACTCCCACTGGATCTAACATTGCTTAAAACCTCGGTGACATCGATTAATGAGGAGGAGAAAACTGTGCAGGGCCACCTGCAATGACCTTGATGCAAACCCTTGAAAAGGGAGTTAATTCCGGACTCTGGCCGTGCTCGGCTCAGAGGGGATGCAAGCTCTGCCGTCTCCCAAGCAGCTCTGGAAACAAACAAGTTGACAAATGAGGCTGCCTCTTAATGAAGCCACAGCCAAAGTCAATACTCGGCCCTTCTATCAGGGCACAGATCAAAGATGGTCTCAAGGGCAAACGACCTCGGCAGGGGTGGGACAGCTGTCACTCGGAGGAGGGAAGGGATGGCTCGGAAATGAAAAGGAGCAGCCTCAGAAGCAGAGGGAGACAAGGGCAACTTGCAGAAGCAGAAAGGAAAAGGATTTAGAAGAGGAGAAGGTGGGGGAAGCCTTTCTTCCAGGTCTGGAGTGCTCTGTCTGCAGTCAAATCTGTTTGTTAAGGTCCTGGTATTCTCTCTGTCTCCAATTTCACTGCTGCACATCCAGAGCTATATCCTCACAAACCTCTATTTCAGCTATTTCTCTGCAGAAGTTTTCCTTCTCCTCCCACCAGCTGACAAAAGACTGAGATGGGGAAGGATTAAGGTTGCCCCATCTGTTTAGAAGTATCTTGAGTGGTTTAAAACTTCACCTTCACGTTAGGTACACTTGGGGTGATTTTCTGGGGGTGGGGATGGGCAAGAAGGAAGGAAAACAGCAGAACAGATAAGGAGACATCTCCCACAACAGCAAATGAGCTCCCCAATATCTACAGGTGTTTGCAGCTTGGAGGAAGGATATTCTCACCAGGCAGTTGAGCCCTGCAGCCGCTTTACATCCATCAATGTCCAGTGCACCCTCCAAGCCACCACTTCAGGCCATCCCCTGTCCCAAAGAGCAGCCTCACTGCAGGGGATGGCTGGGACAGGAGCCCTTTGGTGGATGGTGTGAGCTGGGACTCACCTGGGACAGGCCACGCCTGATCCCAGCCTGGCTGTGGACAAACCCCTGACTGCAATTCCATACCCCAGCTCTGGCTGGCTGAGGGAGCAGGTTCCTGGGCAGGGATTGTTTCCTGCCCGTTTGGGAGGTGCCACAGCACCTGGCCCAGCATGGACTTGACCCTCAGCTGAAAGCTTCTGCTGCTGTGTGAGCCCACCCAGTCCTTCCCTGTGTCCAGAAAAATCCACCGGCAGCTCGGCTCCCCCTCTGAAGGCTCCAGGATTGAACACTGCTCTGAGCTGATGGCAACAACGACCCAGCATACTTATCTCCAGGTCAACCTAATATTTCATTTAGCTTCTAAAGGAGTCAATGCCTTTCCCTCTTTATTCCTTTATTTTAAATCTCAGAATGCTACTGACTCTCATGAATATTGATGAGGATCATTAGTCACTGAACATTTCACTTCCCTTCTCTTTTCCCCGTCTATATAAAAGCTTCATCTTTGTTAAAGGGGAAAAAAAAATCCATCTCAAGTTATATCTCCGGATATGCTTTAAGATTAGCTCCATTAATATATTTATAGAGGAGTAAATACCCATGGGAGCAAATACTGGGTGAAAAAGGGCACAGAGATACCGACTCTAAGACTGGTGCTGCACTGGAGGCAACTGGGAAGGCTTGTGGCTCATATTCTTTGCTCTCTGAAGGTTCATCGTGGCAGCCTTGGGTACTAAATAATCCTTGCATTGCCTGCCTGGCCTGGGGGATTCCACTCACTCTCCCCCTCACACATGATCCCTACCTGTCCTGCAGGTTTTTGACCATTCCCACTCCTTCCATCTTCATCAGCCTCAACCTTAAGGCTTCAAGTGAACACAGGTGGAAGGGTTTGGCCAGATACAGCAAATAACGGGGCAAACAAGAAAAGCAGGACATGAAGCATTCAGCTGGATACTTCACAACCAGATTTCCCTATTTCCTTATGATAAGAAAGGATTTTTAGAAGGGTTTAAAACCAAGCCAGCTCAAACACAACCGTGTGCGTTGCTGGGTGTTTGGCACTGTCTTTCAGTCAAATCCAACACAGTTGCACTTCACTGAGGAATGGAAGCAAGATCATTTTGCTGGCCTGAAACACACAATTTCATCCCATTTTGTCATTATAGCAGTGAAATAAAGCTGCCTCACACTGCTCCTGTAAGAGAGGAGCTTCATGCTGCGGGTTGGGACTGCAGGGGTGGTGTTATGTGACACACAGGGAAATCCTGGGGATAGAGCTTCAAAATGAGTTATTGAAGCCTTTTCTAAGCACAGCAAAGCCACTGGCTCCCCAGTGCCCAGACCACCAGAGAGTTTCATCTCCACACAAGTCTTAGCTCCCACCCCACAACCTGTTGGGCTGGAAGTGCTCCAGCACTCCAGTTTCTGCTCACAATTGCACAGCAGATTTCCTGGTGGTGGTTCCAGAGCCATTTCAATGGCAGGCCTGGCTGTTTGTCGATCCCAAGTTGTCTCAGGGTGGGACTTACAAGGCTGCCGTGGTTTTAATTGATATTCTAAGTGACAGGAGCTTGGTACTGCTTCATTGCTCCAGTCTGGGCAACAGCAAACCATCTCTGCCTGCAGAAAGCATGTGGCTGCCTCCAGGAGAGGGAGGTTGGAGATCCAGAGCAGGCAGGAACAATCCCAATGTCTCCTTGCAGCCGTGTGTGCACTGCAGTGGCTGTGCCCCACAAGTGCCCCACAAAATAACAGAAATTATGCTCTCCCTTTCTCCTTGAGTAGAGATGTGCTGTCACAATCTTGCCCCCTTTCTGACCAAAATCTGGATGGTTTTCTTGAAAGCAATGGCTCTCAGGTACCTTGAGAGCTGGAGACTTCCACACAGCCAGGTTATCGTGTCCATGCCAGGGGGATTTACAGCACCAACAGCATCTGACTCAATGGCAGAGCCAGATCTGCCCGTCCAGGCTCTGCTCTGGTGGTCACCCTGTCCTTTGGTGGTGGCCTGGCAGTGCTGGGTTATTGGTTGGACTCAGTGATCTTCGAGGTCTTTTCCAATCTAAACAGTTCCATGATTCTGTGTCGGCTGCGTGACTGGGCTCACTGATCACACTGCTGCCTGCAACCTCCCTGGCAGGGTCCCCACAAGGGAGGAAAGCTAAATGACAGACCCCAGGCTGCAGCAGCAGCTCTGCAGAGAAGGGAAAACTATCAGCAGATACAGCTCCAAGGGAAACTCAGCCTGGAGCAGCGTGGAGGTGAGAAAGCCACAGCTGCCATCTCCAGACAGAAGCCTTGGACCTCCTGTCGTTCATGTCCCCCCCCATCTCCTGACTGAAAATAAACTGGCCCAAAGCCCACAGCACCAAAAGATGGCCAGGCAGCTGTGGAAAGATTAAGTCCACAACCTTATCTCTGCCTGCTTCCAGGTGCAGTTCACAGGACAAGCTTTTACCAACAACTTGCCATATTCCTCAGGTGCACATCCCATTTCAGTGCCAGAAAGGCTCTAAAGGGGCATGGCAAGGGCAATGGAATTCAAGTGGCTGAAATAATCTATATCCCACCCTAGATATTGATCCATGTATGTAAATAATGGAATCCCAGAATGGTTTGGTTGGGAGGGACCTTAAAGACCATCCTGTTCCACCCCCTGCCATGGGCAGGGACACCTTCCATTATCCCAGGTTGCTCCAAGTCTTGTCCAGCCTGGCCTGGAGCACTTCCACGGATGGGGCAGCCACAGCTTCTCTGGAAAACCTGTGCCAGGGCCTCCCCACCCGCACAAGGAAGAATTTCCTTCTAGTATCCCATCTAACCCTGTCCTCCTTCAGCCTTAGGCCATTTCCTCTTGTCCCACCACTACATGCTCTTGTGAAGAGTCCGTCTCCAGCCCAAGATTCCTGAAATGTTTTTAGTGGGCCCCTCAAAGGAAGTCCCTGCAAAGGAACAGTGCACAGATTCCACAGGATCGAGGTTCTCCTGTACACACCTGCAGGCTGAACAGTGAGAGAAGCAGCTCCTGGAATGTCTGATGCTGCTACTCAGGGAGTGAGGAAGGATCGTATTCATTTATTTAAGACCACGCAGCAATAGCTTTCCACAGGGGACTGCTGCTCAAATCAATAGATAAAATGATACCCTTCGACCATTAACTGCTACAACAACACCGTTACCGTAAAGCTCCCAAGCTTTGGATCAGATTTATGACCAGCAGAGTTGTTCAGCCGCTCTGCAGCCGCTGTAGACGACTGGAACATCACGGATGGAACTCTGGTCCCCCTCTCCAAAGGAGCAGAGAGCAGCAGGAAGCTGGGGAGAAGGAACAGCAGATAACACAGGATCCTTCCCTTGGCAGGATCCTCGGGAATGTGCGTGCTGCACCAGCCAGGACTCAGCTTGTAGCCAGAGAGGTCCTGCCTTACCCAGTTTTCCAGCTGACCCAACCCAGGCACAGTTTCCCCCTGATACCAGACACAGGCAGCTCTTGCATTGGTTTTCCTCAGGTTTCACTTACACCCCTGCCTTGTTCAGCTCCCAGACACACAAAGCAACACGGAAATATCAATGAGACCTCTGAGATAACAACGCATCCTTAACAACTCCTTGGGAGCGGCTCTATCCACTCTCCTCTCCCTTCCCAGCGCCTTTGTCAGATAAAGAACAAAAGGCTCAATGCAGCTTACCCGGAGCTGCCGGCCCTAATCAATCGGGACACGAGTGACACCGCTGGGTGAGGGCAGCACGGCCACCGCAGGGCTGCGAGCCCCATAGCGGGTGGCACCTTCACTGGGAGTGACAGCAGAGTCAGCAAGGCAAAGTTCCCACCACATCCCGCCGGGAGCTTGGACATCACAGAGCCACCACCGCTGCGGCTCCCGGGGCAGTTTGTGCCAGGGATCCCGCAGCTCAGAGCAAAGCTTGGCAGAAATCCCATTTCCAGGGTGCAGACTGTGCAAAGCCCAGAGGGCAAAGCTGTGGGAAGGTGCTGGAGTGGTGTTGGAGCTGTTTCTGGGCTGTTGAGCGCTGCTGTATGCACAAGGAGGCTGAGCAGACCCAGCACTGTTTGACCTAAACCAAGGGACACGTCACAGGTCTGGTCCCAGAGGACAGTTTCCACTGTCAGGCCAGAGAACCAAGAGCAGTTTGACCTTCTGCAGCAGCACTGAGGTTGTTGGCAACTGGTAGAGGAGAAAGGTCATGTTTTACAGGGATAAGAGGGACTGGGTCCAATTTATCCTTGAGGCTCAGGAAGATTCATGCTCAGCCTGTGCTGCTGCAGATGTAAAAGTCACTTGCAAGATCCAGATTAAGTGTTCTCATAAATCCAAGTAATTCTGAAGCAGCAACTGCCTTGCTGGGCTGTTAATGGGTGGCACAAATATGCCACTGTGCCTCAGTGCCACACTCTAATCAGAGGTTTTCCTGGCAAGAAGGGTTCACTGAACCCAGTTTGAACTATGGCAGGGAGCAGAAGAGGCGGTCAAGCAGAGAGACATTTGGAGCAGAGGCACAGCCAGCTTCTCTGAACAAGCCATTTTTTCCCAAAAGAGCAGGGACTCCATCCCAGAGCCCCAGCTGGTTTCTCTCCAGGCAGTACCACGGGGCCTGACAGAGACAGGAGCTGCAAATCAGACTGTTGTAGAAAGGATGCTCAGGCTCTGGGAGGAAGAAATATTGTGAGTCCCTCTATTCTCCACTGAAGAAATGGAAGGGTATGGTGGGATGGATGACAAGGGGTGGGACATCAGAAGGATGTGGAGCTGCTGGAGTGAGTCCAGAGGAGGCCACGGAGATGCTCCAGGGGCTGGAGCCCCTCTGCTCTGGAGCCAGACTGGGAGAGATGGGGGTGTTTTGTCTGGAGAAGAGAAGGCTCTGTAAAGACCTTAGAGCCCCTTCCAGGGCCTGAAGGGGCTCCAGGAGAGCTGGAGAGGGACTGGGGACAAGGGATGGAGGGACAGGACAAGAGAGAATGGCTTCCACTGCCAGAGGGCAGGGATGGATGGGATATTGGGAAGGAATTCTTCCCTGTGAGGGTGGGCAGGCCCTGGCACAGGGTACCCAGAGAAGCTGAGGCTGCCCCTGGATCCCTAGAAATGTCCAAGGCCAGGACAGGGCTTGGGGCAATCTGGGACAGTGGAAGGTGTCCCTGTCCATGGCAGGGGGTGGAATGAGATGAGCATTAAGGTCCCTTACAAGATAAACCATTCCCTGATTCTGTGATTCTGTGACTGAACTGGGCACGGATCTGCCCACAGCCCTACAAGCAGCAATGCATCCATGCTCTGTGCCCACCACGTTATCCAGGATTTCAATATTTGTGGCATGCTTTAAAACTTGAACCCAGTTTGGTGTTTAAATCCATCTCCTTTCCTCTTTGTCCTCCTTGGTGTTCTATTTCCCCACCTCAGCATTGCAGCCCAGCTCCCCAGGGACCAGCTCTGCCCCGCAGCAGCGCTGCTGCAGAAGGAGCTGCAGCCCTCGCTCCTGCAGGAGCTGCAGATTGCCTCAGAGAAGCTATTAAGAAGCAGTCAAATAGAGCAACCTTTCATTGACAAGGCACTCGGCCCTTTAAACGATTCCAAATAGTGTTTTCTTTTTATTGCTTTCTGCAGTTTAACAGCCTTGATTTCAAGTTACTTTGGCTTATGATAAACTCCGGATCTATAATGCCTCTATTCTCTCCCTCTTTGGTCTCTCTCACCCACTTCTTCTTTATGTTTTTATTAAAAAAAGATCTAGGAAAACAGATAGCAGATTAAAAGGGAAACAAATTGAAATGGGTCAAATGTATCTTGCTTAGATGACAGCCACCCCATTAGATACTTTTAAACAGGACAAATAATCCGTTCGGAAGCATAAGTGGGCTTTTACATTTATTCTAAATTACAAACCAAATGATTGCAGCCTCAAATGGAAGCACTGGCTAATTGCACTAATATCTCACTAATTCCAGCACCAAGAAATAGGGGGAAAATGAACTATTTTCACCATTTTACCAATTATTCAATTTAGGCCAAGGTACATTATGCAAACCCTGGGTTGAGCTTCCTCTCCATTTTGTGATCTATGAAAAGGACTAGAATTCCAGTTATTAATAATGGAGGAGCTATAATTATTCTAAGGATGGGTATGAGATAATTACAAGCCATAAACCCAGCTTTCATATGCACACACAATTCTCCCCCCATGTCTGGCAGCACCCAAACCTTGCTGCAGACTGGAGGACAAACCCCCCACGTGGAGCTGGGGTGCTCCCAGGTCTCCATGTGAAGCCAGAGCTGGGAACACGAGCAGGAACACGAGCAGCTGCCCAGCTCTGCAGGCAGGCAGGGGCTGGTCAGAATCAGCCTTCCAGAGGCTGGAATTAGGTGAATCCTGAAGGTTCCTTCCAACCCAAACCGCTGTATGGCTCCATGGTTCTATGATCCCTAGGAGCTGCAGTCTGTGAGGGCTGCACGGAATCATCCCAAACAAAGCAGGCCAGGCTGGTGGCTCTCCTTCCATTTAGGCCACCACTGTCCCTGTCTCTTTGGGCCAACTCACCCCTGCCCCACGTCTGAGGTGTGTGGGTGAATCCCATCTTTGCAGGACCTTCCCCTTCCCCCAAGAACTTGCTGTTGGAGCAAGTCCAGAGGAGGCCACGAACAGACAAGAGGACAGGAGCACCTTCCTGGAGAAGATTGGGTTGTGTGGAGGCCTTACAGCACCTTCCAGTATCTGAAAGAGCCACAGGGAAGCTGGAGAGGGACTCTGTCAGGAACCATAGTGACAGGACAAGGGGGAATGGGTACAAATGGAAATTTAGACCAGATATCAGGAAGAAATTCTTCACCGTGAGGATGGAGAGATACTGGCACAGGTTGCCCAGGGAGGTTGTGGATACCCCATCCCTGGAAATCTCCAAGGCCAGGTTGGACAAGTACTTGAGCACCCAAGTCTAGTGGGAAGTCTCCCAGAACATGGCAGGGGGAAGTTGGAACCAGATTATTTTTAAGGTCTGTTCCAACCCTTAACATTTTGGGATTCTATGAACAAAAGAACAGAGCTTTCTATTAGTCCCTTCCATTAGTGCCTTCAAATAAGATCCCAAACCTTCAGAAGGTGACTCAAGGTGAGATTGCAGCTCAGACTGCAAAACTTTCAAGGCCTCACTCTTCACCCTCCCAAAACTGAAGATTTGTCTTATCCTGCCCAACAGCCCCACATGGCTTTTAAAGAAAAGTTGTACACCCTGGATCTGGGCAGCCCTTCCCTGAGCTGATTTCTGCAGCCCTTAGCCAGCAGAGATGATGTGCCAAGCTCTCCCTCTGACGCAGAAGGCAGAGCACTCGTTGCTATGTGGAGCTGCAGCTCTGCAGCACAGGCTGCTGGCTCTGCTGTGCTTTGTGCGGTGAATGGAGACACCTTGAATGCACAATCCAGCCCGACACAAACGGAGAGCGGCCGGAGATAACTGCGGCACGGCCTTCTCCTGGCACAGCAGGCAGTGTTTGCATCCCTCTGAAGAGGAGGGTTTGTCCTTCTCTGAGCACAGACCATTAACCACTCACTGCTCCAGGAGGAGGATGCTGCACCAAACCCTTCTGTCCCTTTCCCCAGCCGTGCCTGCTTTCCCCGCTCCATGCTGGGCACGAGGGTGAAGCCCACCCCTCATACTCCAAGGGCTGTGTCCATCCCATGGAGATGCCACCTGCCCTGCACATGTGAGGACACGAGAGCCAGCGAAGTGTCTGGAAGGGGAGGTCAGAGGAGGGCAGGGAGCTGCTCTGCCCCGCTGCCCGGCGTGGGGGACACTGCTGTAGGCACCTTCCAGCAGCCGGCGGCTGGCAGGAACAGGTGGTGGAGGTGAGGGCTGACACCTCTCAGTGCTTAATCGTTCCTGTTAGTAGCTTTATGAATGGCAGCCAAAAAGTGCCATAATTGCTGCAGTGACGCTTGCTAATGACTCGAGTTAGATCTGGCAAGTAGTCGAAGGCAGGAGACAAGAAATAAAATTGCAGGAGCAGCATCTGAATTCCTGCCTTGGACCCCTGCAGAGGAGAGTGGAGCAAGGCTGGCTTGGGACCTGCAGGTATGGACAATGAAGGACCAAGCATGATGGGTGAGCAGAGAGAGATATTCCAGCACACTCCTTGCCTGCCCTTGGGGAGAGAACTGCATGAGAAAGGAGAAATGGGAATAGAAGAACAAGCCCAAATTTTCAGAGTAGCTCAAAATCCTTTTTCTTGGGGGACTAAGGTGACCCACATCCTAGAAAACATCATTCTACTCCAAAATCACCTTGAATCGGGGCGGCACAAGCTCTGGGAGAAGCAGAGTAACTCAGCTCACTGCCAGCCCCAGCAGGACTCCCTGGCTCTGCACGTGCCTCGGGACACCCAGCCCACCCGCCGTGGCTCCCACTGCTCCACTCCCATGGCCATGGGAGAGCCGTTCCCAAGGAGCAATCCAGTCCCTCCTGAGCTAACAGCACGCTCCTCCTGATTATGTATCTGTTTCTGAATGTTAACAAACAGTCGGCAGCAGCTGATTGAGTGGGTTATTAGCAGAATGAAGACAGATGGTGGAGGATTAACTCCAAAGCGTCTTTATTGCGCGGCCGTCATTGCAGACAGCTCTCCCTCTCCCTCTGCCTACAACTGTCACCAGCTCCATTTCACCCCACAGCTCCAGTGCACACCAGAGCGGGGGCCCAGCACGAGACGAGCCCATCATCAATCACATGAGCGCAGAGCAGCCACGCTGGAGCCGTGCCTTCCAAATTCCACCCCCAAATCCAGACTTTTCCTGCTGAGGGCTTTACAAAGCGAGAAGTGGTTGCACCTGATACAGCACAGCAGTGCAAGGACAGTGCCCAAACTGCATTTGCTGTGCCCATCACGTGCTGCCTGACAGCTGGGAGAGGCTCCAACACCGCACCTGGACCTGTCTGATGACTACAGAGATTGAGATGAGGAACTGCTGGAACTGACGTGGGCAGAGGCACCTCCATGGACACCAATCTTGGCTCCTCATCCTGGGGCCCAGCTCAGCTGGAAGAGCCACATCTGCAGCCAGCTGTGCTAATGGACATCGTCCCTTGCCAGCTGGTCAACAAACAGCACAATGCCACCAAAGGCCCTTGCTGGGCATCTCTAACCCAGATCTATGTCACCCTGCTGGGAGAGGTTGCCAAACTGATCTGTGAGCATCCAGACTGGATCTTCTCTGTGGGGACAGCCAAAAACACCACGTTCACAGAATCACAGAATATCCTGAGGTGTGAGTGACCCACCAGGATCATCCAGTCCCACTCCTGTCCCTGCCCAGACACCCCAACAACCCCACCCTGTCCATCCCTGGCAGTGCTGTCCAAAGGCTCCTGGAGCTCTGGCAGCCTTGGGGCTGTGCCCATTCCCTGCGGAGCCTGGGCAGTGCCAGCACCCTCTGGGGAAGAGCCTTTCCCTGATATCCAACCTAAGAAATAATTTCCCATGAGTAAATTATTCTTCCACACTGTCAAGGCTTCCAACTCCTCTTGTGCTTATCTACCTCTAAGCCATTGTAGATGTCTCCAGTAAATCACAGGAAGGTTCTAAGGATCCCTGGAATTACCTGTTTCCTGTGGGATGGAGACCCCACACCTCATATTATCCCACTGCCCCACTGCCTTCCTGTGCTTTCAGTTCATTCAGCTCCCTTGTAATTATTAATAGGGCTGTTCTTCAGCCTCCTTTTAAAGGGAGAAAAAGCTCTCACTTGGCATAAATACAAAAGGGGAGCTACCCTCTCTCCTCACCCTGGCAAGGGAACTGGCCCAAAGAGTCTGGCTCGGGCACCTTGGGCAGGAAATTCCTGTAGAAGACCAGACGTCTGACCCCACCCCAGCTCACACACCGTACAGTGTGGATCTGCACTGCAATCCACCAAAACCCTGGGAAGCTGGATGTCTTCAATTGTCATCTGTAACTGCTTCTAATGAAAACACAAGTCCTAGGTGGTCTTTGTAGCCATGGAAATCCCCCCGACTTTTGTTTTTGGCAGATTGTACCTCTAAACATAACGGCCCTGCAGCCTGCAGGGGCCAGAAACTGGCTGCATGTCAGGCAGGAACACTTTGTTCCCTTTCCCTCACAAAAGCTTTACTTTTGGCCTTTCATGTTCCTTTGTTCTCTCCACACAAAGCCATGCTCAGCCTGAAAAGGGGGCTCACTTCGTAGGCTGACGCAGCCTCTGAATCCATCAGGGACCACAGCAGTCTCAAAGGATTGACAGGATGCCCAGGGTCCTGCCAGCTCTCCAACACTCTGTGAGCATCCCCAGGGTCTGGGCACAGCCCCAGGCAGCCTGTCCAAGAGGCTTGAGGGACAGGAGGGTACCGAGAGGGAGGCTGCACCTTCTCACAGCACTCATGTCCCGTGGGGCAGCCCCTTCCCATTAAAAACATCCTCTAATCAATGTTTAAAGAGTGTGTGGTAATTAACAAGCATGAGGTAAAGCCTTGTGAAGTACTTTCCCCATGTTATAAGCTCAGTATCAGGGCTCCTGGGAATGTGAAGGAACCTTTGATCTTCTAACTGATATTTGAGCCATAAACTTGCCTCTGTGAGAGTTTTACTCCATGGAAACAAACTCACCTTTTACTCTCGAAGAAAAAGGCTTCCTGCAGGAGCAGACACCCCCATGCCTAACTGCTGGCAAAACTCCATCCCATGCAGGGAAAAAGAATCATGCAATGGTTTGGGTTAGAAGGGACCTTTCAGGGTCACCAACCCAACCTCCCTGCAGCCAGCAGGGACACCTTCTTCTAGAGCAGGTTACTCAGAGCCCCATCCAGCCTGACCTTGGATGTTTCCAGAAAAGGAAGTGCAGTAGGGCAAGAGATCACACCCTTTGTCCAAATGATTTCCAATCAGAATTCCGAAAAAGGGTTAAATCCACGCCTGGGTCAAGTTTCCAATTCCCAGAGTGACCTCACAGAAGCCAAACTCTCTGTGACACATCCTGGAGACCCTTCCATCTCACAGGGCTCCAGGCTTCCTTCTCTCACCCAACATTAATCAGAAGGGGCTGCACCAGGGCTGGCTCCAGGAAAGGAAGCTACCAGAAGCAAGGATGTCAGTTCTTCTAAGCATAACTAGTTTTTGTTTAGTTATTATGCTTCATAATTATTTATGATATTTCTATGGATTAATCAATGCTCATAAAGTACTTGGGGAATGACTGGAATATAAAATAGGGACATTTTAGCAGAAGTTTGAAGAGCAATGTAACGGTGACTCTGTGAGGTTCAAAGGCACTGGAAACTGGGACTCTGGAACTGGCATGGTGACCACTGCCACCCAACTAGGATAAGAAGAGTAGATGCAGCAATTGCTGCAAGAGCTTCCTGCGTGACAAATCCTTTCTGTAGGAAAAGACAGTGGGTTTTGGACGTATGGAACTACAAAACTCCTGCTCTTCTCTTGCAGCTTCCCACATGCATGCCCTCTAAGATGTTCCAGAGATCAAAGGGGAAGCAGGATTTTCTCCTGGGTGGGAACAAGAACCTAGCACACCCTTAGAGGTGAAGCCCCTCACAATGAGATTGCTAAAGAGGAAGAAGAAGAGAAGGTGAGGGAACTGCTCACCTTCAGTCATCCTGCGGTACTTCTCCTTGTACATGAACCCCAGTACTAGGCAGCATCCTCTTCCCGGGAGCCCCAGTTCTGCAAGAGAAGAGAGCGTGGGGTTAGACTGGGCTGGGGACAGGAGCAGGCACCTGGGGCTGCTGCAGGGAGCAAATCCTGCTGGAGATACCTTTCAGGAAAAGCTCCAGGAAGGTGGGCATGTAACTGAAGTCTTTGGTCAGCCTCACAAAGCTGAGCTTGGCTGAGCCCCAAGACAGTGTATCTAAAGACAGGAGGGTCAGCATCCCCTCCCTTGCCTGTCCTTAAGCACTCCTCTATTTCAAGTGAAGGAATGAGATGCATCTTCTTCCACAGCAGCGTGTTGCAACAACAGGACTCTTTTATCCCTTTCTCCCTTAGCGGGCAGCAAAGTGAAACGGGAAATAGGCCTCAGTAGGGAAGATAACTCTGGCCTGAGGAATCTTGCTCTTTAGAAGCAAGCAAGTGACCCTATGAGCAGGAGAGTGCCAGAGTCTGAGGAGGCAAAGGCCTTTGATGCCTTGATTCGCTAATGGGGCTTTTTGACTCTTGGTAACAGACAGAGAGATCTGAGCATGGGTTTTTCCAGAAGTAGGCTGCGAGCACAGGCGCTCTCCCCGTGCGCATCTCAGAGAGGCATTGAGCCCTCGTTCTTCAAACAAATTCTCCTGTGCCACAGTGCAGAAAATTAAGGTACCATGTCCCCAATGCTGCCTGCGGACCTGCAGAGCTCCTCGGGGGCTTCTGTGCTCTGCAGAGCCCCGCTGATCAAAGCCCCTTTGATGTTTACTTAATGTGGCTGCGGACTCTGCAGAGCCCCCTCTGCCGAGGAAGTTGTGCCGCTCACAGGAGGGGAAGGCGGCGGAGCAGGAGGCTGGAGAGCGCGGCGGTGGCTGGAGAGAAGAGCAGGACCTGCCTGGCAAACTTGGCTTTCAGTGCCACGAGGCAAATTTGGGGTTGAATCGCAGGTCTGGATCATGTCCAGAGGAAGAGGGAAGTATGGTGTGGTGTGATGTGACGCGCAGGGAAGATCCCCAGATCCACATGGGTATAGACCCAGATATAGAGAATCCCTCCCTAACAGTGCTCGCTGCCATGGCATCCCAGCAGAGTGGTTACATCCTCCTCTTGTGCACAGTATGAGGCAGAATTTGAGGGTAAACCTAGAAAAAAACAGACTTTTTTTGATGCCAGGGCACTCGGGGTACACACAAGCCCAGTTAAAGCACTTCCTCTAGCATCATACAGGGCTCCACCTTGCATCAGGCTCCTGGTCCTAAAGCTCCCACCAGGGAGGAATCAGCATCTAACCAAAACAAATCACATGTGTAATCCCACTGAGGCTGATGCTCAGACAAAAGCAAGTCTCTTGAAATAATCAGAGTAAGCTGAAACTTAATTGCTCCCCTAAATCTGCCTTGTCCTGGAGGGAATGCCCTGGAGAGAAACAGGTGTTTCCAGAATGTGACTTCACCTTTCACGATATCTTTGGGGGAGCTTGTAACTCTCTCATCAGCCATAAAAAGGTGGTGACTAACTCAGGTCTAAAGATAGGACATGATTCAACCACCAGAACTCTCAGTGGTTTCTTGAATTAACAGGAAAGGGTAATGACCAACTATTGTCCACCTCTGATGGCAGAGCAGTTCTCTTGCTCTCTAGGACGGAGGTAACGTGCTCCACCATGGTCTGCACAAAGTGCACAAGCACACTCAGAAAGGTGTCGGCCTGCAGAGCATTGGACACCTCAGACTGCAGGGACACCCAGCTCAGGCTGCCTCCCTCAGCCCTGCCTGGTAACGAGAATCAATAGGACCTTGCTGGCCTTGGGGGAGTTTGCATGCAGGATGCTGTGAGGACACACACTCCTTTCCAGGATGCAGGATGCTGTGAGGACACACACTCCTTTCCAGGATGCAGGATGCTGTGAGGACACACACTCCTTTCCAGGATGCAGGATGCTGTGAGGACACACATTCGCTGTGCCTGGCAGAGCCCTGAGCCCGCCCGGAGCCCCCGGGCTGACTGCACAGAGCCAGCAAAGCAGGTAAGAGCCTTTATGTCTTTATTGATAGGAAAACAAAACCCCATCGATTGCCATTGAGCCTCCAACGAGCACCAAGGTATCAAAGTAATTAAAACAACACAATTAGATTAGCATCAGACAAGGCAGCAGAGCCCCCAGTGCAGCTGAGACAGCAGCACTGCTCTGACTCAGACATGCACATGGGGCCTGCCACACCCTGCATACATCATGAGCACAAAGATCATGGAATGGTTTGGGTGGGAATGAACCTTAAGGACCCTGCCATGTGCAGGGACACCTTCCACTGTCCCAGGCTGCTCCAAGCCCTGTCATGGGCACTGTCAGGGATCCAGGGGCAGCCACAGCTGCTCTGGGCACCCTGTGCCAGGGCCTCTGCACCCTCACATGGAAGAATTCCTTCCCAATATCCCATCCATTCCTCCCCTCTGGCAGTAGGAAGCCATTCCCTGTGTCCTGTCCCTCCATCCCTTGTCCAAGGTCCTTCTCAGCTCTCTTCTAGCCCCTTTAGGCCCTGGAAGGGGCTTTGAGGTGTCGCCAAGCCTTTTCTCCTCCAGGTGAGCACCCCCAGCTCTCCCAGCCTGGCTCCAGAGCAGAGGGGCTCCAGCCCTGGAGCATCTCCATGGCCTCTCTGGACTCACTCCAGCAGCTCCAGGTCTTTCTAATGATGGTGGCCCCAGAGCACCCCAAGCCAGGGCAATGCTGGGGGCAGCAGGAGCTGCAGTGTCCTGGGACAATCCCACCACTGAGGTGTCCAGCTCTCACCTTCCCCTTGCACTGAGCAAAAAGCTCCCAAAAACGGGTTTTTGGGCAGGGGCTCCAGCCCCAGGCAGTGGCTGTGCTGCCCAACAGGTCCCAGGCCCAGCTGAGCCCTCAGAGAAGGAGGGAGGCTCAGGCTGAGCTAGATCCCAATGAAATGAAGGTTCTTGCCTCTCTGGAGCCTGGCTCAGCAGGCTGCTGTGGGTGCCTGGCTTCTGTTTGCCTCCCCAAGGGGTGCTATAATTAACACTTATAAACCACTTTGATATCCCATGATGAAAGGAGCTGTACAAAAGCACTGCATTATAATAATTCATACCATAAAGTTGTGAGAACATGCAAAAATCTTTATAGCTAAAGGCACCTTTAAATACTTGAGAGCGCCTTTAAAAGGTAAAATACTTCAAGATGACTCTGCTGCCTAAGGATGTCTCACCATTTTGGCTTTTAGTGGATACCTAAAGCTAAAATAGTTAAGCAGATACCCAGCATTTTAAATGTCTTGGCTTTAGGGGGGCTGCTGAGACACACTGAAACCAGAATGTTTTAACCCTTGTGTGTCCCCATCTCCCCCAAATCAATCCCATCCATTTCCTTGTGATGACAACTGAATTTCTAAGCATGGCAAAAGTAGTTACAGCTGAAGTTGATCATCCCATGCACTGTGATGAAGTGGGAGCTGAAGTATCCTGGCTGGAAAACACACAACAGAACCATGGTTTCAGCTCTCTCAGAAGTACCTGCATTAATTCACCCCCAAACTGGCAGAAGAGCCAGTCTCTGGGCAAAGCAGGAGCAAGTTCAAACCACAAACTGCCAGTGACAACGAAGCAAAAGCCAATTAAAAGAAAAAAGACCATGGAGTCTTTGAGAAAGGGATCCTCAGCCTGGGAAACAGAGGGGAAAGATGCTTAGGAAAAAAGATCTCTCTGTGCTGGCCCAAACTATGAATTCCTTCTGCTTTTTCCTCAGTTTTTTCATGTATGGGATTTCCTTACTCAATTTCAAGACAATTCCTTCCCTCACCACTCAGGAAGGGAAGGAAATATCGGATCACCAGTGCACCAAAGGCTAAAGCGGCAAAGCTGTAATAAGGGTTTATTAACATAATCATAATATGTACTATTGTGTAGCTGTATCCCACCAGGAATGATAATAAACATTTAATAGCCCAATAATACCTGTTTAATAATTTTTCAGCTCACCCTACCTAATTGCAAGTTTATTAAAGAACGATAAACTTTATAATCGTTGTAAAGGCATAATTGCAATTCCATTGCTTATTTAATATTGAGCTAATGATATTACAACTAAGTTATATTTTCCCATACATATTAAATATCAATTAGCTGGTTTAAACTATTGATTTGTATTTAATTAACTATGCTATTATATACCAATTAAACTCTTATAAGAGAAGCAGAAACAGCTGGTCTCTAAAATTAAATTTTTAAAACTTTGTATTAACATAAATATCACGTTCCCATTTTGTCATGTTTTCCTTCTACAGTGATGGCAATTTGATACCTGTAAATATTTTTCCCGATTGCATGTTATATCCATGAGTTTAACTCTACTTTCTGGGATGGGAATGGGCAACCTCCACGGCAGATATTGTACTGTCAGTGACACTGAAATGTGGGAGCTGGGAAAGGCAGAGGGCTGGAAAAGCCTTATCTGACCTGGGGATCCCAGAAGCAAGAACTCAGCTGAGGGCTCTTCAAAGAGAAGGAAATTCTCCAAGGAGAGAAGCTCAACACGTTCCTAAGCTGGCCAGCAGAGAGAAGATCCTACCTCACCAAATCAAAAGGATTTTGGTTATTGCACACTTTGATGGAGACTCCTCATCCTCCTGCTTAGGAGTTGCCTGTGCTGGTGGATACAGTTGCCTGCTGTAGATGGGTGCCTTGATAAAGGAGCAATATGGACAGAAAAGCCTGATCTCCCAAGGTTTTCCATACTCTTGCCTTCACTGTGTCTAGGGATGCTGCATCCCAAAAATTTGAAGAAATACCTGAAGGAGCATTTTCTTTGTTTTTCATCATTCTGATTTCCAGGCTCAGAACCATCCCAAATATCCCTGTAACCTCTTTGTCACAGGACTCTGCCCTGGGCACCCATGGAGCATCCTTCCCTCCAGGTTCTCCTGCCATGAGTTCTGGGTTCAAGCCTCCTCCCTCGATGTTTTTGCATCCATGAGCATTCCTGAGGCATCCAAACTCCTGCTGCAATTTGGCAGAGAGCAAACGGATCCTTTGGCACAGAATTTCTATATTACATTGTTAAGTCTGCAGAGCAATCCAAGATCTTCAGAGATGAAAAAAGCCATATGAATGCATGTTATTATTAAATCTGTGCCTGGTTAATTTATAAAAATGTATTAAAAAACCTAAGAGGCTTCCCAGATGAGAAAATGGGCACATTACTGTTTGAAATATGAATGAAGCAGAGATCAGTGTTAAATGCCATAGTGGTATTGTATTTTATTCTACAGTGCTCTGCAAAAAAGTTGCATTTATAAACCCATTTATTGTATTATGTACTTGCAAACCACCTTGTCATCCATTTATTGCACAAATAAAATCTTAAAAGCAGAGGATTAGTTGAGTGTGTCCCTGTGGGACCACAATCTGACTTTAAAGAATCCATCAATGAAAGAAAACAGATGGAGCAGAGATGTTTGCCAGCTCATTCTTCGAGATGGAAAACACAACTGGCTATTCTCCCACAGCTCACAGACCTGGAAAGAGAGAAGGACATCCAGCAGGGCTTGTGGAAAACTGTCCCCATTCAGGAGCCAGTTCTGGTTGAAGACTTTATCATTCCAGTCTCCTCTCCTATTGCTGTACAGGGTGAAGACCTTGGAGAGGACAGCTCAACTTTTCACGGTGAGAGAAAACTCCCCAAAACTGAAGCCCTGTGTAGAACCTCTGTTAAGACCTAAATTTGCCTTAAACACCACGGGAGAGGCACCTACCTGCATTTGGGAACAGCAACAGCACAAACCAGTGCCAGGGCTGTTGTCCCTACTGGGAATTTCTGTGCTGAAGGGTGAAGGTCTGGAGCATCCTTCAAAACTTCTCTCAAACATTTCTTTTGGGTTGAAAACCATAATGGAAAAGGACAGGAAAACTTGGATGTGCTGATTTTCGCTGTGCCTCTTTCAACCCAATAAAAAACCGGAGTCTCCATAACCCAGGAGGAGATTCTTTGGGACAAACAACTTTGGACAGGTACATGCCTTGAATATTGGAGTACACTGGAATCCAGCTTTCCAGGTGCCTTGAAAGGCATCAGCATGGGAAGCTTCAAGAGGAAGAGCAGAGAAACACACAGGAGGCTGCTCTTCCCAGGAAAAATCTCTGCCCTGGCACCAGACAATTAAAAGTTGCTTCTTAGCAGGAAACACAACTGGCAGAAGGGGAAAGAAAGAAGAGGGATTTGTGCTGCTGAGCAAAGAGAATGATATCCCTGTGTTCCCTGGCTAATGAAGGGGAAAGAAGCACCTCTAAGTTGTAACTCAGCACTGGAGAGTTTTGAAGAGGCTTTTTTCTCTAGTGGCAACACAGAGCCTTTGGTCCCTAAAGTTCAGAACGGAATCTGTCTGTATTCCCCACTCTCCTCCCCAGCCCTTCATGGCTGATGCACTTTTTCTGAACCTCTCACAAACATGTCCAATTTGAGGAGCACTCGACAAGTGAAGAAAAATCTTCACAAACCTCAAATCCAGTCATTCTTTGGATTATTTTTTTCCTTTTCCTCAAGTTAAGAAATCTGATGGAGCTGCAGTAGGAAAAACAATTCACCCCAGAGTAAGGTGGCTGATGGTACTTGAACCTTCCCACATAAACAGCTTTCACAGCTTTGTGTGCACAGGCACGTGTTTACACTGGTCAAATTGTTCAAAATGCTTTGCTAAGGCCTTGGGGCAGCAAGTTCCACAACTTAACTACACCTCATGTGCAGGAAAAAGTATTTTTCCTGTATTTCCTACTATAAAAGTCATAACTTCCATACAGGGTTTTATTTGAAAGAAAACCAAATAAAAGGTTATGTAGAAACAATCTGTTTTCTTCACTACTGAAGATCAAACCCACTCCTGTTTGCACTGCTGAGAGCTGGGTCAGGTACTCTACACAGTCAGAGAATTTCACTTCATGGCAAAAAACACACCCAGTCATCGGAAAAGGCTGGTGGGGCTGCCCATGATCCCAAATTCAATTAGCATTCCCATGTAGCTTTGGATTGCACCTGCTCCCTCCATCCCTCCACTTCTGAAGACTCCACTCTTGTGGGGTTGGTGCAATCTCACAGGATGCAGGTGTAGCTCCAGCATTTTCCCCCAGCTCACACAAGTTTTAGAGTGTTTCCCAAGAGCTGCTCTCCCAGGCATCTCACCTGGCTCAGCCCCTCCAATGCTCCTGGCCTTGCTGCAGCCCTGGAGCTCAGATCCTCCTTGTGAGATTCCTGAGTTCAACCAACTCCCCTGCTGTGGCTCTGACCTGCACTTCAAGGGCTTCCCAGGGAATGACTCTGCTTCACTACAGCCCATTGTACCTGCTGCTCCAGCCAACTCTTCAAATGTTCTGCTCCAGTGCAGTGAGGTGCTGCAGGAAGGGCTGGAACAAGCCTTCCAGGGAAATTTAAGCAACAGGCAAGCACCTGCCCATGCATTCCCCGGTCTCTCCTGGTGTTTCCCCAGGTCACCCCCTGAAACCAGGGCACATCATCATCCATGTTGTCCCACTAGGAGGAGATCTGAACCAGCATGATTTGCTGATTCTGGGGAGGTAGCAGGGCAGCCAGGGACACAGCAGGACAACCAGGGACAGGGCAGGACAACCAGGTGTTGGGCACACCTGTTGGACACAGTGTCGCTGCAGTGGCTGTGTTCACCAGCCCACACAGAGCCATGTGCTCCAAGGAGCTCCTCGAGCCCCTGGGACATGGCCAGGGCAGGAGAGGGGAACAGGCAGTGTCCCTCACCCTGTCTGACTGCTCCACCTCCTCCAGGAATTCCTCTGCTCCAGCCAAGGGCTGGGGTGGCCCTGGGCTGTCTGTCTCTTCCCCCCATGCTCTGCTTGGCAGCTCAGCCCTGGACTTGCAGGGATTTGGGGACCTGCCTGGCAAGAGCTGCCGTGGCACTGATGCCACGTAACTTCCTCCACCCACCTTCTTCTACCTCACCAAACCCAGGAGCTGCACAATCAACTCTAGACAGCAGAAAGTTACCCCACCCTCCATGTATGAAACCCATCCCACCTTTCTGCAGCACCCCTTCCACTGAAAAAAAAGCTCTCCAGGGAAATAAAATGCCTTGATGGGGACACGGCCCAGAGACTGGAAAAGCCCCAGAGTCTGCAGCACAAGGGGTCTATGTGAACCAGGGGGGCTGCAAGGGAAGGGGTGTTTGGAACATGGATTGAGCTGGTCTAAAGCTGTGTTGAGCCTTCCTGCTCCGTCTCCAGTGACTGGATCAGGATGTGCTCCTACAAACCAGGAGGGCTGTCAACAGCAAGGATTGTGAGACTCTGAGATGCTCTAAACCAGCTCAGAACAAAACTGACAGGCAGAAAAACACAAATCCACATATTTTGATTCCTTAAGAGTGCAGTGTTTTCTCGGATTTCTCTGGGGCTTCTCATTTCACTGAAAGCCCTGGCACCGTTCCTTGCTCCTGCTGAAGGACCCCCACGTGTCGCACCCCAACCCAAGCAACATCAGCCACAGCCACAACACATTATCCTGCATAATAACGCTTCTTGTGCTTCTGGAATAAATAACACTTCTTGTGCTCCCCTGTCACTCAGAGAGCCACATTTACATGGAGGTCTAGAGTTCCACACAACAGCAGGAGTGTCCCTGCCTCACACCCTACCCAGAGCACCTTGTACAAACAAACAAACAAACAAACAAACAAACAAACCCCCTTAAGGTGAAAATCCAACAAAATAAAACAAAACATTCTCAACTGGGAGGAGAATGTGGCAATGGAAACATTTTGCAATAAACCCTGGAAGTCCCCATGCTGCTCTGACAGATTGTGGATAAGCTGGAGAGAAAAATAATAAAAATAAACCTACAGAACCGTAAAGGTCACATCTATAGCCGTGCTCTGGATCAACAATGGCTCCTCACACCTCCCACCTTGGACGTGTTTCTGCCTAAGCCATCCTTCTTACAAGTCTGGAAAATGGACAGCAGCACCGGGAAGCACAAACCACTTCTGCCCTTGGAGATGTGCTGGGATCACAGCTTTCCTCTGCCTCCCCTCAGTCACTGCCTTCAAGCCCCAGATCCTCCTGCCTCAATCCAGAGAATCCCATTGCCCAGCTGCTCCAAAGCCTGCCCGTGTGGGTCACCCCAAGAAGTGCCCAGCTCGTCCAAGCTGGAGGAGCTGTGGTCCTTCCCTCCCCTCCAGAATCACAGAATCGGGTTGTAAGAGACCTTTAAGAGCATCGAATCCAACCCAGCCCTAACATCTCAACTAAACCCTGGCACCCAGTGCCACACCCAGTCTTTTTTTAAACACATCCAGGGGTGGTGACTCCACCACCTCCCTGGGCAGAACATTCCAGTACTTGATCACTCTTTCTGTGAAAAACTTTTTCCTAATATCCAACCTATATTTCCCTTGGCGCAGCTTGAGGCTGTGTGCTCTGGTTCTGTCAGTGCTGCCTGGAGAAAGAGCCCAACCCCACCTGAGCACAGGCACCTTTCAGGGATTGCAGAGAGTGCTGAGGTCATCTCTGAGTCTCCTTTTCTCCAGGCTGAGCACCCCCAGCTCCCTCAGTTATTCCTCACAGGGTTTGTGTTCCCAGCCCCTCACCAGCCTCCTTGCGCCCTCTGGATGCACTCAAGCATCTCAATGTCCCCTCAAACTGAGGGGCTAGAGCTGGACACAGCACTCACGGTGTGGCCTCACCAGTTCTGAGTACAGGGGAACAATGACCCCCCTGCTCCTGCCGGCAGGGAAAGCACTGCAGCATCGTCCTGCTCTCCGTGAGCACACACAACAGCCCAAGCAGGGATCCCTGCTGTCCTCCTATTACTGGGAAATCACACTCCAGCCTCACAAGCTCCATTACTCCTGTGTATCGTATAATTAAATTCTATTTGCTGGTTACCTCACAGCATGGCTGCAATTCTTCTGCATCTGAGGCATTTTAAAAATATTTCTGATCTTCAGCTTCTATTTCATTTTTCCTCTCTTTGGCAACTCTCAGCTGTCTCTTTTAGCTGTCTTCCTGCCTGTGAGGTGGGAAGGGGCAGGAGACCTGCTGTGACCAGTCCATGCTGTGCTGTCTCCTCTCCAAGATGAAAGAGATCAGTGACGTGAATGTGTTATCTCACGGCAGACCCATGGCGCAGGGTAATCCCCACTTCCTTCTCAGATATCCAAATGTGAATTACTTCCCAGGAATCTGAGTGGAGCTGAGGTTCCTAAAAGCTTGGGGAGCCTTGTGGTGGTGTGGCCAAACCATCACAGATGAGTAAACTGGCCAAGGAAGAAGCAATTCCAGGTTAATCCCAGTTGGAAGGGCATTTGCTGCAGTCCCTGCTCCTCCCCTTCTGTGCAAACTTTCTGGAAGAGCAGTGGTGCTAAATGGAAGGGGCAGTGTGAGAACAGGTCCCAACCCTCCATCGAGGAACAAGGCACCAGTTACAGGGAGCGGGAGAAAGCCATAAGATTTGATTATCTCATCACCACATTCTCATCCCTTTCTGCTTTGGCTGAGGAATTGAGGTTTAAGCACGCTGGCAGGGAAGGCTTTGGCCACACTCAGCAGGAGGAGGAAGAAAAGTGAGTGGGCACATCTCAGGCTGTGGGAGGCTGATTGCTGCCCTGTCCAGACCATGCTCCTTCCATGTCCCAGTGGGAGCAGATTCGGTCCCACCACGAGGAACAAATCCATCACCAGGCCATGCAGGGCCCCAGCAGCAGCTTCAGGCTGGGGTGCTTCAGCTCACCCTGCCCAGCTCCAGAGAGGACACCAAAGACACTGAGGATCCACGACAACTTCAGGCTGCAGCATTCAGCCTGAATGCTTTACTCCTGTGATATTCGTGTCTCATGACCATCCCTCTCCCCTTTTTGAGCATTTTCAGTTTCCTAATTGACCTGAAAACTCACAATTTCTGCAGCTGGTCCCACTAGCTGGATCTTCACGCTGCAAATGCTTTGCTAGCCATGCTCAGCTGCCCCAGCTGAAGTAATTGTGGTTCACACCACGTTAAAGCCTCCTTCCACCTCTACAGGTGCAATTAGCACAGGGAAGGGGTAGGAAGGAAAACCAGGGAAGATGGGTATGAGGGAGGGACCAAAGCAGGCATACAGCAGGAATCTCCCACATCCAGCAGTGGGATCTCTCACATCCAGCAGTGGGATCTCCCCCACCAGCAGTGAGATCTCTCACATCCAGCAGCACGGATCTCCCACATCCAGCAGTGGGATCTCCCACATCCAGCAGTGGGATTTCCCACATCCAGCAGTGGGATCTCCCAAATCCAGCAGTGGGATCTCCCACATCCAGCAGTGGGATTTCCCACATCCAGCAGTGGGATCTCCCAAATCCAGCAGTGGGATTTCCCACATCCAGCAGTGAGATCTCCCTCATTCAGCAATAGGGATCTCCCACATCCAGCAGTGGGATCTCCCACATCCAGCAGTGGGATCTCCCTCACCCAGCAGTTCCTCTCCTTGTGACATGCCCTGACCAAACCCAGCCCCCACTCAGGGCTGGCTCTGGCCCTGGTGCCTGTGTGCACCTTCCCTGCTCCCTCCCTGCCAAACCTTATCACTGCACACAGCTCCCACTGCCAGGGGGGCCCTTTCCCAGCATTGGCCATAACGTGGATGATCTGTGGAAACAGCTCCCTTGCTTCCCCCAGTGCTGCTCCTGCTTGTGCTCTCTCAATCCCATTAAAAGTAATGGGGTGAGATTGTCCAGCCCATTACTTTCAATGGCTTAGTTTCAGCTAGACAGCCTAAAGCTCCCATATCCTCCAAACAGGCAGCAGAGGAGCTCCAAAACTCCCTGTTTCATTAGTACATCGTGTATTCCAGCTTGCCAGGGTTTAATTGGAAAGAGAGCCAAGCCTGCGTTAAGGTTTGCTAATTGCTGCAGGAGAGACACGAGCACTCCTTGCACCACTGATGATTATTTCCTTGCTCAGCAATTTTGGGTTCTCCAAGGTGTCAGGTTTTATGAAAATAGTCCAAGTTAAAAAAAAAAAAAAAAGAGACATAAGCAAACACAGCCACAGGAGAGAGGCTTTATGGAATGGTTGTGTGCTCCAAGACTCTGCTGGGCTTGCTGGTGCTGGAGGGGAAATACAGTTGCAGGAGGATCTGCCAGGAAGAAACATTGGTCTTGCAAAAAGCCAAGTGAAAATCGTATATTTAAGATGCATCACAGGAGCTGCAGTTTGAGCCTTTCTGAATTGTAAGTCCAATAATCCACTGAGGGCAAAGACAGGCCAAAAATCAAACCACTTTACTTCCAAGACAGTTTGATATTACAAGATGCTCAGAAAGCTGTGCAGCCAAACACCTTTCTTCGGGAGCCAGAGAAATCCCATTTCTGGCCTGATTTCTGACCTCGCCTTCTGCTCCGGGTTTATAAAAGCCTGTCAGAACTTGGTCATGTAAAGCCAGGGAAGGGACCTATTAGGGATGTACATAATGATGTACCCAGAAAACTGAAATAATGACACCTCAACAGCTGGCTAAAAAATGTGGGAAGAGCTGAGCAGTTAAATCACAGAATATCCTGAGTTGGAAGGGACCCACAAGGATTAAGTTGAACTCCTAGCTCTGCACAGGACATACTGAGAATCCAACCAGGTGCCTCAGAGTGTTGACAAATGGTTGATAAAAATCTCCTCTGACCATAAAACACTGGGAAGCTGCTGGTGACACTCGCAGCCAAGTGCTGGAATCTTCCAGCCCAGCCAGGACTTTTCTTGCCTCTGAGCTGAGCCAAGAGCAGATTAGGAAGTGCAGCTCTCCTGCACCAACCCCTGCGAGGGCTCTGGTGGCCCCAGGGGCTCGGGGCTGTGCCCTGTTGTGATGCTGAGTCTCTGTGCTGCTGCTCCAAAGCTGTTAGTGGGGTGATGCTCCAGTCCTGCCCAGTCCAGGACAGATGGTAATAAATTTTTCAGTGGCTGGAGCAGAGTGCAGCAACTGTGTGATTAGCATCTTTTTCTCCACTGCACATTTCATCTGTAAACTAAGATTAAATACCTGGAGGAAAAAAAGCTGCAGGAAAAGGGAACTTTAATACGTTTTCACTGCAGAGCTCCCACGAGTGAGTAAAGAGCTGGGATCCAAGGCTGGGGCAGCTCATGGGGCAGGGAGCAGGGAGCTTTCCCCACGTGTAGAGTCAAGTTATCCATGTTTCATGAAGGTGCTCAGTTAGAACCATGGAAAGGATGGGTTAAAAGGGACCTTAAAGGTCATCTCATTCCATCCTCAGAGACACCTTCCCCTGTCCCAGGCTGCTCCAAGTCCCTTCCAACCTAACCTTGGACACTTCCAGGGATCCAGAGGCAGCCACAGCTTCTCTGGGCACCCTGTGCCAGGGCCTCACCTTCCTCACAGGGAAGGATTTCTTCCTATATCCACCCTAACCCTGCCCCCCATGAGTGTGAAGCCATTCCCCCTTGTCCTGCACTACTCTCTAGCAGGGCTATAGCTCAGGATTCTCCTGACCGGAGCAGTTTGCCTCCGAAGCAGTGCTGTGAGGAGCAGCAGGGTCTGCAATCCCCTCAAAGTGAACAACAGGAGCAGAACTGCTCCATTACCTGCCTGGCTTTGAACTCTCAACTCATTTAAACCCAACAAAACCTATTCCAAATGCCTGTCAAGCCTCACCGACCTCACTCTCCTGCAACCTCAGCCAGAGATAAAACAAGGGAATGAATTGCATGAATCGCATGGGAGATGAGGAATGGTGCCTGCTGTTGTAAAGGAAGGAATCATCACCCACAATTTCAGCAACCATCAAAATATTGCTCTTCATCACTGTAACACGAGTGCCAGGGCAGTGATGCTGATAGGACACCTCAGGTGGTGAGCACATCACCATTTTTTAAAAAAACAAACACAAACCTAACAAAAAGTCATACACACAGAGAAAAAATCACCACACTTTTTGTTTTGGAGTGCATCTGACTGATAGCCATAAGAGTGGTGTCAGGGCTTGAGAGGCATCCTTTCCAATCCCAAAAAAATAGCTGACTCTGCACCCCCCAGGTGTTGTCCCAAGCTTTCATTTTGCTCACATATAGACATGATCAGGGCACCCTGCACATAACCCACTCCTTATGGGAGATATTGTCTGCTCTGAGGGGGAAAGACAATGAGATTTGAATGCTCTGGCTCCACTTGTAGGAAATTTTTTTTCAAGCACCTTCTTGCCTAAAGGAAAATTCCAACATACCCAAAAGACAGGGCTGCAGGCCAGGGAAATATCATAGCATAGTTTGGGTTGGAAGAAAATTTAAAGCCCAGTCAGTGCCACCCCCTCCCATGGGCAGGGACCCCTCCCACTATCCCAGGCTGCTCCCAGCCCTGTCCAGACTGGCTTTGGACACTTCCAGGGATCCAGGGGCAGCCACAGCTGCTCTGGGCACCCTGTGCCAGGGCCTCAGCACCATCACTGTCAAAACTTCTTCCTTGTAGGCTGATATTGCCCTTTGCTGTTCTATCTGCAAACAGTTCTGAGCCACCTTTCCCCATTCCTGCCCATCCTCTCTGCACAGGGAGCCAGGGGAGCCAGGCACTGCCAGCTGACCTGCCCTGAATTCCCAAGGAGCAGGAGGATCCGCGTTCGGAGCGCTGATGGATGGGCAAGCACCACCTGCCTTTCACAGGACATTACATGCCACTGCTGTAATCAATAATGTATTATTTCCTCTATGTTTTATGTCCTGGTGTTTATTATGTGTAAATAGGGATTTACAGTGATCTGAGTGTGTTCATTTAATGCAGCTGACACCCTGCATATGAGACCTGCCAGCCGCCCCCCGGGACCTGCACGGAAATGAAACGTGGCTTCTCCCACAAAGCCTTCTTTGCCAAAGAAATGGGGAAAGAAAGGAAGAAAAAAGGGAATAAAACAAGGCCAAGGTAGAGAGATCAGAGCCTGTGCACATGGGATGGAACACAGAATGAGTGCCAGTTCTGGGATTCAGAGTCATGCTGGCATCACTGTGAAAAGGATGTCAAACACTGCTCTCATCTCAAGTCCAAGGTGCTGCTTCCAGGAGAAAAAGGAAGGTTGGGGTGGGGGGAGAAACTTCCCCTTGAAAGGCATTGGCACACCTATGCAAAGTTCCTTCTTATTTGATCTCAGGCACAAAGAGCAGAACAGAAGCATATCATCCTTTGCAGCTAAAATGAAAAAATAAAGAGGACTTTTATCCCAGATCCATTTATCTCAGGTAATAAATTCTGCTCCTGCCCGCAGCCAGTCAGTATTTTCCAGGTGGGTAACTTTCTCACTAGAAAAATGAACAAAGCAATCAAAATAATTTGCTAATTCATTTCATACTCTCTTTTTTTCTTTTTTTTTTTTTTTTTTTTTTTTTTTGAAACCTAAACTGCAAGTTAAAACAAACCTGAATAGCCTGGTGTGTTGTGTCAATGTTTTGTTCAACAAATATCAAAGCAACACTGAAATTCTTAATTGTTTCTTAAGAGATCTTAAGACACCTCCAGAAGTTACACAGCACTTCCCAGCAGGAAGGCGACACAGCAGCTGGATTGAACAGCCACGTGTGGTTCCTATACGATGGCAGCAGCCTGGAGTCTCCTTACACCTTTTGGGAAGTGCCTCTGCCTGTCCTGCAGCACGTCCATCCTGGAACACCTCGGGATGCGAGGACATGATCCTGCTCCCACCTTCCCAGTGAAGCCACCAAGGGAAATGAAGCAACCTGACCTGTCCCTGTCCCTGTTCTCAGTCCTGATCAATCCTGAGCAGCTCAGCAGAACAGTCGAGCACACCCCTGGGAAGTACAGGGTCTGAGCAGCTTTCCTGTGCCAAGTTATCCCAGCATGCCCAACATGTGCCTTTCCCCACATCTGTGCCCTATCTCGTGTCCTCTCAAGCTCATCTTGGTGCATCCAGCCAAGGAAAACACGGCTCTGCACCAGAAACAAACCCCTTAGGATCAGTCTTCCCTCCTGGCTGTGCCAAAGCCTCCTCATGCAGCCTAGTCTGTATTATTTACTCATCTGTGTTATTTACTCCCAGCTTAGCTGGGAAAGAGCAGCCACATCCTTTTCCTGCTCCTGGGAGGATGCGGGGAGCGCGTTTCTGTCACACAGGAGACTTTCTGCAGCGCTACAGAGGAGCAGGAGGCTCTCCTCACTCCCTGAGCTCATCTGCCTCATCAGGCTCCTGCACCATTAAACAGCTGCCACGTTCCACCTCAGAACTTCTTGCAACTCAGCAGAAATAAAAGAAAAAAAAAAAAGAGGGAAAAAAAAAGGAGGCCTAGCAGAAAAAATAGATAAGTACCATAAAACACTGGAGAAAACAGACAGGCCCCCATTGGTCAACAGCTGTGCACTGCTGTGGCATCGTCCTCGCTAGAAGACACTGCATTAGGGGAAGCAATGATCATCATCATTAAAAGCCTTGATGGAACTCAGGCATCTGGTTTGCAGCATTTAGCTGATGAAATAAATAAGGGTGCTTTTGGCAAACACACAGGGAGCAAACATGAGAGGATCACAGATGCTGGAGGGATTCCAACTTCCCTAATAGTGTCCTTCCCTTTTGCCAGCTCAGGGACTTCCCAGAGTAGAGTCCTGCAGCACATGAGAGCACTCACACCACTGCCAGAAGGCTCTTTGGGCAGGCAGATCCCATCACCAAGGGCACTCAGCCCTCCTGGTGTGGGCAAAAAGACAACAATCTGCATTAAAGCCTGACAGACACAAGACTCAATGGCACAAGTGGAATACCCGCTGCCCCCATATCCTCAGCCCTGAATGCTGAGGGATGGATCCACATGGCTCCTTTGGGAGGAGATGACCAGAGCTCTGGTCACCCCCTGCCATCTGTCCAGATGAAATATCCTTTTTTGGGACTCACTTGCTGTCTGAGGAAACTCCTCCTCATCCCTGGAAGTGTACAAGGCCAGGTTGAATGGGGCTTGGAGCAACCTGG
Source organism: Dicaeum eximium (assembly GCA_013396995.1). NCBI lineage: Eukaryota > Metazoa > Chordata > Aves > Passeriformes > Dicaeidae > Dicaeum > Dicaeum eximium. Next base: position 157,609 of record VWZP01000625.1, read on the forward strand.
TCTGGTGGAAGGCATCCCTGCCCATGGCAGGAGGTGGAATGGGATGGTCTCTAAGTTCCCAAACCATCCTGGGATTCTCCAATTCTGTGGGTATCCCACAGGGAATTGCACTGTCAGCCCTGTTTGCAGCAAGGACAGAAGGCTGCCCACCTCCTCCATCTACACTTGGAGCAAGTCATTACTCCATAGACCAGTTGCTCCTTCTTCCATTCCCATCCCAAGGATGCATCTCTGGTCTGTAGGACTGGTTTGGATAACCCACCAGTGCTCGGCACCTGGGCTGTCCCATCATCAAAAAGTTGCACAGCCCCAGAGCCACTTGTTTCCTGTATTTCTGTCTCTGGATGGTTTCTTACTTCTGGCTAAACTGCAAGTGCAGGACAATCTTGGTGACAGATTGGGCTGTGTGATGCAGCCCCTGCACGTTGAGATTAGAAATGATTATGACTTACATGAAATAGCTGAACACAATTCTCATTGCCATCTATTTCCTCCCCTCTTCTTCTAAAGACAGCAAGCGAGAGGCACAGAGCAAGTCTAGAGGGATAATAAAGATACCAGGATCCAGTTCTTGCCCTGCACATTATGTTAGGGCAGCTGGGGTCCAGGAATGCAGCTGGATTTACAGCAGATCAAGACAGTGTTTTTCACCTCAACGTTCAGTAATCATCCTCTCAGGGAATGGCAGAAACATCTCCCTCCCTTCCACAGCCAAAGGAAGTAGGATTGGGTACAGAGGACAGCTGTCCACTCCACACAGACCCCAAAACCCCCTTCTCGGGCAGAACAACATGGGAATAACTTTGGAAGGAGGAGCCAGAGTTCCTTTGTAAAGGAGGGCTGGTAGGTTCCCTAAGGAACATCGAGAAATGCCGAGCAGGGAAGGTTTTCCCTGGACTATCGCACACAACACGGTGGCATCCTGAAGGCCTTAAAACAGATCAAGCTTCAAACGGTCTGGGTGAATAAACTGGTGGGTGAGGTGGAGAATAAACTGGTGACCACATTCCCTGGCATTCCATGAGCTGGAATATTCCCGTATCTGCAGCCAGCAGCAGGCTGGTGAGACTGGTGAGAACGTGGTGCAGCAACCAAGAGGCTGGAGGGAACGGGACAGACCTGTTGACCTTTCCCAAGGTCTATCCCAGTAGTGCCAACCCTGGCAGGAGGGTTTCACCACTCAGAGCTACATGGGATGGAGTGAAGGAAGCCCATGTTCTTTTAAAGCTACATCAGGCACCACATCTTAGGGAAAGTGTTTGGAAAGAAGTTTATCCATCATCAGTAGGCAAAGGTGACATTTCAGGAAGATACAGGCAGCATCACAGCCCTGCCAGGCCATGAAGAGAATGGGATTAATGAACTTTGAATGTCTGACCTCAGGGGGACCCCAACATCTTCCTGCTCTCAAAGCCACCAAGAGAGTGAACGTGTCAAGAACTGCCTGCTGCAGACAGTGACCCCAAAAACCCACCCCCAGGCCCTCCTCACAGACACCTTTTCCCATGGAAAACACCTCCCAGAGCACTTGTGCTTCTCCCATCAGGCTCCCACGCACTGGCAGCTGCGCCCCATCTCAGCACCTGACCGAGGGAACAGCAAGGTCTTGGGTAAATTTAGGGCTGGATTATAGCCCAGCTGACTGTGACTAACCTTCCAAAATGAAGGTCAGTGCTACCTTGGGATGTGGTTTTCTTCCATTTATTTCTTGATGGGAAAGCGATGGAGAGTGTAATTACTGCTGTACTACCGCACACAAGTTGTGAATGTCCTGGTCCAGGGAAAATGAACATTTGGATACAAGTTCTGTGCGAAGGGGGGGAAAGAGAGATATTGAACAGTCAGAGAAGGGGTGTTAAGTTCTCAGAAAAGGGGGGTTAAACAGTCCATGCGAACTCCCACAGCAAGGGAAAAGCCACCAGGCTGTCCCATCACCCCAAGCACGGCAGCTGAAGTGCAGGGATATGGGAAGCAGCATCCATTGCCTGCTCTCAGCTGTGCACCCCTGAACCTGCCAAAACCTTTTAAAACTTCTTGTGACCCCAGCAGCTGCAGCACCACTCAGCAAGAGCTTTGGAAAGGTTGCAGAGATGATGGCAGCAAACTCTGGGATCCCCCAAGGCTGGGAGCATCCCAATCCCACCTCTCTGCAGCTATGGGCACATCAAATCCAGGTGCTGTGGATGGCAAACTCCTAAGCAAATCCTACTGGGAGCTCAGGAAAAACAGAGCAGCTACTCCAATAAGCAAAATAAATTCCAAAACCAATGGAACCCCCTCAATTACTGCTTCAGCAACAAGGCAGGAAATAGATCTTTGGTTGAAGAGGTGTTTTCACCTGGACTGAGACACCAGCTGAGCCCAAAAGCCCTGAGGGAGGGCAGCCACAAGACCCCACCACACCTTGGGGCTGCAGAACCTGCGGGGTTTGGGAGCAAACCCCACATCCACACCATTCCTGCAGGGCTTTTGGAGGGAGGGCACTCGCTGTTTGCACAGGGTGCTCTGACCCACAGCCAGAGAGCAGCGTCTGTCACCTGCCACACCCCCTGGGCTGCCTGCCACAGCAGCCACTGGTGTCACCTCACCAAGGCACCTGTCTCATCTCCTCACCTCACCACACCACAACATCACCCTGACCTGGCCACCTCCAGCAGCTTCTCCAGCAGCAGAGCTGAGGGCAATGGAGGGAGAAGCTGCCTCAGGGCCCTGCTCAGCTGAATCCTGGCACCGGGGACTGAGGAGCTCCCACGCACTGGGCACCTGAGAAACAGAATCAGAAAATCACAGAACATCCTGGGCTGGAAGGGACCCACAGGATCCAGCCCCTGGCCCTGCCCAGACCCCCAACAACCCCACCCTGTCCATCCCTGGCAGCGCTGTCCAAAGGCTCCTGGAGCTCTGGCAGCCTCGGGGCCGTGCCCATTCCCTGGGGAGCCTGGGCAGTGCCAGCACCCTCTGGGGAAGAACCTTTCCCTGATCTCCAGCCTGAGCCCGCCCTGGCCCAGTTCCAGCCGTGCCCTGGTGCTGTCCCTGTCCCAGAGCAGAGATGGGAGCTGCCCCTCGGGAGGAGCTGCAGCCCTGCTGAGCTCTGCCCTCATCTCCTCTGCCCCAGCTGGACAATCCAAGTGCCCTCAGCTGCTCCTCATATGGCTCTATTCCCCTCCAAATCCTTCCCCATCCTCATGTCCCTCCTTTGGATGCTTTCAATGCCTTAATGTCTTTTTGTATTGTGGCACCAAAGTGCCCCAGCACTGGAGGTGAGGCTGCCCCAGAGCACAGCAGGACAGTCCCTCCCTGGCCTCACACCCTCAGGACATGGTGGCCTTTGGGCTGCCAGGACACACTGGTGACTCATGTCTAACTTGCCCTCAACCAGAACCCTCAGGTCACTTCCCACAGTTCTCTCCAGCTCCTCCTTCCCCTTCCAGCACCTTCCTCTTCCCTGGGGCAAAAATCATTGTGAATGATCCCACCACAGAGACACCTGAGGGGAAAATTAAATTAAACTTCACAAAGCCCCTTTCCCTCACTACAGGAGGCTGAGGGCTGAAGGCATCTTGCTGAACATCAGGGCTGAACATCCCCCTCCACTCTGACAAGGACCCCAGGGAGGCTCTGTAAATCTCAATTTATGGGATGCCAGAACAGCTGATTTTTTAAAAAATAATTTTTCCCTCCCCCACCTTGAACTGGGTGTTTCATTTTCTCCCCTGTAGTGGCTGTTTGGAGGCTGCAGATGGAGCGGGGAGAGCAGCTGGGATCTCCTTGAAGAGAGAGATCAGTGACAGCAGGATGGGCTGGGATGTGTGTGGTGCCCTCACAGCACCTCATTCACCTCGATGTGGTACTGGATATCCTGGAATCCCAGAATGGTTTGGAAATGACCTTAGAGATTGTCTCATTCCCCCCCCTGCCATGGCAGGGACACCTCCCACTGTCCCAGGTTGTCCAGCCTGGCCTTGGACACTCCCAGGGATCCAGGGGCAGCCACAGCTGCTCTGGGCACCCTGTGCCAGGCACCCTCTCACCACCCTCAAAGGGAACAATTTCTTCCCAATATCTAATCTGATATTCCTTCTTGTGCTTGTTCAGGAAGCACCTGAGCAAGGCCCAACCTGGTTTCCAACATTCAAGCATCAAATAATGTAGAAATTACTTTCCTACAGCTACTGTGCAAGTTGTTGTGGGATTTGCTTGGTACCGGGGGCCCTGTGTGCTAGAAATCAGAGGGAAATGGGAATGGCTGGCGGCCTCTTGATGGAACCACATCCTACAGCACCTCCTGAGGCCCCCGGCAGAAGTGAGGCACCATGAACAGAGAAGGGAAGGGAGCAGGGAAGGGGCTGGAGCACAAATCTGATAAGGAGCAGCTGAGGGAGCTGGGGGGGCTCAGCCTGGAGAAAAGGAGGCTGGGGGGGTGGGGGATCTTCTGGGTTTCCACAACTCCCTGACAGGAGGGGGCAGCCAGGTGGGGGTTGGGTTCTGCTCCTGGGGAAGAAGTGACAGGACAAGAGGGAATGGCCTCAAGCTGCACCAGAGGAGCAGCCTCACCATGGTCCCTACAACTTCTCCATGGTCTCTACAACCTCTCCATGGTGTCTTCAGCCTCACCACAGTCTCTACAATCAAGTCTCTACAGCTTCTCTGGTCTCCACAATATCACCATGCTTCAGCCTCAGCACAGTTTCTACAACCTTGCCATGGTTTCTACAACCTTGCCATGGTTTCTACAATCTCTCTGTGGCCCCTTCAGTCTCATGAAGGTCTCCTGTGGTCTGTCTGGATGCAGACACGTGCAGATACACTCCCTACAGGTGTTCCTGGGGTGCACACCTGTCCTGTGTCACACAGGTGTGTCCTACAGGTGCAGCCCCTCAATGCACACCCCTATCAGCACACACAGAGGCATGAATGCTACAGCCACACACAGGAATGAGAACATCCCAGAGATATGTCTCTTCTCAGTGCCTGGTTTCTTCTTTTACTGGGAGCCACAAACTGATATTGCATGGATGGGCTGGATTTTCCACCCTGCTTTTAAGCTGCTCCCTGAATCTACACTCTTCTGGGCCTCCCACCTCCCCAAATCATCTCTCTCTGTAGCTGCTCCTTTTCATGTCCCAGCTGACTCCTCAGGGATGGGAGGCTATGGTTAATATTACATTTTTTCCTTCCAAGCATGCAAATGCCCAGAGTGGAGCTGAAAACAAGTGACTTCTGACCAGAGCGATGTGATTAGGAAATGCAGATTTTCCCTTTCCCTCAAGTCCTGGTGACTGGAGTCAGGTCTGTGTCACCTCTGCACACCGGCTCTGTCAAGCAGCTGCCTTCGATGCATCTTTTAATGAAGTCCCAGGGATTGATTGCTCCCTGGCCTTACAGGGATGCTGCCGGCCCCCGACCCGCTTCTGCCAGCCAGAGGATTCCGGCAGAGGGGCTCAGCCCACGCCAGCCCCGGGCCTGTCTCTCAGCTGAAATTTCCTCCCTTCCAGCACGGATGTGCAGCACGAGCAAAGTGACAAGTTTGAGCTGCCGTCAGCAGAGGAGCTGATGGTCTCATCTGAATAACGGTGCGCAGGTTTAGGTTTTAATTAAGCCCTTGTGGCTTCCTTGAAAGGTTGGAGATGACACAGCCTCCTCTGAAGCTGGCCCAGGGAGACATCCAGAGTCAGCACCAAAGCCCGCCTCCTCTTCCAAATGATGTGAAATTGGGACCCCGGAAAAAAGGATGAATTCTGAAGAGCAGCAAAAATGTTGTGGTTTTCTTTTTCCTGAGCCAAGGTCGGCTCCGGGAGGAAGGCAGGCTCCTGCCAGCTCAGCTCCTGTGCCTGGTGAGCCATCACTCTCCATCTCCGTGCCCGGCCATCCCTTCAGGGTCTCGCGGTGACGAGCGCGATCTTTCATCCCGAATTTATCTCTCTCTCCATGCAGATGCCAACAGGGAAATGCTCTCCCTTGCATTTACACTGCTGGGTACACAGCCATCAAATACCCTCAGTCAAAGACCCCTGGCTACTGCCCAGTCAGTCCTGGATCCGCCCGTGTCCGTGGCAATCCGAGCATGTGCCGTTTGCTCTCCGGGTGGATGAATGTGCATCTTCCCTCCCCCTCCTGCTCCAAAATGTTGTATTTTAGCACTGACTAGAAGATTCCTATCAAACAATATAAACACATTTGTCAAAAGTGTTTACAGTGGCTGGGCTTCTCTGAGGAAATGATGGAAAAGGAGCAATGTTTAATTCCCAGGTTGGTGAGATTCGCAGCACTGTGTTATTTGAGCTTTGTTTCCTCCAAACTTCCTTCTCTGCTTTTTTCTTTTCAGGATGGAAAATCCCTCAAGCTAAAATATTTTTACCTGGCTTGCACTCATTTCTAACCCAAACAACAACAACAAAAACCCAACCAACTTGGTAGTTTTGAATTGGTTTGTGAAGAAAACAAACTAAGCAAAGATGCAGAGCAATTTTTTGAGGAGGATTTCTTTTTTTTCTGGTTCAAACAAGAACAAAAGTGTTCATTTCCCCCACCAGTCTTCTGGCCATTTTAAACAGGAGGGTCAATAAATGGGGAGAATGGGAGAAACACATTTATAGCTGGGAAAATGAGATGGGAAAGCCCCATGGGAGGAGCTATCATGGATTAGCACAGGGAAGGAGATGCCTCATCAGAGAGACCCTGAATTTCACAGGGCCAGTTTGAGTGATGAACGTGGGGGAGGAGGAAGAGAAGGATGAGGAGGATGAAAAGGAGGAGGAAGGTTTCTACTGGCAAAAGACAGATAAAGTGGAGCTTAAATGTCACATCCTCTCATGGCAGTGCCCTGTGTCCTCCTGCTGTGACCTCCTGCCCCTCTGATCCCTGGCTTTGTCTGGAGGGGAAGCAGAGACATCTCGATGCTGATGTCACACAGTCACAGGTCTGCGACTCCCGGGACTCTGGCAAACAAGACCACCCAGAACAGCCTCAGCAAACGTCCTCTGGACAACATGGAGTGAGAATTAACACTGAACACCCTGAACACCATTTCTAGAGCCTCTTGTGCCATGAAGCTGAAGAGCTCTTCTGTGCTATCTCCTGCTTTGAAGAGCTCTCGGTGTGACACAAGGGTTTAGGTCAAGCATTCTCACTTCCACCAGTTCCATCCACTCCTGGGAAATACATTTCTAGGAGGAGAGGATCTGTGCTCTTCCCTGTCACATCTTTAGGCAGCTTTTTGTTCCCTAGTTCTTGTTTTTCTCGTTTCTAACAGGTTAAGGAACAGCTCAGAAGATGCACGAAAAGGCTCAAACCCTGTCATTATTTACACATCTCTGCTCCCCCAAACCATTTCAAGCACTTAAAAAATGTGTGTGAGACCAAGGTGCTTTCAAAATAAATTAAAACAAAAAGAAATGATGAAAATTTTCAGAAATAGAAATAAATAGCAAATGACTTCTATGTCCTTTTTATTTGCTCCCTGGTTCTGCAGAGCGTAAAGGTTAAGTTTTCCAAATTTGCCCTGCTGCTGTAAAGATCAAACAGTCAAAAGGTAAGGAAGGCTGAGCCCCTCATTTCATGCCATGACTTCAGGAGCTGGACCCTTTGGAAAAGGGGAAAAGCAGTAAACATCCTGGGCCTGATGCTCTAGAGTATTGGTAAGATTTGTGAGTAAGAATAGAATTTTATGGGCCTTGACTGTCCTCAGGATTCTTCAGGGGGGACTTTTCGTTATCCTGAATATAACTTGCTTCTTTTCTTTTCCTTTCTCACCTGGCTTGTGCTAAAGCTGTGCATGGGTTTGTGAGCTCTTCCACCCTGACAACAGAGATTTCCCTTTCTGCTTTCCACGGCTGTACCTGGACCCATGAGATGCTGCCTTGGCTCATTGTGCCTCTGCGTGTATCTCACAGCCTGAGCAGCCTCTCTGAGATGTCAGGGCAAGTTCTTTTCCCTTTTTTCCTGCCACAGGCCAAGCACATGGAAGAAGGGCTCTGGCCCCAGGGGCTCCCGCTCTTGAGATCGTTCCAGCGGGAGCAGATGGCGATGGCACATGAGCATTTCAGGCATCGCTACCACCGTGGATGGGCTCACCTTAAGGAAACAGAGAAACCCATTTGTCCTACTATTCAAACCATGTCTCTGTCCTTGGCTGACACAGCTCAGCCTCATCGGTGCACGCGGCCAGGTCGCTGAATTCAGCTCCCTGCAAGCGGTAGAAGGGGAGCAGGAAGGATCCCGAGCACCTCCCTGTTACTACGGTAACACAGCAGCCCTGCTTGGTACCACGCTGGTGACTGCAGCAATACTTTTCTCTAATGGTCCCATTCAACCCTGCCTGGGAAAGAGCTCAAGCCAAGGGGAGGAATGCAAACAGCCCCCCCTCAGTCGAGGGGGAAGCTCTCCCTGCTGCCCACAGCCACCCTGACAGCCACCCCAACCTTTTATTAAGTGTCGAGCCATTCCCTTTGCCTGTCGCTCTGTTTTATTTCCATTACCTTTCAGCAGGGAAAGATTTAGGATCCATCTCCCTGTTTAGCAACATCCATTTGTAACAGCGGGACCGCTGGGGAGCAGTCAATAAGTGCTACACCAGTCCATCCCTGGAAACTGTGCAGCAGTTAGTGCAGAATATGAAATATATATGGCTGCCTTCACCTAATCTAAAACTGTATCAAATGGCTCTTAACCTTGCCCGAATGAATTCAATTTGGCTACTGGATGCGGATCCAATCCTTGGGCTAGAACAGAAAAATCACTTACTAAAGTGATGGTCCCGAGGGACAAGCTTCTGAAAGAAAACTCGGAAAGATTTCCAGTTCGCTAGTCCTGTGATAGTTCACGCAAGACAAATCTGGAATGATGAGGTCTTTTCGTCAAACACAAGCAAACCCCAGGAAACACAGGAATAGCATTACAAGTGCATTGGAGGGGGGGATTGTTAGGGAAGCTCAGGGGAATGCAGGGGAATACAAGGATGGGCAGAAGATGGAGATGTGAACCAGAGGATCTTTGTGTATTTCTGGGGGTCTCATAAAAGAGGGGGTTTATAAACTCAAGAGAGTTTATAAAGTGCTCAAAGCAAGGGGAACAAAAACATCTAACCCTGCCCTCTGGCAGTGGGAAGCCATTTCCCCTTGTCCTGTCATTCCTGACCCTTGTCCCCAGCCCCGCTCCAGCTCTCCAGGAGCCCCTTTAGGCCCTGGAAGGGGCTCTGAGCTCTCCCTGGAGCCTTCTCCTCTCCAGGTGAGCACCCCCAGCTCTCCCAGCCCGGCTCCAGAGCAGAGGGGCTCCAGCCCTGGAGCATTTCCATGGCCTCCCTGGACTCACTCAAACAGATGTGTCCTTCCTGCACTGGGATCCCCGAGCTGGATACACTATTCCAGGTGAGGTCTAACGAGAGTGGAGTAGAAGGGCAGAATCCACACCCTCAAGCTGCTGGCCACACTTGCCCATTCCTGGGCTTTATCCCTAGAGTACAGATGGCTGTGGGGAAACCAGGCTGCTCCCACAGACAAGGCTGCCTCTTTCCCGTGGGGGATGCTCCAGGAGACGCTTTTCTCTGCAGCCTGGCTCTCTGCCCCCAGGATGGCAGCCCGTGGCCGCCAGGCGCCAGGCAGCGGGATGATTTCCCCTGGCTCGGGAAACGCCGCGCTCCCGGCCCCGCGCTATTGACTCCCACGGCAGTTAATTGAATTGTCTTGTACTACACTTTGTTTAAGCCGATGAGTGATGGCTCTCACTCGAGCATTCAGCTCCCGGTGAAATAAGGACAGACACGTGTCCTCGGTGCCAAACCCCCCAGGCCACCAACACCGTGCCCAAAAGCTGCTCCCCCTCCCTGGGGACCCTCTGTGCTGGGCACTGGCAAGAACTGATCCGGCTCTGAGCCCTTTCTGCGTTGAGCATCAAAGGATGATGCTCTGGGGGGAAATCGGGATGGCTCCCCCAGGGATGCAATGGGACTGAGGAGGAAGGATGCGAGAAGGTGCTGCACAGGCCACGACCAGCAGAGTGGGGAAGGGAGAAGGATGTGAGGAGAAGGGAGCTGAGCAATGCGAGCTCAACAACTTCATCTGCAGCCGGAGGCCGCCGGGCCCCTCGGCACAGCTGGGCTGCGGCGCACGCCGTGGCTAATGAGGCATCTGCTCGGGCTGACAGGCGGCATCTGCTGCCGCTGCCTCCTCTTGCCGAGCTCCTGGCAGCCGGGCTCGGCCTCCCCCGCAGCCAGGTGTGCCCACCTGTGCTGGTCCCACAGCCCCCAGGCCAGCCAGGTGTGCCCGAGGCAGGGCAGCTCTGCGAGGGAAGGGAGCATCCAGGGATGCCTGCAAATGGAGACGCCTCTCTGCAGGGAGGGAGCAGGAACCTTTGCTCCAAAGCATACCCGTGTTCCCCTTTAATTGCTGGTATTAAACCATAAAATTTTATGTTTGCCGTCTCTCCTTTTATGTCTGACTCCCTGTTTACAATCACTTAGGCCAAGCTGCCGGGCCTGGCATTAAAATATCCTGTTCAATTACTGCGGGAGCCCAGGGCAGCGGGGGCAGTGGGAGCAGAGCACTTCCAGCCAGAAATGGGAAATGGCTGACCAGGACTGGCTTTAACCGAGGTGGAACTTGGCAGCTCAGCCAGAGATGGCTCAAAAACAAACTCCAAAACTGGAACAATGTGAAGATAAGGAGAAAATCTGGATCTGGATTCGGCCTCTCTCTAAACTAGAACTGCTAGGGATGGAAGGGTTTTATTTTCCTTGGGAAAAGGGTCAGTTTAGAAGCAGGGGAGTCTTTTGGCTTTGTTTAGGGGCTCTGTGGTGCAGGCCAGAGAGGTTTGTCCAACAAACAGAGGTTTGCCATGATTTTTTAAGCAGGAGCATCTGTCAGTGCTGCTGGAACCCTCTGTCCTCTTCTGAATTGCAGGTGCCTCTTGCCCAAGGCAGATGAATTATCAAGGGTTCTCCTCTCAGGATGAAATTCTTAATCAAAGTCTTGATCACTATTGGTCATCAAAGACCCCACACGGCTTTTCTAATCACAGAAGAGGAAATCCACTATCTCAATCAAATTCTGGTTAATTAGATTCCCAGTTGAAACTCGATATTTTCACTGTACTAATTTCCTGGCTGTTCGGCTCCACTATTGTACCATGTGGGAAACATATGGGAAACCTTTCCAAAGGTGTGGGTCTGTGCATGTGGTAGCTGTGAAATCCATCCATGAAGCTCCCGAAGCACTGAGAAATCCATCACAAGTGAGTGTGGAATGGGAGACATAAATCCAAAGGCAATTTGAGCACCCTACCTGAATGGCAGCGCTCCTGCTTTGGTTTTGCCTTCTTTAAGGGAGAAATATGTGTCTCAGGGAGACAGGAGCTTATCAATAAAAGTAACAGAGAGACCAGTGCTGAGATAACTGGGGCAGGCAAGAGGTGGGTATAAAGCCCAACCTGATTTCCATATGGAGAACACAAGGCACCTGGGTTTTGCTCCATGCTCTGCTACAGAGGCTCTTGACCTTCGACAAGGACCTGTTTTCCTTGCTCTGCCTCACTCTCCCCAACTAAAAACTAGGAACAACCTCACACTATTGGCATTCAGTTGCTCAGTGATGATGAAGCCCTTTCATAGGCGCCGAGAGGGCCAAAAGGGCAGTTTGGCACTCCCTGAGCTCCCCTCAGGTGGGCAATCCTTGTTGAGTGCAGAGCTCCACCTCTCACATACGAAATGAATGCAGTGCCCATGCAGAACAGGGAGGAATAATTGGTCTTTTGCATGTCCAGCCCAGCCTCACCACCAGCTCTGCTGCACAGGGACTTTGCACCCTTCAGGCCCCCTCAGCCACCCCCAGTGTGACAGGTGAGGCCCTGCACAGAAGCTGACAGAACACACGGCCAGGCAGGGGATGAAGCCTGGGTTTTCTGCATTTTAATCCAGCCCAACTCTTCCTCTTTGCCCAGGACCCCATCTGGCTCCCGTCCTTCCGCCCCGCTGCAGCCACATCCCCTTGCTCCTCCCTGGCTCCACACCAAGCGCTATTAACGGAACTCGTGACTCTCGGAAACTGGGACTCGGCCGGGAGTGTCTTAAATCTGAGGCCCTCCCTGGATATTTCCATATTCGGCAGTTTAATACATTGTATTTAATGTACTCAATTTGGAAGCCAGCAGGCAGCGCAATTTTCAGGTGCGCACAATGTGAATAATGAAAGTCTCTGAGTCCCCAGTTCTCAATCCACCTGAGTCCCTGGAACTGGATTAGAGGAGAGAGAAAGGAGGACTGGCCAAATGAAACTCAGCAGCTGAGGGATAAGAGACAGAAATGAGTCGAAGGCTGATGGATGGATTTTGGATGTCCCAGCCTAACTGGAGGACACCCTGTACCGAGCTCACGATGGGCACACCATCTCCAGGAGACATTTAACTGGCCTTAATAATGTCAGTGTCTCTTAATGAAAATAGTCTGTCCCACTTAGTAAGTACAGTGCAGGCTCGAGCCATTAATTCACCGAACCCAGGGTTTTCCAGCATGGGAAGTTCGTTAGTGCCACTGCAGCCTGGAGCTAAACCAGGAGAAAGGCAGAGGAGAGATCCTTTCCCTCATCCATTTCCAGATTAACCCCAGCCTCTACAGAGTCGTCACCAAGCCCACCACCAGTGTGGGTACTTGTGTTACTGATGTGTTTTCCCACTGGGAGGATGGGAGCCCTGCTGAGGCAGTAGTGACACTCCCTGGCACCAGGGATGCACCAAAGGCTGGCATAGTGGAAAGCCCTGCACTGGGTGTGCTGCCTCGCTCACATCCCATTAACTTCCAACCTGCTCTGAGGGTGAAAGCAAAGCCACTTCCCTCAGTTACCTCACCCTACACAAAATGAAGATTAATTTTAGGCAGGTGTTAAATCCACAGAGACTGTTAACTCCATTCAGTGGAGGGGAATAAACATCTCAAGGCACATTATCGGCACGGGAACGTCATCCTCTGGTCCTCTGGGGACAGGGCAAGAAGCAGAGGAAAATACTCCCCTTGGGAACATGTGGGCTGCAGCAAGAGAGAAATTCTGGGATGCAGAATTAGCCGATGATAAGGGACCTGCAGCTGATGGAAGAGGAGTTCTATAGGAAACAGGCCCCCCAGCACTAAAGGCTCTCAGCCCATAATTGGGGCTGCCAGGCTCCAACTTAATAATGCCAGTTAACAACAATATTAATAATGAATCCACTCATGCAGGATTTGCCTGCACTGTGCCATCGGGGTCCTTCAGAAAGCGGCACCGAAGGGAAATTGAAACTACTGAGCAACGTGATAGTCTAACCTCCCCCGTAACTCGCTCGGTTATCATGATAACTTAAAATCTGCTTTAGCAATTACATTCCTCACAAGATCTGAAGTGGTGGAAAGGAGAATTATAATGATAATATTAATATACAGCCTCTTCCTAGCGAGAGCAAGTCATTAGGCAGCACACAGGGAAGATGCACAGGCAGAAACAGATGGGAAAAGCGCTACATCAAGAGTTTAAAGGCAGGCTTACAAAGGGGAGAAAAAGCTGCAAATTCTAAGTGGATTATGGAAGGCAGACTGCAAAGGGAAAGCGAGAATTGCTCTGCGCCGTGCCGGAAAAGGCTGTTCACACATGGCGAGTGAGAGGGGGATTGATGGGGGGAAGATGAGCACCGGTGGCAGAATAAGTATTCCGGGGATGTGCTTTGCTCCCTATAATTCCAGGTGCTGAATAGGTTTTTGTCTCATGGATTTGACCAGGCTGTTTCTCCTCAGCACAGACAGATCAGTACCTCTGCCAGGTGACACATCCTGCCTGTGACAGATGGGCAGCGAAATTTAGGTGGCATAAATCTCAGCCTGGTAGCAAAGTGCATGAGGATGCACCAGGTTTGCTGGGGAGAGTCTAAAATCAGTGTTGTCAAACCCACAGTGCTCTGTGAGGTATTTTCCAGCAAAAAGCAGGAAATCAGAACTTTAAAAACACACAGGGTTTATCTCTCCTTCTCCGTAAAGTTTGGGCATGTCTTCCCACTGCCTTGTGGCTACCAGCCCTTGGGTGGGCTCATTAAACACAGCACTGATCCCGCTTTTGTCTTCATCCAGCTCTTTGCACCTCTGCCTGCTCAGGAGAAGGAGCCCAGGCAGCTGCTGGGCGGCTTTTCCTCCTGTTCCTGGCTAGAAGGAGCCTCGATTTCCACCCACACCCACACCCCCAGCAGAAAACCGGCAGCGTAGGATTGTCCTGGTGCCTGTGACGCTCCCCCGAGCCCGCGGCAGGGGTGGCAGCAAAGGGACGCGACTCATCCCCTGCCCCCGGGCTTTCAGAACGTGAGCAGGGACATCAAACAACGAAAATAAACTCAGTGACCCCCAGGAGTTTCCCTGGGGTGGGGGAGGGACAGTCCTACAGCCCACCTGGGGTGACCCCCTCACCTGCTGGGCTGTCAGATGCTTGCTGGATCTTCCCAGTGCCAGGCACTGCCCAGGCTCCCCAGGGAATGGGCACGGCCCCGAGGCTGCCAGAGCTCCAGGAGCCTTTGGCCAGCGCTGCCAGGGATGCACAGGGTGGGGTTGTTGGGGTGTCTGGGCAGGGCAGGAGTGGGACTGGATGAGCCTGGTGGGACCATTCCAGCTCAGGATATTCCATGATCTGTGATTGCTTCTCTACATGCCAGTGCATGTGATATTAATGATCCTGGGGCTCCATCCCAGCTATTCCCCCCTCCCTGGCTGTCCTCGAGGAGCTGCAAGCCCAGCAGTTTCCTCAGCTGCCTGCAAGAGCTGGGGTTACACCGAGCCCAGCTGGGGACACTTCAGCAAAGAGCAATTGGCACAGTTGCTCTCAATCTCTCACTCCTCAGCAAAGCAGCAAAGATCCATCACACACAATATTCCTGCAGAACCTGCAGCCTGCACCTGCCCAGGCCCCTCAGCCAAGGCCTCTCCAAGGGATGCTCTCCGGGGGTTTGGCTCTTGTCTCACATCCCCTGGCTGACAAGAGACATCGAGGCACTCCGTGGCTCAGCGTCCCTGGGAACTCCATGGCTCAAGGAAGACACAAACCCCTCAAACCACCCTGACTCCTCAGCAGAGAGTGGGACCACACGGGACAATTTGGGATGAAGATGAAACCCCTGCCATCAGAACTCACCAAGAACTCCAGCGGCTTTGGAGGAGGAGAAGTGCCCAGCAGGAGGTGGTGAGGGATGTTTTTGTGGTGGGAGTGAGAGGACAGAAGCCTCCTCTGCCACTGTCAATATTTCAGCCTGCTCTGCTCAGCCAATTGAAATGCAATTATCTCCCAAACACTCAGCTATACATTACTCACTTATTGTTATCTTACTGGATTTTTTCTGCTGTTCCGTGCCAGATAACCTTAATTTTTCCCCATTTGTTTCAGCATATAACTATTTGTTTACAATCATTGCCTATTAGATAGACATATCCTGAAAGAAGCCAACATTTTCCCCCCATAACGCAGTCCCAAAAACTTCTAATAGTTTATTTGATCAAATCATCATTGCCATACCAAAGCAAAACTATTTTCCCTTCAAAACTATGCATTTATTAAAATGTAAAGTAGTCTGATCGTATTGGGAGCAAAAAATAAAAATAATATTATGGTCCTTTGCAGGAAAATATTGCATATTTATTTTGGATGGCTTCCCTGAAATTTTAATTTAGGCCTTTATAAATTTATTTCCCTTGCCAGCCAGCTGGGGAGTAAACCTAGAAGGTTTGATGTTCAATTTTTTTTTTTTTTAATAGAGCTGTGTTCAGGACTTCAAATTTTATTTTTAAGGGTTGGTTTTTTCTTAGGGCAGAGACCCTTTTTTTGCAGACTAAGATCCATGCAGCAAATAGCATGTCCTGCTGCTGGAAATGGAGGGGCTGGCACTGAGAGGATCGAGCTGCTTGGAGAAATAAGGAAACTGGGAATTCAGGCAATGGGCAGGCTCCAGCTGGGAGCTGGGCTCCGGGAGCAGCTCTGTGTTGGATGAGAAGTCCATTTGAAGGGGCTTTACAAGCTCAGAGCATCCATTGCTCCCTGGCTCCAAGGAGAAAGAGCTGCATTTCCCAGTCCAAGCGTTCAAATAAAGCTAAGATTTATGTCCCCACCTCATGGGACCAGCTTAAAAAAAAAAAAGGAAATCACAGGCATTTATAAAACAAGTAAATTTTAGTGGTTTCTTTCTATTTCCTCTCTGAGCCTTGAGCTTTTAAGGGGTTGTATTTTAAAGCCTTCTCTCTGTACCTGCATGAGACCAGAACTTTTTAAGACGCTGTTTATCCCTCTTATTTACACAGCTCCAGGGGTTTTCAGACATCAGCACAAACAGGGTCCTGGGGCTTTTCCTGATGGGGAAAGGAGGATCCACTGATGGCAAGATGCAGCTTGACCCCATCCATCTCCTGCAGGTGTGACCCTTGGCACAGATGGGCACAAATGCCTCATTTTACAGATGTGGCACAAGTGGGGTCACATGGAGAAGCCCAGAGAGTCCCTGCTCCCATCTCCAAGGCCACCCTGTATCCCAGCACCCAGCAAGATTAACAGCTGCTTGCAGCAGGATTTATATTTAAGGAGGATGCTAAAACCATAAGGCCTGGTGTTCATAAATCTCCCTTTTTTATGCCACTTCCAGGCAAACAGGCTCTTTTTAACAGCACAATCTCCACACCAGATGTGTGCCATCTCTCTTTGAAGTGGACATTCTCTGCTGGAGCAGTTCTGGTGCAGGACAGAAGAGAATCTGTCCCCAGACTGGCCAAGCAGCAAGGGCTGCTCCAGCTCATCTGAACAGGAGGGAGAATCAAGGTGTGGAGATGCTCAAAGATTTTGTAATCCCACTTTAGCCTGACACAAATTTCCCTGGGGCCACATCAGAGCTGGGTCTGCTGCACACATATGTTGGGTCTTAAATTCAGCCTTCCCCTGCTGCGACCTCGGCAAAGCCCCAGCACAGTTGGGTACGTGGAGCTCCATGCTTCATAATAAATCAAAAGGGATGTTTGTAGCAAAAACCTGTTTGCTTTACACCAAACGTCATTTTTGGGCTGTCTTGTGCCAGACCAGAAGCTGGACTCAATGATGCTTGTGGATCCCTTCCAGCTCAGGAGATTCCATGATTCTATGGAGGAGCCCCCCTGTTTGCTGTACAGAGGGACTTGGGGTGACCTCCTGGCTGATTTACCAACCTCCACTGCATGGCTTCCCCCATTGCAACTCCTGTTTGTGCTGGTGGAGCTGGTGTGCATGTCCTGGGAGCACTGATGGATCCAGGAGGATTAAATCTGTGCACAGCACAGGGATCAGCTCTCTAGACAACACTGAACGAGTCAGAGGGGTAAACCAGTGTCTGGTTTCCCGATGAACAGCACTCTGAGTTTCTCACCCTGACACTCCATCACAGTTTTCCTGCATTAATAGATTGCTTAGGAAATGTGGTGGTGGGGCTTTGATCCCAGCTTTCCTGGCAAAGCCTGGAGTGCTGAGGGGATAGAAAGGCCCCAGCATAAAGGTTTAGCCCCTAAAGGTATTGGTCCTGCTGGAAGGGGTGTGAGATTTTCAAAGGCAAATGCCCAAGCCCATGCACCCCTGGTGCCTCAGGGGTGATGTCCCCTCTGCCAGGGAAGGGGTCCCATCAGGGCCCCATGAGCTCATGAGACCATGAGTGAGGAGTTTAGAATCACAGAATTAACAGAGCTGGAAAAGACCTCTGAGATCAAGTCCAGTCTTTGACCAAGCATTACCACGGGCAGTGAACCCCATTGCCAAGTGCCACATCTGCCACATTCTGTTTTGGATGGTGACTCCACCAGTGCCCCGAGCAGCCTGTGCCAGTGCTGTCTGCTGCCATGGAGAGGCAGATTTTGCTCAGGATTGGCACCAGCTGGGCTGGTACCGATGATGGGGCAGGCTCAGGATTTGGGCGCCTCTTCCCCCACCTCTCTAAAAATTAAACTGAGAGTTGGGTTTCATTCAGCTGCATGGGGGTGGTTGTGAAAAAAGGAGAGGATATTAAATTAAAGTATTTTCATTTTAATATAATGCACCATAACTTGGGGGGTGGAAGAACAGGGACTCTTTAGATTCCAGCTATTTAATAGGTAAAGAAAAAGCCATACAAAATGTGCTTCTATTTCCTAAAACACCCATATAATATCTTCAATTAGGGTCCAAGCACAGGAAAGATCATTATTAAAAATGAGACCCTCCAGGAGTTTCCCGAAGTGTTTGCTTTTTGCTGTGGTGGGGAAGATTGCTCGGAATAATATAATTTTGTGTGTTCAAAGACTCAAGAGTACTCTGAGTGGGGAACAGGAGAAAAACCCAGCTAATGGTAAATGATCTCTTAAAAGCAAGGGAGAGGTTGGAAAAGTGGATCCATGCAGAAAATAATACACTATTATTTAAAAAAGTGAATTGCTGAAATGACACTCTTTCCTAATTCTGTCTCCAGAAAAACCATCTTGGCTGAATCCTTAATGTACAAGGGGTTGGGATTATTTCTTTTTTAGTGACAGTGTAAAACCTGCAGAAATATCTTAGTTATTTACCAAGTGATTAAACCCCAGTCATTTATTACAGTTTTACTAGAACATTTTTTTCCTGGTTCTTCCAGAGTTTATTGCTTCCAATATAACACGCCTCCCCCTTTAATAATCCCCATTGCTTTGCCTCTATTGCCTTATATTTTTAGATTTCTTTTAGCGTTTTGCATAAAATTCCAACTCTAATGGGCTTTATAAAATGAGATGTATTGTCATGGATCCAAGCCCTTATGAAGATAATTATCTTGTCCATTTGTGTTTTCATTATGTCGAGAAATACTTTTTCCCCCCAACATTTTATTTCCCATCCCAAAACACAAGGGTCCTTTATTTTTTAATTTTTGATCCATTGGCAATGGAAGAAGGAAATCCAAGCAACCACCATCCTCTGTTTTTGGCTGAGGGAAATCTGTCCCCAAATCCTGGAATAGACAGGAGGGGAATGGTGATGTTTGTAGGATGTGAATGACACATGCAAATGACATGGGGGGCCCAGGACAAGGTGAGAAGGAGGATGGAGGAGAGAGATGACACGGAGCCAGGTGTCCTCCAAAATGGAATACAGAGCCAAAATACTCCAGTAGGTGATGGGAACACCAGAGGGTGGAAGCAGCTCAGGGGGGAAATACAGAAAGGACACGTCAGGTCCAAAGCACCAAACACCCCCTTGTATTTTTGGGAGGAATTGAAGTAATCAGGGAAGTCCAAGGCCAACAAGGGGAAAGTGGAGCCCAGAGATGCCTGTGGCACCCAGGGCAGGGCACTGAGCCAAGGTGGATTGAGCCAAGGGTTCACTGCAAAGAATGGGACAGGCTCTCAAGGAGAAACCTCTCCCTTGGAGCTTCCAAATGTGGCTCCAAGACACGATTTAACCACTGATCGTGCTGGGAAAGCATCTCCAAACTGCCCGAGACTGTGTTTTCCACTAGGATCATTAACTCCATAAGACAGAGCCTGTGTTTCCCTGTGGGTATGCACAGATCCTGACCCAATCATGGCACTAGTCTCTCCTGTGGTCTTTACTTCCATATAAACACGAATTATCATTTATCACAGTATCAGAGTACACCTTCCAGGGGCCTCATGGCTTTGGAGAGCCAACACCAGACACAGGAAGACAAGGCAAGGGTGTACCTTGCAGAGAATCCTCCTGCAGAGCTTTGCTGATGACTCTGAAAACCTTCTGCCTTTTCCCTGAGGCCTTTTGTATGGAAATGGGAATATGTGCCATTTGCTCAAGGAAAGCTTCCCTGGAGCTGTGGAGAGCAATCACAACGGGTGCGTGGGGGAGGTGGCTCTGCCCTTGTATGGAGTTAGGCTGGGTATATATTTCCACATTCCCATAAAACTGGGGTTATTATTTCCACTTGAGATACGTCCAGAGCTCCTTGTAGAGCAATGACAATTATAGAGCAACAACGATGTGTGAGCTGCACCATTCACCTGCCTAACAGGGCCCATGTGCATAGTCCAGAGCCTGCTGGGAAATAACTTCCATTGATCCAGCAGCACAGCACTATCAGGAGCCATGGAGACAAAGATTGCATCAGGACAGACCCAGGGTATCAGGGCTGCACCAAGGAAGAGCCAGATCCTTCCCTGGTTTATGTGGGTGTGGTTATGCAAAAAATAAACACCCTTCTGCTGTAAAGTCAGAAACAACTTGGCTTGAAATCTGGAAAAGGTGGGCCAAGTCTAGGGCTAATGGCTTTCCCCAAGGATCAGCTGCTGCAGGTATTACTTCAGTCACTGTTGGAGCTTTGCTGTCCCGTTAACCTGAGGAGGTTGTGAGTAGCGAGGTGACCCACCCCAAACACACACAGCACAGCAGCCCTTGCAGGTGTCACACCCCAGCCCTGTAGGACACTCATGGCTTGGGTTCCTGGCATCATCCCTGCTGTGGGGCCATGACCCCAACATCCCAACAGGCCACTGGAGTCATCCTGCACAGCCAGGGAGGAGCGGGACAGGGGGCAGGAGCTGTGAGTACATGCACTGTCGGAGCTACAACCCAGGTTTTCTCCCTGGGCACTTCCAGGTCAGTCAGGCTCCACCTGAGCACAAGGGAGAGGATCCAAGGACAGCCAGAATCACTGCCTGTGTGAAGGCAGAGGATAAGAGTGGGTTTAAGTCAAACCCTCTGACCTCAACAAACCCTGGACCTAAATGAGGTACCTACATCTGAGTGATAGCACAGTCCCTCATCAGCTGGTGCCCCAGCTTTGCCCTTCTTTCAGGAAAGACAGAAAGCAGAAACTGCTGGCTGAGTTTGCTCCCAGGCAGTGACGGTCCCTCTGGACCAGCTCGAGGACAATAGGACAACAGCCACAGACCCTGAACACGCCAGGCCCTCTCTGGAGTGAGCAGGGTCCCTGTGCTGGCACGGCCACCTCGCTGTCAGCGCTGCTTCCCTTTAATTAAAGGTGGCATTGCAGCCCCCGCTCCCCGCCGTGAGTGACACTGCCAGTTGTGCTGTGCTGCAGGAGTGTCACATCGAGGAACATCACATCCCAATTAACGCATCTTGTCAGGTCCGGCAGTTGGCTGCGGAGCACGCTCCCAGCAGCTGTCACTGGGACCCAGCTGAGGGACTGGGGCCACCTGGCTAGGTGGCAATGCATTGTAGTGAAGGTTTTATTTAAGAAGAAAAGGTCCTAAATTCAGGATTGTAAGGTGATGGTGGCTTTGACCCTGGTGGCAGGCTGGGCTTTTTGTCTGAGGGTTGGGTGGAAAGAGGGAAGCAAGTTTTCCTGTCTCATCCTCATCTTGTAACAGGACGAAAGCAGCATCCAGCATTCATTCATGCCTTGAAAACAGAAATGAGTTCAGGTTCCCCAGTGACCCTGCACAAGGGATGGAGAAAGCCCCATCCATCTCCAGGATGGACAACCTTGCTCAAGGTCACTTGCCACATTGGATGCTCCAATTTTTCGGTCCCCAGCATCAGGCGTGAAAGGGAAACGGACTTGACACATGCAGGGACTGAACTTGTGCACCCTGGCTGCTGCTGCTCTGCTAATGATCAGGCAAGACAGCTTGGCACGGGTGAGTGCCAGGCCCAGGTGTCCCGGCCGCTCGGCTCTTCCCAAGGATTAAACATTTAACGCTGCTGCAGGCCGGGCTCGGACACAGCCTGGCTCTGACCCCGGCTCGTGCTGGCATGTCCTCCTTCCCAGCCCAGCTCCACAGCCAGAGGCCTGAAAAAGCACCAACAAGGGGGATGTACAGGAAATGAGGGATTTTATAAGGGATTCTTCACCCACATTATAGGCTCTCTTTTAATTCAGGATCCTAAAGTGCATCTGGTCTCCTTGGGGTGAGGACCATGTTATTCAGCAGCCCAATTTGGAAGGGATCATTAGTGTTTTAATTGAAAATAAGGTACAGACCAGTGCTGTGAAATGTCCTGTGGCACTTTGGACAAGAAGGGGGTTTGGGGACCATGGCCAAACCCCACTCTGATGCAGCTTGCAGGGATGAGGCGTGGAACTCCCTTCAGTTCCAGAAGCACAGATAGGGATATCCATAGCAAGATGCCCAGCAAAAACTGCAGACCTAAAGTTCCTCTGGAAATATTCCTTCTGGGTCAGGCAAGGTGTGGTGGGAGCTGCAGGCCCCAACAGGCCCTCCTGAGCTTCCAGCAGCCCAATTAGCTCTTTCCAACACACCTGGCTTCTCCTCTCTGCCTTGTCCAAGGTCATGGGCAGCCCCACACGGAGCTGGCCTGGCTGGAGCTGCCCATTAGCCAGCCTGGCAGTTAGACCAATGGAAGAAAATCCCTGGAGCCAGCATGCTTCCCCCTGAGACAACAATTTCTGCTCCTTCCCTCTGCTGCTGGCCCATCCATACCCCATCAGCAATCCAACCTGCAGACAAAAAGGGCTTTTCCAAGCAAACGCACATCCCAAGTCAGTGGAATTTGTACAACTTTGATAACGAGCATTTAAAGAGTAAAGCCTAATGAAGGGATCCAGAAACAAGCTGCATACGAAGGCAGGATGCAGCTTTTTAATTAAAACTCTGATGCTTTTTTATCTCTTTCCCTCTCCCTCGCTCTTCCCTCTGCCGACAGAGGGGATTTCTCCATCTGAGGCCTGTTGCTGTACAAAAAGCTCAGCTTTAATATTCTCTTTGATTAAATGAGATTTTTTTCTTCCTCCTCTTCTGGTGGTGCTGCCGTCATGCTCCTTGGTGAGGATTTAAAGGAAGAAGGACCCTGCCAGGAGTCAGGCAATACCTGCAGAGAGAGAAGGAACCACGGATCCAGCCGTGCTCCAGAGAGGATCAAAGCACTGGGGTGGCCAAGTGCCTTTGGAGCCCAAAATGCTGCCTTGTCCCACAATGTGTCTCTGCAGCACCTTCCCCTGAGACCAAAATATGCTGGTACAAAGGGTTAAGCAGCAAGAAAGAGGGAGAAGATCAGAACCATTTAAGGGGATGATGAGACGCTCTAATTTGATTGATTTTCAGTGAATTCATGGCACTTCTCATTTGCAATTCCCCTCCTTTTAATTAGCTGATGCTTGTAGCTATCACATTCAATTCTCATTACTTAATTAAATAGGGTCCTGCACCTTTAGGCAGTGCTGGGAGGTAGTGGAGGAACCAGCTGGAGGGAGGGCTGGACAGGAACAGGAGCATCCTCCAGTATTGCTCCACGCTGGCTGTGAAAGCAACATGGACCTTGGCATTGTCTTGGATAGGCCAAGTTCCTTCTCTGGCTGCATCCTGCTTGGCAGCAAAATATCCATAGACTGAAAGGGAACAGAGCCTGAGCTCTCCTTTCAGCCCCTGGAGGGTTTCCATCTACTCCAAATGATGTGTTCAGGAGCTGCTTGGGAATTGTACCGGCACCAGTGGGATTTAGATCACAACTGGGTGGGCAAAGATATCTTTGCTACTCTGATGCACAGCTAAAGAGGCATCAGAAACTGTTCTGGTCCCCAACCCACTGCAGCAGTTTATCTCTGCAGGAAAAGCTACTAAAAAGACTACTAAAAAGACTACATGCAATTTAAAATCCACCAAAAAAAAAAAAATTACAGCAAACTGCCTGTAAACCATACTGCCACAGTGAGATCCAGACCTCGGGAATGCTGGCAGTATTTGGCTGAGTGGCTTGTGACAGGGATGGTGCTGGCACTGGGGCCTTGTGGTGTCTCCTTGGTGGGAGGTAACTGGGACAGATGTGCTGGCAGTCACACCAGTTGTATTTTTCCTTCTCCGCTGTCGTTTCCCTGCCCTGTGCGCCTCTGTTTTATCTGTCCAGCTTCTGGTATGTTTTCCCACATGTTTTTACACCATCCCAGCTGAAATGTGCAGCCTGTATAAAGGGTTTACCACTGATGCAGCAGGTCTGACTGATTCTGGGGTGCTTGCACCCCCAAGAAACTCATGGCTGTGCACAGGAATGGTGCTCCGGAGATTAATTGCTCCAAAGTCACATGCAAGTGCCTCAGTCCTACAGATCTGCAGCTCTTTAATGGCACATCCTGGAACCCTCCTCAAAATACCCCAGGCCAGCACAGCCAGGCACCTGGGCAGCTTTAGCCCATGTCCATGGTTGTGTTGGCACCTAAAGCAACCTCTCACTCCAATTCCAACCTATCTGCACCAACAGAACAATTTATTAAGACTTATCCATGTTCCCACACTCCATGGATTTGGGGTGCTGATGGTGCTCAGATGAACCACCAACTTGAGGGACGCCCCTCAAATTACAGCTCCTTTGATTTGTGATAAAGGCAAATGTTGTGATAATGACATCCTGGCTTGATGAGGATTTCTTGGTTAATTGTCTCAAAAGCACTTTGAGATCTGGGCATTGAATGGGTGACTGAAGCACATTGAGGTATTAATTATTATTATTATTATTAATATTAGGGATTTCCTTTTGGACCTTCCCTGTTGGAGCATAATATATTCCATCAATTACAGCAGAGCAGCACGGGGCTGAATAGCACCCCATTAATGAAGGGCTCTTTCATTTCCCCCGCACATGCACAGACCAGTTCAGAGGCTGGGAAATGAAGGTCTCCCCCCTCCACCGATGGCATTTGAGAATTCTTTCAACAGAATAATTTTATGGTTCTTGACTCAGGAAGTCAGTTTGAACTTTGGTTTTAGAGATAAAAGGACTGACAAAGCATCCCCACAGGATGCCCGGACTCGTTTGCATTCATAAATGTGGAGCCAGCACCAGAGCCCTCTTCCACACGCCAGGAATTACCTTCGCTCAAAGGTTTTTCTGTATTCACTTATCATCTAATGAGCAGTGCAAGAAACTTCATTTTAAGGAGGAGAGAAGGGGAAGAAGGATTTAAAAAAATCCTCTCTTGCTCGATGCCTTTAAATGGAATTCGATTTCTGTGGCTTTTTCATATCCTGCCAATGAGGAAGACAAGGCAAAAGAACAAAGAGTTAAAGAGATGCAGAGATGAAAGGGGCACCAGCCCCTTTAGGTGGGGACAGGCTTGCAGTGATAGCAAACACGGAGCATGGGAGAGCTGGGAGAGGGCAGGACAGGCAGCAGGGACCCATCCTGGGGTCCGGCCGAGCTGGGGAGGAGCAAGAGGGTAGGGGAAGGAAAATACTGCTGGCAGCTGGATGGGTAATTATTCCCTGGAAAGGCAGCTCAGTGATGTGCTCCATCCCCGCTGGAGAAGTGCAAATCTGGGACAGCTCCAACAATGCCTGACAGCTCGTGCCTGCTGTCCCAGGGCCATCCCAACCCCAGCCCCGAGGCAGGACACCCAGAGGGAGGAGAAATGGGACAATAGTGACACAGACATCACCCCACACACGAATCAAAGGCCCCATGTCAGCCAAAGGCTGGCGATGAAGGAGCTGGTGAAGGAACAAAGCAGCTCCTCCCCACTGCAGCCACCACGCCGATGCTGCTGCTCAGCAAGGCCTTTACCGCGGGCTACGGGGCCACAACCGCGGTGTTTGAGGGTGGGGACACACAGAGACAGCTCACAGGGACACTGCTCATGGCTTGGGAACACCAACCAGACACTTGGCAAGGGAGAGGAGAGATGCAAGAGGCTGAGGAAGTGAGGAAGCTCCATCCCCCCATTCCTGGATCCTCTGCAGTGATCCCTGCCTGGCCCTCCCTGCTTTCTGCTGCTCCAGCCGGTTTTTGGCAGGACAGCACAGGGAAACGAGGGGTTTCCAAACAACAGGAAGTCCAGGGAAATGTCACATTGTCTGTGGCATGTCCACACCTCCTCATGGTGGCTGTGTAGTGCCCTTTGATGCTTTATCCAAGAGAGCCAGGCTGGAGCCCTGACCTTCGCCACATGCATCCCGGGCTCCGAGCTCGTCAGCTGGTGAAGCAAGGACTGGCAGAGATCTCACAGGACCTTCAAACACTGACACTCACCCAGAGTGCACCATTGTTCTAATGAGCCAGGAAATACCCAGGGAAAAGGCTCCTTACGCTGCTTCTCAAGGTGAAGAATCACCAGCACTTAATTTTGGTCTTGCAACAAAGCAACTAAACCATGATTTTGTCTGAGATGTCTCTGCACCAAAAGTGGTGAAATGTGGATTTTCCTGTTTATCCACCCCACCATTGCCATTTGCCCCTTTCCAGCCCCCAGGGAGCAGGAAGCTTTGCTTTTGTTGCCCCACCTTGATTTCCCAGAGCTTTCTTTTCCCAAGCCTGGTGTCTGGTGAGGGTGGCAGCCCCTGAGGACCTGGGCACCAGAGGCTCGGCCACCACAGGTTGGATGCAGACCCAGGTACCAAGACACAGCTCCATGTCCTGCTACTGAAAAGGACCTTGGTGGTAACCCTGGAATTTGTCTCTCTGCCATTCAAGCACATGGCTCAGCAAAAGGCTGCCCAGGACAAAGGGTGTGGAAAGCTGCTCTTCTGCACAAGTCTGTGTGAACCTCTTGAGAGAGTGCAGGCCCCACTGCTTCCAGCCTTCCACCATGAGCTTAACTTCCCAGTCCTGCCTCTGGCCTGATTTAGCACAGTCCTCACCTGTTCCTGACATTTGGAGGCAGATAAAGCCAAGATCAGCCCAACTGCTCGTGAAGTAAATGTAAGTGGGTGCTGAAATACCTGGTGACATCAAGACCTGAAGAGTGAAACCATGGCTCAACACAAATAAAACACCACAGACTTGGCAACTCCTGATCCCTCAGTGCTTCCAAGGCAGGAAAAACCAGAAGCCCAAGGAATGGCTGGGGCTGGACACCAGGGCACGATCTACTTACCCCAAGTGTATTTGAGCAGCAGCTCTGAGCTGCTAAAGGCTGCCAGATCAGTATTCTGGGCCAGGCTGATTGCGTTCAGATATATTGCTGACATCAATCACCCCTTCCCAAACTCATCTGTCTGGATCAGTCAATTACAAACTTATTTTCAAGCTGTGGGTACTCATCTGAGATAGACCCAGGGAAGGAGCTAAACTCATTTAGGGGGTTGACCTCTCTGCCTGGCTGATCTGTGGCATGGTTTAATAACTCCTCTGCTCCATCCACTCCAGCCCAGGCTCAGACCAGCTCCCAAACAGCCACCCTGGGGCAACTCGGGTGTTGCCCACACTGATGGAAGGGAAGTGCCACGATGGCCCCGTGAATACTAAATAAATTCATTATGATCTCTGCTAAGGCCACAGAATACAAAGCGAATTCATAATGATAAGACAATTAACTTGCTACCTTTTTCAGCCTTTAGATGACTTGCAGCATCTTTTATTACCTCTGCCATGCAAATTGCAAGCACAAAGGATTTTTCTTTCCCCAATAAAATTGCTCCCATCCTTCTCCCATCGCATTCCCCCAAGTTAAAAGGTACAATCAGTGAGATTGGCCTTGGTTTGTCCGCTTTTTCTTACTAAGAGGTACATAAATAAAATAATAACAAATGATTAATAACCCTGAGAGCTTTCCAAATATTAATGAATTGATCTTGTTGCTCGAGAAGAATGGGAGAGTTTTAGATTTAAAGCTTTGATAGATTTTCTCCTGAGAAGGCACGGTGATAAATACTGCGTTAAAATGCTATTTGTATCTGTGTTGCTAATATTAAGTTCGTGTGTTCATAGATTTGAAAGCACAGAAGGAGAATTATGTCACCTGCTCTGACTCGTAATGAAGGCCATCGACTTTCCCCTGGTGAAATGACTAGAATTGAGTAAAACTGAAAAGATACATTTCCAGGGAAGTTCTCTTTGAGGACCCTCCTGAGTTTTTCCTTGGGGGCTATCTGCCAACCACCCTTTGTTCAGACAGCCAGACCAGAGATGGGGCAGGTTGGATCATCAAATCCATCTCCAAACCCACATTTCTCGCCTTACAGCCACCCCTGGTCCCATCTGTCCTCAATTAGAGACAGCACCACAAATCATTCCAGCTGCTCCTAAGCAAAGAAAAAGCCCAACAGCCCTCCTGTGCAAATCACAGAATCATGGAATATCCTGAGCTGGAAGGACCCACAGGATCATCCAGTGCAGCCCCTGGCCCTGCCCAGACCCCCAACAATCCCACCCTGTCCATCCCTGGCAGCGCTGTCCAAAGGCTCTTGGAGCTCTGGCAGCCTCGGGGCCGTGCCCATTCCCTGGGGAGCCTGGGCAGTGCCAGCACCCTCTGGGGGAAGAGCCTTTCCCTGATCTCCAGCCTTAGCCTGGCCTGGCCCAGCCCCAGCCATGCCCTGGGTGCTGTCCCTGGTCACAGAGAGAAGAGATTGGCACCTGTCCCTCGGGAGGAAGCTGCAGATGTGATATTTCTCCTGAACAAACCAAATCCTCAGTGATCTGTGGGATTTTGGGAGAACCAGCTCTGCCCCTGCAGTTGTTTTTTGCAATCACTGAGAACCTGTCTTGGGTGAAAACACCCTGCAAAGGCACCCCCAAAATCCAGGTGCAACAAGATCAGTTAATGAATATTTGGAAAGCTCTCAGTGTTATTAATGAAGCAGAAAGTACAGTAGTCCCTCAATTCCACAGAACCCAGAGCAAATTTTTGGGTGAAAAACAACTAAAAGACAATCTAGGCATGAAGAAGAGCCGGGGTCTAACCCTGTCAAAGACTTTTTCATGTCCTTCCCAGGCAGACAGACGATGCAAAGCAGGGTCCTGGCTGCATGAACTTGGCCCTTTCGTGGGGGTGCTAATGCTCGTGCACACAGTAATTAAGGCTGGATGGATGAAGGCTGAATATTGAACTCTGAAGTCTGTGAAGGTCAGGGATGTGCTACCAGAGAGGCAATTTATCCCTGATCTGTAATAAGGTCTCACATCTGACCTATTAACTGAATGTTACATGATATTAATAATCTCCCTACAGATCGGGGAGAGACAAACAAAAGTCGAGTTTGGAGGTTGATTTGCCAGAGTTAATCCATCAAACACTCTAAAACTCTACAGTCAAACGGATTATTTTTAACTGAATATGCCTTTCTTTGATGAGACTGTGTGTGCATCACACTCCACACATACCTTTCGATGTAATAAAGATCGATGAATTATTCATGCCAACATTATTAGTCCTCTATATAGGACACTCTCCTACAGATGGGTGAGCTCTTTCCAATCAGAAACCTCATTTGCTGAAAACTGAAGAGTCAGATAATGTCCCAAAATCGTTGACAACCAGCTTGAAACACTTCTAATTGGAAATACTCTTCTTCTATGGGAAAATTGGAAAGTTTGTATCACTGCCTTCTCAAAGCACAGCATTAGCATTTTTTTTTCTTTGAAATGATGGTTTGTTTTAAAATTTACCTAAATTTAATGTAAAGCTTTTTTTTTTTTAGAAGCACCACAAGGCAGTCCTAAAAATCCAAGCACTTCAGTGCAGCTCCGGCAATATAATTCATTTTAGCCAAACCCCAAATGTTTTGCTTTCATGCTATCAAAGGGCTTTGATTTGCTTTTATTGTTTCAACTTTATAATCATAGGATACCATAAACCAGAGAGGAAACACGCAGATGTCATCAAAGCAATGGGTTGCTATCAGGTTATGTTGATACAGCAGGAAAAGAGTGTGTGGGGAGGTTAGTTTTTTGGTGGGGTGGGTTTTTTTGGATTTATTTTTTTTATATTCTTCTAGAAAACATTTGATTTTACAGGAAATTCCATCTTTTATTGTGCTTCAGGTGAGCTGTGCTGTGTTGGAGTTTCCTATAGAAAGAGAAATTGTAGAATCACAGAATCATGAAAAATTCTGAATTGGAAGGGATCCACAAGGATCATTGAGTTCAAATCCTGGCCCTGCACAGACACCCCAACAATGACACCCTGTCCCTGAGAAAGTTGTTTAAACATTCCTGGAGCTCTGGCAGCCCTGGGGCTGTGCCCATTCCCGGGGGGTTGTTCCAGTGCCCAGCACCCTCTGGGGGAAGAGCCTTTCCATAATATCCAACCTAGACCTGACACAGATTCCTGCCATTCTTTTGGGGTGCCAGCTGCCAGTTCTTAGCTCTGGGAACACGATGAGTGGTTTATTGGAAGAAGTTGGGGCATCTCAGAGCAGGGACAGGCAATGGGCTGGTCCCTAAGCAACCAGTAAGGCTGGAGAAAAATCTGGTGAATCCAGAATGGTTTGGGTTGGAAGTGATCTCAAAACCCATCCAGTCCCACCCCCTGCCATGAGCAGGGACACCTTCCACTATCCCAGCTTGCTCCAAACCCTGTCCAACCTGGCCTTGGACACTTCCAGGGCTCCAGGGGCAGCCACAGCTTTTCTGAACAATGCCAGGGAATGTTGCACCCTGCTGGCACCATCCATCCTACAAGGGGGAAAGAAACCTTGGGGGACCACCAAGGTTTGTGAGCTGAGAGACTTTGGGAGCCAAGTGCCAGCCCTGTGGGGTCACGCCAGGATGAGCTGAGCATCTTTGAGTCAGGGTGGGATGGAGGAGCTCACACCTGGCCCTGTCTGCTGGCAGGAGGCCACATGGGGACCTGTGAGTGCCAGCCCTGACCAAACCTGCCCCGTGTGACACCGACCCCTGCAGAACTATCAGTGCAGGGACTGGACCAGCCCAGGTGCCACACAGTGACCTGTACAGCTCAGCAAACGTCCCTGAGCTGCTCCTGCCTCTGCTTCAGCACTCCCTGAAAAGCCCCTGCTGGGATCTCCACCCCTCCCTGCAATTACTGCAATGCAGATCTGTGCTTCATTAGCCAAAAATGCCATAAACTCACCCAAGCCCTTCCTGGCTGCTGTGCTGTGGAAATGTGCACAGACAGGGCAGGCACATCCCTTCACTCCTGCCTTAGCTCTGTTTTGTGTCCTTAATTCCAGCAATGCTTGTGCTGGAGGATAAGTGACAAAGCCACAGCTCAGATCCATGACAGCTGGAGCTGAACAAAGTTTTTCCAAGCTATTTGATTCTCCCAAAGTCTTCAAAACAGGGAATAAACAACCTAAACCACCCAGCTTGCAGCTGGAAGTGCAGAGAGGAGCTCAGTGCCTTGTAAAACATGATGGGGTCACCCCGAGCATGGCATGGAATTAATACCCTTCAAAAAACCCCCAAAATGATGATGTTTTTAAGGAAAGGGAAAAAGCAGAGCTGTTGGGGACCATTCGGCTTGGGAGAAAGGGGACAAAGCATGGGGCAGGCAGATGGAGGGAAAACACTCCTGTGCACTTCAGATAGCCACTGCCACTTCTCACTCCATTTCTCCAGCTGTCAATCTTCAGCTTTTACAGGAAAATGGACTTTTCCACAAAATGCTAGAGTTTCTCAGTCAAATAATAGTCCTCTCCCTGAAACATCATTTTACAGCAGCTGGAGAGGTCATCTGCTCCCCACCAAGGTCACAGAAGGAGATTTTCCATACTGTCCTAGGCTCCTGTGGTGTAATGAGTGTGAGGAGTGTGGTTCAGTCCCTGTAACTGGGGTTTGGCTGGACCCCAGAACCTCTCAGTCCAGGAGTTTCCAAACTCAGAGCCCACCACCACCTCCATGCACACCCAGCCCATCTCCTGCCTCTGTCCACGGAATCCCTGGACAATTCCCAACCATGGGATAGAGGAGCTCCTCACTGCAGAGGCTGGAAGGGCTCCCAGGCTCACATCGCTTGTTTTGAACATTCTCTGTGCAGACAGAAGTGCAAAGTCTAGGAGGGCAAGTTACAAAATAAATGGGATGATCTCATGTCCTCATGAGAAAAGGAGTGTTCTTCTTGTCATTGCACCAGCACAAGGTACTGGAATCACCTGTGTCAGAGCTGCAGGAGGATTTTCATGGGACAAGCCAAATCCCCTCTCCTGATCACTCTGCTCTCTATCCTTGTCTTCAGAGGAGGCCACGGAGATGCTCCAAGGGCTGGAGCCCCTCTGCTCTGGAGCCAGGCTGGGAGAGATGGGGGTGCTCACCTGGAGAGGAGAAGCTCCAGGGAGAGCTCAGAGCTCCTGCCAGGGCCTAAAGGGGCTCCAGGAGAGCTGGAGAGGGACTGGGCACAAGGGATGAGGGACAGGACAAAGGGGAATAGGTTTAGATAGGATATTTGGAAGAAATTCTTAGTTGTGAGGGTGGTGAGAGCCTGGCATGGGGTGCCCAAAGAATCTCTGGCTGCCCCTGGATCCCTGGGAGTGTCCAAGGCCAGGCTGGACAGGAGCACCCTGGAATAGTTGAAGGTGTCCCTGTCCATGGCAGCAGGATTGGAACAAGACGAGGTTTAAGATCACTTTCAACCTCAACCATTCCACAATTCCATAACTCCATGGTTCCTCACTGTGAGAGTCTTTTGAGCACAGGATGAGAGATCTTGTCCCACCTGCATCAGAGAGCAACATTTGCACCCCAGCTGCCCGGTGCCCTCCCTGCTGCTCCTTCCAAACTGGGGTGTGCTCATGGAGAGGGGGTTTGGCTGTATGAAATCCTGTGGGGGCCTGGTGGGGGAGTTGTGTGCCCAAGCTGAATTTTGGAAAAGGGAAAAAAAAATTGCAGAGAGAGGCGAGCCACACACAGCGAGACAGCTGCAGTGGTGCACGCATGCCAACAACGCCGCTTTCCCAGAAAATGAGGTTTTGATTCCTTTTCAATTTTGTTAAAAAATGACAAATAAATGTCTTAATATTAATAAAGAAAAAAATAGATCCACCGTCGGTGTGAATATATAATGTGATTTGACATACAGAATGGAATTAAATTAGCGAAATACAATGGGCTGGAAAGAAGAGCTGCTTTCCCTTAGAAGATTGGCATCAGTGTGGAACCAAAGCCCAGCATTTTACACTGACATGCAGCTACTGCTCCTCACAAATCTCAGCGTGCAGCGGCCAAATCCTCAGGTGGTGGAATTTGGCACAACCCCCCCCCAACACCGGTGTGGTGATGCCAGATCCTGCCAGCTGAGGATGCAGCTGGAGGAACAGGCATTGTGCACATTCCCGATGGGATGTGTGTGAGGGGACAGTGCTGTCCTGCGTGTCTCATGTGGAGGGGGATATTAGGAGCTTCAGGATTGGAATCTCTGGGTGCAAAAGGGTTGTGAGCTCAGATGGCCTTGAGAAGTGGCACTCCTTTGTTGTGACTGGAGGACATCAGGGATGGAGAACAGACCTCAAGGCTTAATACAAAGAAACACCAAGAGAAAACAAGACTTTTCCCCTGGTCTGGAAGGCCACCCAAGGCAGGGGACAGACTGGAGAGCTCCAAAGACCCTGTGAGCATTTTGATGGTGAAGTCTGGCATTATACCATCCTGGGCAGTTTTGCATGGATACACCATGGCTGAGCTGCTGCTCTGGGGAAGGGTTTTACACACGTATTTGCAGGTGGCAGTTCTTCACTGCTCTCAGAGCTGTGCCTACCTCCCTCATTTTGCTCATTTCCAGAAAGTTCAATTTAAATGTCAAATTTAAATGTCAAAGTGCTGAAAACTTGTGAATCAAAAAAACATGTGAAGGGATCAGAGAAAGCACCTAACATTGCTTCCTTCTGCAGCTCCAACCCTCTGGAATTTGGTAAGCACTGACACTGGCACTGGCTGCCCATGGCAATGGTGGAATAACCGTCCCTTGAGGTGTTAAGAAGCTGTAGATGTGGCACTTGGGGACAATGGTGGCCATGGCAGTGCTTGGGGAGCAGTTGGACTCGATGACCACAGAGAGGTTTTCCAGCCTCAATGATTCTGTGTTTCTACCTCTGCTCCCATGGTGTAAGAGACGGTTCGAAGATCCCTCATCTGTCTCACAATCATTGACAAAGACAGAGACTGAAACCCTGAAAACCTCAAAAAGACTTTGCACAGGAATCCTGGCCTGGCTGAGGTGGGATGTTTGCCAAGTGTTTCCTGCAGGTGTGCCCGCTGGGAACTGGTTCCTGAGGACAATGAGTGCTGGTCACGGTGGACTGAGTCGCTCGTTGTTGCCGAAGCGAAAAGGAATGGCCTGTCCCATACACCTGTCCTGTTCCAGTTCCCCAGAGCAACAGGCTTCACAACAATACCTGCCACCTTTTGGCCAGTTGCCCCTCACTCTTGCAATGGACTATAAAGGGACTTTCTAAATTAACTGACTTTGAGATCTCCCTGACGAACAGAAGACCCTGTGTCGATGGACGGCTGGGCGGATTTCGGCTTTGGTAGCTATAATCCCCTTCCCTTTATTTCTCTCTATACCTTTGCTTCCCCTCTATCGCATACTAGTGCTGATGAGCACTCAATCAAGTGCATTTTGCTGTTTTGAGTCCCTGGTGTTGTTTACCTTTTGTACTCTGAGATCACATAAAAGAACCACCACAATTCCCACCTTGTGGATCGTGACACATGGGTACCCTTGAATGCTAACGATACTTCAAGTGACCTCAGCCCCAGGGATCTGCCAGGGTCTGGCACTGCTGGTTCCCACCACCCCAGCCAGCAACTCACTTTGATTCCTGAGTATCCATTTCCTACCAGCTCCCAGACAGGTTGCATTGTTGCATTGTGTAATAACGTATTGATTAGCCAATCACTCCAAATTTTAGTACTATGCCTACAAGATAATTAAATTATCTGCCTTTGTTTAAATTGTAATTTTATTTACTCTTGAATCTACTCTATAAAATTCACAGGCTTACGGTGTGTTACGTGTCTTATTAGCGCTTAACTCCGGCGCTAATTTTCAATACTCCATCACCACAAGTATTCAGTAATTGCTACTGTTTATTCTTTGTGATTGCACCAGGCTCGGATCTGTGCGCGGCATCGCAAGTACCCGCTGGGAGCTGAGCGGGCCCAGCCCTCCTGGTGGATCCCGGCAGCTCCGGCCCTCGGCGTGCATGGAATGTGATTTCCCACTTTGTCTTCCTTCTCTTAGGTAAGGAAAGATCCTATTGTCACGCACGTGCTCGGAGAAGTGTAACCAAAGCTCCCAATTTATGCAGCCTGCTCCCTGGATTTTGTTAGGGATGGAATGCTGGGGGTGCAGAGCTCTGTCCATCTCTGGGGGCTGGGAATCATCGAGCACCTACAGCCACACACCCAGTGCAGGGCAGATCCATCCTCTCCCACCGCTGCAGGACCATGGGCAGCTTGGGTGCACAGAGAGCTGGTGACTGCAGGGAGGTGGAGGTGGAGACATCAAAGATGATTCCCCAGGTGCATTCCTGGCTCTGAAAGCCACCAGGGCTCTCAGCAGTGGCGGCTCCTGCCAAAGGGAGTATTAAGCTGTGGAAATGTGCTGCTGCCAGGGCTTCCCACCCCGGTTTTCTCTAGGTGTAGGAAGAAATGGTATTCAAGACATTCTGTTGGCCCTCGGGCAAGTGCAGGAATGATACAGCTGCCTCTGGGATGAATGCAGAAGATATTTTAGTGGGTTTAGATTGGTGTGACATGAATTATTTTTCATAATTAACGAGACTGTTGATTTTACATGGTAGGTGTTCAGGTACTCTGGTGATCCGTGGCTGTTAAACACCCAAAGGTAATTCTAAATGCTGTTGATCTATGTCTGTTCTCAAGGGATGACTAATCTACATTTCTCTTCTCCCTCTACAATTAATCCCTGGATAATCTTATCTGCAAACACAAATTTGGTACCTGGAGGCAGATGAGTCACAGGTCTGCAGCAGAGGTTCCGTTCAGTGACAGGAAGATCTCTGGCACAGAGGAAGCCGTGGGTGCTTCCCACCTGGCCCAGCTGCCACCCTGCCTCTCCTCGGGGGTGCCTCACCACCAGGTCAATCCCAGCTTGGCTGCTACAGAGCTCTTCAGACTGTTCCCTAATCCACATCCACAATGTAACCTCAGCCTCAGGATCCTGCTCCTCTCCCCAGAAAGCCTTCCTGCATCATCCTCCCCCTCCCATGGGCTCAAACCCTCTCCTGAGCCTTCCTCCCTGGGTACCACAGTCCTTTCCTCTGACCTTTGCAACGCAAACTCTCCCTGCTCGTGTCCTGCCTGAATCCCAGTTCAAAGATCACCGTCATTGTGCTCTGCCCTGCTGGTGACACGGCCACCCCTCCCATCCTTCATGCCAGCTGATTCCACGCTTCCCACCATACACCTGTGGCACCCTTGGTGCTTTCTTCCACCCCTCCCAGCCCCCTGTGACTCTCAGCACGGGCTCCTCCAGCTCTTCCTTTGGCCTCAACACCTCCAAAACCCTCTGGCTGGCTGGGACTGTGTCCCCACGTCACCCCTGTGGATCCCTGTGTCCCTGAGTGCCTGATCCCCTCCCCGAGGCTGGTTGGGCCAGGGGCCTGGACCAGCCCCACATTCCGTGGGATGCTGGACAAGGAAGGCGCTGCACTGCACAAGCCATAATGATAATACAAAAAGTAAATAATTACAAGGATTGCTAATGCATCAACTGCCAAGGAGTGAAAAACGAGCTTGTTCCAAGGGTACAATGGCACTGTTAATTCCAGGAAAGGGGATGTGGATACCTCCCAGTGTGAGCTGCTGGGATGGAAGTGTGGACACCCTCACACCTGACCTCCGGAGCACAGCCACAATTCCCAGAGGATCTCACCATGTCACCCTGGCAGGTTTCACAGGGAGCACAGTGCTGCCCTGTGCCTTGGAGACTGTAACTGAGTCCTTTGGATAGAGCCAAGTAGTTTGGCCGCACTTTAAACTAAGTGTCAGTGGCTCATGCCTAATTACTCCTGAATTAGCTAGGTGATTCATCAGGTCTGATTATGAATGCATAATGAATTTACCAAATCCACATGTATTAGTGAGATATTAATTCCATACGAAATCCCACAATTCATTCATGTGCCATTTGTTTTCATTCCCTTCTTTTAATAAGCTAATTAGTTCAAATTATTTGTACTTCACTAAAGGCTTGAAACACATATAAGGAATGATTAGCTTAAAACTCAGTAAATGGACAAGTATGGAGCTCACATTAATTGTGACGGGAGGTTCATAAAGAATTATTATCTCTCAGCCATCTCTGTTTGCAGCAATAATAATAATGTCTAATAGTGACAAGTGGATAAAACATGTGAAGCCCTGAACTAATGCAGCTGTACATGAATTTCTAAAATGAATATCTCCAGGCTCGGCACTTGCCTTTGAAGTCGAGCTCAGCAGAAAGTTTTGTCTCTCTCTGACAGAAAACAAGACCACAGCTTTGGGGTGGATCCACCCTTTTCCTTTGCTGAGTCTCCCTTCCTTCCCCAGCATGCAAAAAGGGGAGAGAAAGGGATGTGGAATTAAACCCCCATGCCCGCCCCATTCAGCTGTTCCACTGCTGGGGCTGGATTGTGTCATTCCAGTTACACCTGCCCACCTCACAGCAATGCAGGAGATCAGGGGTTTGCTTGCACCCAGACTTCCCTGCTCCACCCAGCAAATGTCCCAGAGCCCCAGAACTCTCCAGGATTTGAGAGAAGAAGGAGGAGAAGAGCACCTGCATTTTTGCTGGCCTAGGTGCAGGAGGAATGGAGACAGAACAACTGCCACAGGCAGTGCAAACGTCCTCCTTTGGAGCAGTGCTGGGATGAGGAGGTTTTTTAGATGAAAGAGGGAGAAAAAGACAGGATTTGTCCCTTTAAAGCAAATATTCTTTTCCAGTGTCAAAATTCTCTCCCAAGCACTGTTGCCTCTTTCTTCTGTTTTTATTTTCCTTCTCCCATTTACTTCTATTCAAAGAGGGGAAAAGTCTCCTGCTGGCTCCTGCTCTCCAAAGTGGGTCATGCCAAGGCTTCCAAAGGAGCCCTGCCAAGGAGCTAAATGCCTCCCTTCACTGGAGGCTGAGGGTCTGGAAAAGGCTTTGTTTGTTTTCCTGCAAACTTTGGCTGGCTGAGAAATGCCACCCTCAACACCACCCTGCTCCCCTGCACTCCCTCCTTTTCTTTCCAAAGCCATACCTGGCCCCTTCCTTCCTCCTCTCCCTGCTGCTTTCTCCACTTGGCTTTTAGCAAGGGGCTGAAGATCATGGAATTTTTTAGGCTGGAAAAAGTCCCTGAGGTCATTGAGTGCAACCATGAGTGCAGCTGAATGCAAAGGATCCAAAAGGTTTTGCAAAGGATCGTATCCAAGCCTGGAGCTCTGGATCACCCTCAGGAAGGATGCTGGCAGGGATACACACGGCTTTGTGCAGGTGATGTCATGTCTGGGAGTCTGTGTAAATGTCCACAGGGAATTTTGTGTGACTGGGACAACACACAAGCTCCTTTACATCAGAATTGTGTCACTGACATCCACCCGTAGCCAACACCCTCCCCCCAGTGAAAGCATGTGAGGATGTGTGCCATCCCTGTGCCATCCCTGTGCCATCCCTGTGCCATCTCTCTTCCACCAAACCCAAAGCCATGGTAACAAAGGATGAGCCTCTGCTGAGGGCCCACTTGGTGTTTTGGGGAGAAAAATTATTTTTATTGTGTCTCTGACCTTAGGGGGTGATCTTCCCCCTTTGCTTTGGGAAATTGTGAGGAACACATGGCCCCTGTCCTGCTTCCCTTCAACATTATTCCCTTCAGTATTACATATTTTGCAGCCAAATGTACATCTTTTATTCACTCACACACTCAAATTCAAACCCAGTGCCTCAGAGGAGAAGAAAATGTAAGAGAAGGGTGCTGGGGAGGGGGGAAATGCAATTAATTGATGGATAGACTTTTCAGGGGTTTGTTCTGGAGCCCTGCAGGTGAGTCTCCCTTTGCCTCTCAGATTCAACACCATCAATCTTCTCTTAAACCTCATCCTCTGCACACACAGCACAGGCAGGGACTGATTAAAGATGCCCAGTGCTGTGGCCAAAGAGCTCTCCTGTCCACCCTGCCCCAAACTAGTGCCTGGCACTGTGGGATCAGGGGTGAAAGTTTCCCATAGGACCCTGTCCCGTGGGGCACAGAGGAGGCAGTGAGGACAGACATGCTTCACACACAAGAGGGATGTAGCAGGTCCTGGGTCAAAGTGGATCCTCTACTTACTCGTTTGTAGAACCAGAATTGCTATCAAATCACAAAAAAGGGGGGTTTGGGGCCTATTTCCAACCCAGGATCTCTGTTACTCTCGCCTCTTTCATAGATCCTCCAATAGAGGACAGCAGAATGAGACTCCAGAGACAGCAAGAAAGTTTTGGGGAGCCCTGACTTCTTATACCCTGGAGGTCATGGCACCCAAAAGAGCAGGTGAACCCTGTTACAAACTGGGTTAAACACCATGAAACACAGGCAAATATAAGCACAGATCCACAGCCTGGGTCCTTAAACATCAGGCACGGCAGCAAGAGCAGCGTTCAGACCCTGACGTGCTCTCCAGAACAGGCAGTTTGCAAGGAGAGAGCTCTGGAGAGAAGGAGACCATGGACTTTCAGGTGATGCTGGGGTGACTTTGGGCAGAGAGGGGCAAAGCATGCTGTGGCAGTGCCTACCACATCCAACCAAGTGGGTAAACCTGCAGGATCTGTGCTCCAAGATATTCTGCAGGTGCCACTTTGGGTGCAGGTGTGTGAGCCAGGGCAAGAGATGGAGATGAGCAGGGCTGGGGACACTGAGCAGAGCCCCAGGCCAGCCTGCAGCAGAATCCAAGGGTGGCCTCATTTCCTCAGTGAATTTTCCATGCCTGATTCGGTTGTTTGGGGTGACCCCAACCAGGCCATGCAGCCCTGGGAAGCTGCTCCTCCCAGAGCTGCTCTTTCCAAGCACCTGGAACTTCCCACTGTGCCTGCTCCCCCAGCAGCCCCGTGTGCCTGATGTGGGGAGACACCAGTTTGGAAGTGTTTTCTCAGGGCCTTTTCCCCTCTTCTGAAGGAGCAATAAAAACCTGAGCAGCCAGGAAGGATTAAGGGATTTGAGGGATGTCCCCTGAGGCAAACCCACAATGACACAAACTCCATGACCCAACACTGGTCCTGCCACCTTGCCCCAAATTGTCCCTGAAGCAGCACCAGCCACAGGTGTTTGTGCAGTGAGCCTCCAGCTCTGGGTGGGACAGGGATGCAGAGCAGATCTGCAGAAGAGGAAAACTGCAAGAGAACAGTGGTGATAAAATAATCTTGTCATAGAATCCCAGAATACCAGAACAATTTGGGTTGTAAGGAACATCAAAGCTCCTCTCATCCCAGCTCCTGCCATGGGCAGGGACACCTCCCCCTATCCCAGGCTGCTCCAAGCTCTGTCCAGCCTGGCCTTGGACACTTCCAGGGTGGGGCAGCCACAGCTTCTCTGGGAACCCTGCATTTCCTCCTACCTATTCCAACAAAACCAGTATGTGGAGCAAAAAGCAGCAGTGCTGTCTGATTCCTCAGTTTGGGGCTGATTTAACTCCCTGAAACCCCTTGCACAGAATGCATCCAGCACTGAGGTATATAAAATATTCCAAGCAAATCAAATATACAATAGGTTAGGAGGAATAAAAGCAATCAGCCAGTCTGCTACTAATGAATTCAATAGCAGCAAAGCCCATTTCCTTCTGTTGGTTTTCTATAAACAATTTACAGAATAAATGTATTTTTGAGGTGTACAAATTGGTCGGTATTAAGATGCTTCATAAACAGTTTCTGGGGAACGACAGGCTGTGAAAGCCTTCAAGTACTTCCTGAAATGCTAATTTATTTGCTCGCACCCTCACTTTTAACGGAGATGAAGCGTTTTGTGCCGGGAGTGAGTTAAAATCCTGTGGAAGAGAATTATGGCGGAGCTGGAATGAAACCCAAAGGACTGTGTATAATTAGATGGAGACACACAGTGCCAGCTGGTTCAACACCACCTCGGATATGCAACGTATCCATGTTTTATTATGCGTAAGAGAAGACATCAATAATAAACCAGAGGGATATCCAGGTGAGAAGGTTTTCCAGCGCAACCTGGCAAAGTTGCAGTGATTTTGTTGCAGTTTTCCTCAGTTATGAATGGTGAAACACCCCAGTTCACCATCATTTTAGCCTCAAAATCCCATTGAAACTGCACAATATGCTGTTACAACTTCAAAAAGCCCCTAAATTGTGTTTTTGGCTCTTTGGTGCCTGCCGCCCTTGCAGGGCTGACTGGGGTAAATGCTCTTTGACTGGTGGTTTTGTGCCTCAGCACAGCAGCCCATGGGGCCATGGGTGTGCAGGATGCTCCCAGTGCCACACCAGCACTGAGAGCACATCCAGTATGGAACAGGAGTTCTCTGGCTGAAGAACTCTGGAGAAAGAGAGGTGAAATCCAGCTCACAGTCAACAGGATCTTACCCTGCAATGTCTGAGAGGCAAGAAAAATTACCCATCATATAGGAATGGCTCAGTCTGGTGTTCTTCCTGTCCCTCAGAGAGATTCTGAGAAGTTTATAAAGCAGAAAGCAGTGAGGAAAGCAGCCCAGGAAGATAATGAAATTCTAATATCAGAGCCACCGTGGTGGGAAGAACAAATGATGTTGCTTAATGCAGGAAACCTGCGCTGAGCTGGCAAAATTCCGGCTGCCACCATCTCCTTGGCTGGCTGTGGGGCAGGGAATGAGCTACTGGCACCAGTAACATTTACCAGGGCGTGGAGAAGGAGGGTACCAAGGCACCTTTGGCAACCTTTAACTCCTAAATCCATCAATTCTTGAAAGTAAGAGAGAGACTCCTCATGTTTTGATAACTCCACAAGAGCCTGTAGACATTATGCAAATGCTCAGGGAGCGCTGTGAAGAATAAGGCCAGGACACCAAAGGCAGGGAGTTTATAATTGCTTTTTAATATATTTTCTGAATTCATGGTGCATGCGCTATCTGTCCCAGGGGCTGAGCTGGCAGAGGGGACAGTGTCAGGTGGAATAAATAGGATCTCATAACTTTAGTCATTCTGTATTAAATAGCGTCGAGCAGCACAATAAACAGAGGGACTGGGAAGCACATGCAATAACAAAATAATTCAAGCACTGTGCATGCAAATCTTTCTCTCTCAGAT
Source organism: Dicaeum eximium (assembly GCA_013396995.1). Classification (NCBI taxonomy): domain Eukaryota; kingdom Metazoa; phylum Chordata; class Aves; order Passeriformes; family Dicaeidae; genus Dicaeum; species Dicaeum eximium. Next base: position 199,426 of record VWZP01000625.1, read on the forward strand.
CGCTCTCATTAATCACCTCGTGCTCATTTATACACTTAAAGAAGCCATAAACAAAGGCAGAGATGGTTCCTCTCATTATTAGTTTTTTTATTGAGTTAACTTCCAGAATATTTTATAATAATAGTCATGGCTGGTGATGGAGTTGCCTGCTCTAACCAGCTCATAAAGTTCCCCCTGCTCCTCCTGTCTTGGTGTGATATAGGTGGTTATACAGAGATTATGAAGCTCATTGAGTCAAAAGAGGGAGATGTGATGGCAGCTCCATCATTTCTCCTTCTTTTGGCTTATTCCAGGCTCCAGAAGACACCAGGAGTTCAGCACTTTGCTATGGAGACACAGATCCTGGGGAGAGGGGAGGAGGGAGATGGATGAAACCCCAAATCCAAATAAAAACAAGTCGTTCAATTGTGACAATTCCCTGCAACCTCTGTGCGTCTCCAGCCTCCCTGGAAAATTAGGTGGAAAATAAGGAAGAAAACAAGTCCCATTTTTCTCTCTTTCATGGGCTGCAAGAACCTGGGGCCAGCCAAGGACCAGAGAGCTGCTGGGAGCAGGTGGTGATGCTCCTAGTGGTTGTTTTTGGACCTGATGAACACTATTCTGCAGCCTACATCATTAGAGCATTTTTGATTTTTGGTGACACTCTGCTTGTGCCCAGCAGCACTCCACGCTCTCCTCCCTCCTCAAAGAGGTCATGGCTTCTTTCTTATTACTGACTGCTCTTTTCTCTGGATAGAGCCAGGAAAAACCAGCCTGAAGTTTAGTTAAAGAATAGGGAGAGGCTGCAGGAGATGCTCTGTCCCTTCAAGATATCAGCAGAAATCAGGGGATGGGGAAATAAGTGCATCCTGATCACCTTCAGAGCACTCTACCCCCCTTGCACCCACCTCTACTCCCCTGGCACAGCTGCCCCCCTTCAGAGCCCCTAAATCCTGGCCAATATATCCTGAGTGCCTCATACATAACTCTGTCGAGTAAGAAGATTAAGTGATGTTAACTTAAGTCTAGTATGAGGCTGGGTAATAAATTTCCCCGGGAGCTGCAGGAATTGGGCTCCGTGGCGGAGCATCAGGTGCCTGGCAGCACTAACACACATTTTAGGGAACTTATCATCTAATTAGAAGGGATAAAGCTGATTTTTCCAGTGTGGTTACATGTGGTAATGAAGCATGCAGAAAGCCACACAAGATAGATGGCCACTCTCACTGCTGAAGCCGAAAACTTGCTTAACTTAACAGTCTATTTATTACATTTACTCCTGAGCATCCCTGCTTAATAATGCCAGCTCATCCTGTGCCCTGCAATTAAAACCACTCCATGTGTTTGGAGGGCTTGGGAGTGAGATTTAACACCCTGGGAATAAGCAGGGGTTAAAGGTTGGTGTCTTCCCTTCCTAAAAATGCTTCTTGGGATATCAGGTTTGTCCATGGCTGATTTTGTCTACCTTACAGAGGAATCAAGCTGCTGAGGGGAGTTTGGTGCTACTCCCCTGGAAGTGCTCAAAAGCTGTGTGACACCTATGGACCAGGCAGTACTGGGTTAATGGTTGGACTCGATGATCTCAGAGGGTTTCCCAAAATGATCCCATGGTTCTACGATTCTTTATCACCAGCCCACAGTTCCCAGGGCATCACATCCCCATCCACTGACTGATCCAGTGGGACATGCAGGCATCCTGCTGCTCCCCACCCCAAAATGGGAAATTTCACTGCCAGCTCAGGGAGAAAATTCTGCCAAAAACCAGTTTGAATGCAAATTTTGCATCCAGCCCTGTTTATCCACTCTTAATCCATTTGTCACAACAATCGTCAGAAAACTTTTCTCTCCAGTGCCTCCAGAGCCGAGAGCGAGAGATGAAAAGTAAACCCATGCAAGGACAGGGGTTTAAGCATCCCATTAAGATTAACTTATCTGCAGTAATTGACTTAACTAGGGGATTTTTAATGCTTTTCAAGGTTTTTTGGAAGACGGTTTTGCAGCAGCCAGCAGTAAAGATGCTCCTAAAAAAAAAAGTATCTAGCACAAGAAGTCCATAGCTAAGACTTTCTAAGGCAGTGATTCCAGGGGATTTAATAAGAATGTAATTTGTATAATTAACCATTCATCACTGTCAATTTCATTAAATGAATGCCAGAAATATTACCTTCACCAGCACGACCTAACAGGATTGGAATATATTATGTGAGAAATGAACGCTTAGTGGAGTTTTTTCCTCTCTCTCCCTTTCCGTGCCTGGGCTCTGGCTGTCAGGAGGAGATTTGCAAGGCTGTGGAATAATTTAAAGCAGTAGTAAATGAAAACTACTAAAGAAAATGTGTGGATTTGGGTAACCAACCCTCATCATTATGTATGAAAGTTCGAGTCAAAATGTTTTCCCTTGTTCAAAGAGGAACGGAGTGGAGGAGCTCCTGTCGGAAGGCTGCAGTGCCAGGAGCCATCTGCTGAGGTCCTGCAGGATCTCCTGCAGGGTGGAGGCAGCCAAGAAAGGGTTTGTGGGGGAAAAAATGCTGTCTTAAACATTTAATTTTTGTTCTCTCTATTTTGGGGTAGAGGGATGAGTGACAAGGGGGTTGGAAAGGCAACACAACGAGAGTTTCATGTGCATTTCCCACTCCTCTGTTGGGTACAGAGAAACCTCCAGACTCTTTATCTCCAAACTCTCACCATTTCTCACAAGAAAATAAAGGAGGATTTCTTGGGCAGGGTTCCTAAAATTCCTGTTCATCAGCCATTAGAGGGCAACATCACACAAATTCATCATAACAGCACCAAAGCCCATCCAAAGAGTACCAGAAGAGGCTGAGGGGAAGAGAACATCCAAGGAAAACCATTTCCATTGGAGGCACGTAGAGAAGAGTTGAGATTTTACCTTTAAACATGTTTAATAATCTCTTCAGATGTGAGAAATGAGGAGGAACCGAGAAAGCAAAGTTGGTTTTTGTGCTTTTTTCTCCTTTCCTATGGGTTTCTGTGCCTCTGCCTCGTTTGAAATGCAAACGAAGATTTTATGAAAATGTTCATTTCACAGGTCGTGGTGGCTGCGATCACAGGGAAGAGGAAGGAAGCGGTGGAGGAGCAGCTAGACAGACAGATGGGATGCTGGAGAGATGAAAGGATGTTTGCAGACCAAGAAACCAAACGTTTTTAGATGCTTTTTTGGGATAAATTCCCCACCAGGGCACAGAGGAGACTTCAGCTTCGTTAGAATTAAGAGCAAGTAATGAAAATAAATACCAGTGATATTTAAAGAAGGCAAAACCTCAACACATCAACAATATCACCCTCCAACGGCCGTGGAGAACGGCAGATGGGAAAAATCGATTCTCACTCTCTGCTCCTCGCAGAAATTTCTGGCTTTCTCATGAAAACAGAAAACTGCCCTTTTTTTGCTTGTTTCAAATTAGATGCAAAGGTGGGTTGGTGCAGAAGCTGAGTCTGGCTCCTGTGTCCTTCCCTACAGAACTCCCCAGGAGTGAAGTGTCCCCTATCTGTCCCTGATGTGTCCTGAGAGTTCATGGCTATTTTTCATCTATTCCTCCTTTTTTTCTCATTTACAATGACCGTGCGTTGCTGCTCTCTGGCTTAAAAATCCGGAACAAATCAGCATTTCAAGTCAAAATGTCAATTTAAAATAAATGTTTTCATTTAATTTCCTGTTAAAATGTCATTGCTGCCAGGTTATTTTGGGTTGGGAAAGAAAGAGAAGGCTTTGGAAAACATGGACTGTAAATTAAAAAAAGAAAAAAAATCAGTGCAGGTAAGGGGCCTGTTTCCTGCTCTCTCTGTGAGACAAACTGCTCATCCCAAACCCCTCTGGACTTCCAAGAACAAGAGCAAAATCTTCCTAACAAAAGATATCGTGGGATTCAGGGTTTTCTGCTTGAATTTTGTTCTGAGGAAAATGTGGATTCTCCAGCAGGATTTTCTTTGCCTGCCAAGTGGGATGAAGCCAATGGGACCCATCCACCCTTGGTTTGGGGCTGAGCCATTCCTTGTGGGAACAAGAGGGATTGGAATGAAATGATCTTTCAGATCCTTTCCAAGCCAAACTATTCGATGATTCTGTGAACAAATTTCACCTTGTCCCACCTGAAAGCAGCAGTTTGGGCTTTATGGTTTCTCCATGACAAGGATCCACATGGATTTCCAAGACAATGATTATTTTTACTGTCCTATCTCCGTTTTAAATCCAGGAGGGAAAGCACAGCCAAGCAGAGCTGCTCATGTCAGATCAAGCACTGAGGAGAGAGGGAAGAGAGGATGAAATGTTTATGATGTCTGTCCCTTTGTGTGTGTTCCCAGCTCCCCGTGCCTCTCCACTGCCACCCCTGGCCTGGCAAAAACCTCGGGATTTAAATGGGGCCGGCAGCCCAGGAGCACCCACAGCACCAGTAGGGTCCCCCCAGCCCCATCGCACATCACCAGCTGCCATCCCAGGCAGCAATTAACACCCAAATGATGGAAAGTTGGGGCTGACCCATCATCTGGGGAAGAGATCAGCCCTGCCAGCCCCAGTGGGGCTCACTGTGGTGGGAAAGGTGACGTTGGATCTGGGAAGGAGCACACGTCGCTCCAGCGCTGCGCGTCCTTCCCGAGAAAATGCGAGGGGAAGGATGGTGGGAACTTTGGGGTCCTCCCCCTACTCAGAGCAGGGAGGGAGGCTGCAGTTTCATATTCAGAGGTGAAGGATGGAGCGAGAAATAAATACATGAGGGGACAGGAGAGAAGAATTTATTGCCTGCTAAAGGTGCAGAGCATTTAAATCCGAGAGATAAGTAATTTTATTTATGTTGATGCCAAAGTAAAGAAGATACACGACTTTCTTAAGAATAACTCGTGTCTCCTCGGGCTGGTCAATGCTGAAAGGCATATAATGATTTTTTTTTTATTATTTTCATTTTTTCTCCCCCCCTTTATACATGAAGATGGATGCTCACTAACGGCATCGTATTGTCAGGGCTGTAAATTAGGGAGCAGGGAGAGATCGTTCCCTATCCATCTCTCTGCCTTGGGGAGTGCTTGGCAAACTTCTTTCAAATTTGGGCTGTGAGCTGCACTTTCTCAGAGAAAATCCCTCCTCCCATTTGAAGACTATTCCTAAATTCTCCTTTCCCTACTTCTAATGGGATGTGGTGTAAAGTATATTGACTGCTAAAGATTGGCATCAATCAGGTGGAATGAAAAAAGTAGGGAAAAATGATGATGGAGTAGAAATGGGGCAAGGGAAGGGAAAAAATACTCAGAAAAAGGAAAACAAAGACTCTCATGGATTTATCTGACTGGAAGTAGCAACATTGTGGGGATCTACTTCCTGCTTGGGGAAACTGGGGGAAATGACAATCAGCAAACCAGTGAGGGTGGAAAAAAATAGAAGGGAAGAGGAAAGAACAAAAATAGGGAAATAAGCCATGGTGGATATGATCAGAGGAGTGAACACATCCCTGACTGCCTCTCCAGCCTTGTCGAGCAGCACCACTCATGCATCTAATGACAGTTAAATTGCAGGGAGAAGTTTTAATCCAGCCCTGAAAGAAAGAGGGAAAACTTGGTACTCCCTGAGCAGCACCGGCACCGGGAGGGTGAAGCCGGGAGGTGAGAGGGCATCGCTGCCAGAGGAACAGCAGGAGAGCCACAAAGGGCCCTTAAATCCCTCTCACAGGCCCTGGAGGCCCTGGTTTTCATCAAGGAGCTCTGAAGGAGCAGCGGGGTTGTTTCCTGAGCTGCTCCTTCCTGACACAGCAGTCTGACAGCAAAGGAACACTCACAGCCTCCCACGGTCCCTCTGCATGGCCAGGATGGGAACGGGAGCCAAGGAGCAAGAGCACAGCATGCCAAAAGCAGCCCCAGCTGAAACCAGGTCCTGGGGGCTGGGTCTCTGCAAGGCATCTTTCAGGAGAGGAGTTGTGAGTGGTTTTTCACGTCTGAGAGCTGCCTGTGTCTAGGCTGCCGCCCCAGGATGTCGGACAGATGGGTGCGAGCTCAGCATGGCCCCAAAACATCTCTAATTGGCCCTCTGATCATATCCAGGGGTGACAAAGCAGGACAGGGATGATGGGAGATGTTTTGGGAATCTGAGCCCTGTTGAAGAAGGGCAGGGACCATGGAAAAGGTTTTGGGAGGCTGAGTCCCATGGAAGCAGGGCAGGGTAGATGGAAGAAGTTTTGGGGGTTCTCTTGAAGCGGGCAGGGAGGATGGGAAAAGTTCTGGGGGGCTGAGCTCTGTGGAAGCAGGGCAGGAACAATGGAAGAGATTTTGGGGAGCTCAGTCCTGTGGAAGAAGGACAGGGACTGTGGGAGAGGCCGTGGGAAGCTGGAGAACAAATGGAGAATGCAACGGAGAGACATCAGTTTTTGGTACCTGTGTGCAAACAGGCAGAGACACTCGGACCTCCAGGAGCTCAAGCACCTCCAAACTGCAAAACCACCCAAAAGAAGCATTTTTTGGTGCACAGATCCACAGAGAAGGAGCAAAAGAGATATGAGGGTCTCCTGCAGCAGCAGCAGCTAAGGGTGAAGGGCAAAAGGCTGCCCCTACCCTGCAAACACCAATTTCATCATAAATAATAAATTCCCTTCCCATCTCCCACTTGCCATATTTTGCTTGCAGCCATTTATTTTGATGCCAACTTATTCATTTTAGTGAATCCTTATTTTATTTCTGTATTTCCCCATGTATATCGATTTACAGGACACAAAGGAGTGCTCAGGCTTCAGGTAGCCTCAAGGTCTGGCTGGAGGACTTTGAAGCAAAGGATTCTGACAGGGCTTTTAAGACATGGCAAGAGGGAAAATAAATGTATTACACACATATAAATACCCAGGTTTGTGTGTCAGAGTGGTTTCCATTCCAAAGGAGCTGCTGTCACCCCTTGATATGAGTTTGGTAAGAGCCAGGGACAATGTGGGACATCAGGAAATAGTTACAGGTTCACCACAAACACCATCCCCAGTGTTATCATGGGAGCTGGGAGAAAGTTTGCACCCAATTTATCATTTTCTTTCCAAGAGAAAGAAAAGCTGACAAAGGACATCGTGAATCATCCAAGTGTTCTCTTTTATTACTATTATTATTTTCCTGATTCAGAAAACTCAACAAATGGCCAGTGGCAATGTTTTCAGACTGAAGTGACCATAATGTGAAAAATAAACTGTTGAGAAATAACCTTTCAGTGCTGAAATCAAATGTCCTGACTTGGGTTTAGGAAAAAAATAAAGCAAAAAAAGAGTGGTGAGCCATCCAAAATAATTCCTGTTTAACTCCTCAGCACATCAAATACTGAAAATAAATACACAATCAACACGAAAATAGTGATTTGGGTTAAAATGGGGCTGTAATTAGCTGTTCCCTTTGCTGCTAGCCTTGAGAGCTGTCTGCCCTCCCTGCTGCTTGCACACATGGAATTATGGAATAGCTGGTGTGGGAAGGGACCTTTTAAAGGTCACATAGTCTAAACATGCTTGAAAACGTCCCTGGTGAGCTGGAGAAACCCAGAAATCACCAAACCTACCCCAAATCAGCCTCCTGAGGGTTGATTTCCCAGGGAAACCCCGCCACGCATCCCTTGGCATCCTCACCCATGCTGGGGGCTCTGAACTCCCAGCAAAGGCTCTGCCAAAGCCCCCTCAGTGCCTTTCCCTCCTCCTGGAAACCTGGGGATGCTCCGGCCGTGTCCGAAGGAACGCGGAACCGCGATTTGGGCAGAGCAGCAACGGCTGAGGACAGAAACGGCACCGCCAGGGTGGAACTGCTCCCCGGAGCACAGATGGGAGGGAGAGGGTAATCTTCTGGAAAAGCCTCTAATTGTCTGCCCACACCAGTAATTCCAGCGTGCTCGTCCCCCTCCCCGTGTGTAATTACACCGCTCCATCTGTCTATCAGCAGGTTTTTACAGCTCCTGACGGCAGCCCGGCGCTCAGCCCCGCAGCCAGACGAGGGCTGGGTGGGTTTTTATGAAGATTTAAGGATGTTTCTGACACACGTCCCAAAGACAAGGCTCTGGGGACAGCAAATCCGTCTTGTGGCTGGCGAAGGCACTGTTAAAAATCCTCGGATAACGGCTACGAGCTGCATCCCAGTGCCAGAGCAGGAGGGGCCGAGGGGGCTGGTTTGTTTGCAGCAGTTTGCTGTTGCTTTAGGGCTGGGTTTAATATTTTTCTTTAGGAAACCCTCCTATTTTAATTCATTCTTAGTAAGTCTGGCTGCTCTGCAGCAGCTTGGTGCCACTGGCTCTTGAGTGAGCCAAGATAAAAATGCAGCCGGGAGTGCTGGCGCTTTCGAGGTGTGAGAGAGCCCAGGAGGGTGGTTCTGCAGTGGGTTGGCTGATTTTACCCTCTTCTCCCATCCCTTCCCAACGACAAGCAGGTGAGGATGCTCTGTCCAGGGAGACTTGGCATTGTGGGGTTGCCTCCAGCCCCTTCTCATGGGCAATCCAGGTGAGGTGGGAAACTGGGGGCTTGACACAACTTTGCAACCCAGAAATTTCAAATGAATCCAGCAGGGAGTGTTGAAGTGCACCACAGTTAGAGAGAAACCAAAAAAGGCCATATTCATCCCATGGAGCCTTTGAAAGGGTGTAGCAGGGTGTGTCTTTGCAGAAAACCAAAAATATATAAAAAATAGAGATATAAATCAACCCTCACAACACTGTTTGAACAAGGCAGCCCCAGCTAAATGATGTCCATGTACTTCCATCATTTCACAACATCAAGGCTCATTTTTCAATATCAAGGTCCTTTAGATGATAAATGAGTTGCAGGATTTGTGGTGGGGTGATTTTTCAGACTCCTTTCCAAGAGGAATTTTGGGATAAGGCATGTCCAAAGCTATCCATCCACTCCCCCAAACATCAGGATCACGGAATCCCAGAACGGTTTGGGTTTGGAGGGAACTTAAAGCTCATCTTGTTCAACTCCCTGCCCTGGGCAGGGACATCTTTCACTATCCCAGGCTGCTCCCAGCCTTATCCAAACTGGCCTTAGACACTTCTAGGGATGGGGCAGTCACAGCTTTTCTGGGCAACCAATTGCTCACCAAGCTCTGAAAGAGCTTTTAAGCTTAAAGAACTTTTTATCACAGAACCCCAGAATCTCAGAATGGTTCAGACTGGAAGGGATCTTAAGGATCATCACGTTCCAGTTGGAATTTTTAAATCCAGTTGGGTTTTTAAAATCCAAATAATGTTTTTTTCTGCATTTTTTTTCCTTCTTGGGACAGTAAACTTCAGAAGGGATTCCCTTAATCCATACAGCTAATTGGATGCAGCAGCTCTCGCTGCCTATCAATGATAATCCAGGCACAGCCTTGTGATCTAATAATATCATGATCTAATTCTTGCTGACACAAACACCCAGGAGCTCCCCAAGTTTCAGGAGAGCTCAAGACTACCCAGGGAGAGCAAAGAGCTAATTGCTCTCCTTGGTTTGAAGGTGGGTTAGGCCAATCTCTCCCATTTTTTGGATAAACTCAGAGATCCCTGTGGCTCTTTTTGCTGCTCAAGAAAGGCAAAAGAGCCTTGGGTATGAAATGACCTGAGTGTTTCCAGCCTCCTGGAGAGGCCCTTGTGGAAAGAGCCACACACGTTGCCCTGGCACACAGAGCTGGGCACAGGGAAGTGAAGTGTGTTTTACACCAGGGAGGCAGGAGGTATTTCCCCTTGGGCTGCAGGTATTTGGATTGCAGCATTCCCTGCCTCAAGAGCAATCCTGCCCCACTCACTCTGTGCCCAGCACTCCTGGCAATCCCAAAGTCATTAACATTGGAAAAGACCTCCAAGATCATTGAGTCCAACCCTCAAGCCAGCACTGCCAAGGCCACCACAAAACCATGTCCCTAAGCACCCCCTCCACGTGCTTTCTTAACCCTGCCAGGGACAGTGACTCCAGCACTGCCCTGGCAGCCTGTTCCAGGGCTTGGCCACTTCTCAAATGTTGCCTCAGAGCATGTCCTGACCATGCTGGAGTATCACAATTCCAAATCTATCAGGGAATGGAGGAAAGTATTCCTGCCTGCCACCATCTTCCCACGCAATTTAAAATCTGGGAGGTGACTGAATGACCACCACTTGAACCTCAGGCCCTCAGGTGCTCCCTGTCTGGTGGCTCTGAAGCTGTGGATGATGCTCCTCTCACACCCACACCTCTCCCCAGCCTGTAAAAATAAATATATTTATCCCTACGGTCGCTGGGTTATTTCCTTCCCCCTTTCTCAGTGTCTATCACATTTTCTCCTGGCAAATTGCACCACTGCTTTGCTTTTGAAAGGAGCTAAATGAGCCTGTGAAGTCAAGCATTGGAGAGTATCAAAATGTCTGAAATAAATAATATCAGAATAATGATCCTGTAATAGCACAGATTGTTTGTTGTTGTTGGGCACTTTTCTTTTTTTTCCCCCCCCGTTGTTATTTGTGCTACAAGAGCACCCAGTTGGGATCCATGTTTCCTTTTTAAAAGCCACATTAAAAGGGGGAGTAATTAAATCCTGATTAAAGGCAGCAGTCGCTCTCCTGTCCACCTTCCCATCTCCTTCCAAGGCAAAAATGTTCCCAAAAACAATGTTTTAAATATCACTGCTGACTCTGAATGAACCAAAGAGTCTGGATAATGTACTGGGGAGCTTTTCCCCTTCACATCAGCAACACAAAGCTCCAGCCAGAGCCATTCCTGTGGCTTTTTGTGCAGCTCATTCTTCCCCCCAGGGCACCATGGTCACCCAGCTGCTTGGAGGGAGTTTTATTTCCCCTCCTGTGAGTTTCCAGCACTGCACCAGCAACTTCTCCCAGTGCTAAATGGGATTTCTAACAAATAACCAAGCAGAAGGTGAGGCTGGTAGTTCCCCCCCTAAACCAGGGCAGGAGAATGCTCGGGGTAGGGCTGCCCCAGGATGGCCACGGAGCTGGCACAGCCAAACAGCTCTCCCATGTGCCAGCTTTCCTCATGAAAGGAGAAGGAGCCTGGGAAGCTCCCGTGAGCAGGGATAGGAGCTCAGGGAAATCATTCCAGAAGTGCCTCTCTCCATGAATAACCATCATCCTTCACATTTATCCAGTCACAGGCTCTTCTGTGAGTGCTGGGAGATGCGGGTGGGGAACTCCCACAGCTCCAAGGAAAGGTGGCAGGGAAAAAAATAACCCCCATGTAATTAAGTGTCTCAAGTAAAGAGTTGATTTAGATTTAATAGGAATGTTATTCTAAGTCAAACAAATGCCAATTGGTTATTAAGAACCTCATTACTGCAGTGGAACACCTGCCACCAGTGGGTTTTTTCCTTGTTTTCTGGCTGCAGACTTGTTAAATCTCAATAAATACCCATTTAATAATTAATCAGCATTTAATTAATAGACAATAACAGTTGAGAAAGGTTGGTGTATCCTTCTATATTGAGCAGGAGCTGCCTGGGAGCTGAGACACGAAGCAGAGAAGGATGCAAGGACTTGTCTGCATCCAGACTTGGATGATGGACCTTCGTCCAACACTCCTCATCCTCAATTTGCTGAGCACCCACCTCAGTCCAGAAATATGGTTTGATCCCTTGGGATCACACCCTGGACCTGAGACTGCCAAGTGGATGCAGCTCACGCACAGACAACTCTGGAGATGCTGGAATGCCTCACCCAAGTCCTGGCAAAGTTTCTGGGGCTTGAAGAGCTAAAACCACAGCAGTCAAAAAATAAATAAACAATTCCCCCAAGGAATTAGAGGGATTTGTTTTGAAACTGGCAGAAAAAATAAGAGGGACGCATTTTCCCCCTTTAGTTTACTTTTAATTTCAAATTATTCCTCTCTCTTAGCAAAACCTGTACACAAACACTCGTTGCTAAGAGGGAACATTGCACCTGGGAGTCGAGCAAAGCTCTGCATTTGATCTCAACCTTTCTTTGTTTTTTTTTATCACTGGTTTGCTGAAAATCACAAAGAATCTTCCTTAGGCTCAACCCAAGGCAAACCCTAAGCCCACCCCCAGCTGTTGCTCCAGCCTCTGGCAGCTGGCAAAGCAGCTCCTCACACAATTCCTGCTCCTGCTTCCCCTTGATGATCAGCCTCAGCTCTTCGCCTCTGGAGCCTGGGGTTCATCACCACTGCCCAAAACTGGGAGCATGGCCCCTGTCCTGCCTCCCTGGCAGGATGTCAGGGGGTCTCCTTGTGGATAAAGCCATATTCACAGGGATGATCCAGCACCTGGGGCTTCACCCGTGTGTCAGAAAGGGGGTAGCACCTCCAAGAGATGGGAATGCAGCAGCTTGCAAAGAGCTTAACATTTTTATAAGCAACATCAGGGAGGGCAAGAGGGTTGTGTGTGCAAAATAAGCAAGTGAGCAAGTGAAAGGCCCCTTCTTTCCAAGGAAAACCTGCCAAATCTTTGCATCATCACACACCAGCCCCAAAAGCCCTGGGGGTATCAGCTCTTTCCCTGGGACCAATGGGTCTCTCCATCCTTTCTGGGGTGAAGGTTCATTCCACTCAGCCATGGTTTCATCTCCTCCCCAGGGTGGATAAAGAACCTTGGTACTGGGTAGAGACTGAAAAATCCTCAAGTGGTTTGGGTGGGAAGGGACCTTAAAGCTCATCCTGTTCCACACCCCTGCCATGGGCAGGGACACCTTCCACTGTCCCAGACTGCTCTAAGCCCTCTCCAGCCTGGCCTGGGACACTTCCAGGGATCCAGGGGCAGCCACAGCTGCTCTGGGCACCCTGTGCCAGGGCCTCACCAGCCTCCCAGGGAATAATTTCTCCCGAGTATCCCATCCATCCCTGCCCTCTGGCAGTGGGAACCCACCCCCCTTGTCCTGTCCCTCCATCCCTTGTCCCACATCCTTCTCCAGCTCTCCTGGAGCCCCTTTCGGCACTGGAAGGGGCTCTAAAGTCTCCTGGAGCCTTCTCCTCTCCAGGCTGGATACTCCCAGCTCTCCCAGCCTGGCTCCAGCCCTCAATGAGACCCCCTCAAACACTTTGCACTCACCTATTCCCCATCAGACCCCATCCAACAGGCATCCACATCGATTTGGCCAGCCAAGGGTTACCTTGCTATTTCCTTCTTGATTTATGTAAACTCCTGCACGGCGTCCTAATAAGAAATCAGTTCCTGTCATCATCTTTATTTCTTATTCCAAGCTGCAACACTAAAACACTTCATGGTGATTACAAATAGCAAAGTTATTTTTTGCCAAGTCCTCGCATCAGAACTTAATAGCACGGTGTAATGCCACCCCGCGCTGATGTGTGGCATATTTAATATCCATCTTTCTTGGAAATAACAGTGCTCTGAAATTAGAAGGGACTTAAGCAGCGAAATAATTAATGTGGATAACCATCATAAATGCCACAAATGGAACAAATACAGATAGCAGTGAACCGTGATTGTTAATACTCTAACCTGGTGTGACAGAACTTTAAAAAATTAAACCCTTTTCCCCAGAGACTGGTGGAAAATTAGAAAAAAAGGGGATTTCTCTAATTGCATCGTCCCTCCTTGTTAGCAGCCACCCAGCCCGCGAGGCACACGCGGTACCTGCAGGGATGTCACGCTGCACCCCATTAGCAACAGGCTCTTACTAGGGCCAGGCTTATCAGTGCTAATTATTTGGGTTGCTATTAGAGGGAGCAGCAGAGGTGCAGCACAGTCTGCTTCATGTCTCATCTTCAGCACAGAAATGGCCAATCCAGCCAGGATTAAACTGAACCCACCCATGTATCCCTTTTTTGGGGGGAGAGAAAAAGCCTCGTGGTGTGCCCTCAGTGCCTCTTTTGGGTGAACATCCCTTCTTTTGACTACTTGGTGGGTGCTCTTTGGGCCAGGCATCCATTGGCTCTGGGCAAGTGGTGCTTCCAACCTTAAATCAGAGAATGCCAGAATGGTTTGCATTGGAAGGACCTTGAAGATCATCTCTTCCCAAGCCCCTGCCATGGGCAGGGATGTCACCCACTAGATCAAGTTGTTTCCCCATCCAAACTGGTCTTGAACACGTCCCAGGGTGGATTAAATATGCATTAAGAGAGGAGATTATAACAGAAATGAGAGGGAGCAGCCCCTTTGTCCACAGGGAGCTGCAGCTGGCACTATGGAGGGACCTGAGGAGACACAGAACCCATCTGGCACAAACAGGAGGGTCATGGACTGCAGGACATCTCACCTCAGCCCTGCTGAGTGCCAGTGTTTTCACTCCTTCCCCTGAGACCTCCCTTCTTCCTTTCAATTATCTCTCTAAATCCAGTCTGAGGGAGGGGAAGGACTTTTCCTCACGAACCCCATGCTGTGCAGAAATGACAGAGATTCTGCTCTGGGCTGGGGACAGAAGGGCAGCAGCTCATTCCCTCCTCACCCCGTGCACCACAGACCAGGAGGCATTCTGTGGGATGTGGGGTCACAGGGACATCATGGACCCATGAGTTCCCAGAGTCTCTGAGGTTGAAGAGGTGAAGCCCGAGGTGTTTTCAGCACTGGACAAGACTCACGTCCCCAGTCCCAGAACAGGGTCACTGAACAGGACCTTGAACATCAGCAGCACCAGCAAAACCATGGAAACCATAGAGTCACAGGACATTCTGGGTTCAGGGACCCACAAGGGTCATCGAGTCCAACTCCTGACCCTGCACAGGACACTCCAAGGATCCCACCCTGTGCCTGAGAACAATACTCCAGATGGAAGTGATGGATGGATTAAAAAAAAAAGACCTTGCAAAGTCCTCTTCACTCCAAACCACTCAGACCACAGCAGATTTCATGCCCTGGGGACATATCCCAATCTCATACTCAAGCATGCCCCAGACCAGGACTTCCACTGCTGTCTGGATCACAGCCATGACCTTATTTCCATCCCAAGAGCATCAAGGCCTCATCAGCCTGGACCCTGCTCCACATTGCTGGATCCTGCTCAACACTGGGCATTTCAAGAACCCCAACATTTGCTGGATGTGATGCTCTAAATTCCCTTAAAACTCCTTTTTTGCTCTGGGCAAGGTGGGGGATTTTCACCCGTAGCCTCCCATGATGATTAGAGGGTTTCAAAGGGATCAGAGGGCTCTGAGTCAGCTGCAGCTCAATTTTGGTGCCTTTTGCAGAGCTGCAGCACCGTGGTTTGGCAGCGTTTCACACGCCTCCCAAAGCAGGGGGCAGGTGTTTTTACACCCAGCCTGTCCCGCTAAAGGAGCCCAGTCTGCTCGCCCAGCCCTTGGAAAATAAATCAGGAAGCAGAAAAGCCGGAGCCAAAGTAAAACCCGAAGCAGACAGTGATTCTCCTAACTCGCCTAACGGAGGAGATGTGGAAGGAGCTGGCTGGCAGATGGGTCCCCTTGGGGTACATCGGTTTGTCACTCCCTATAAGGCGTCGCAGAGCAGCCGCCGCACACGATCCCTCCCTCCGCCCGGAGACGGACCAGGAATAACCCTCGCAAAATCCCAGCACCCTCCTCCCTGCGGGGAGGGAGGCAGGGCCATCCTCACGCCTGCTGTGGCCTCAGGAGCGTCCCTTCCCTCCTCACCTCCGGAGAGTTCCCGCGTTCCTGTGGAACTCCGCACACACGGGCGGCGAGAGCGGAGCCGGCCAAGGGTTATTTATGGTGCCAGCGCGAAGTCATTGAGGCAGAGGCGAGTGCGAAGCGTGACATCCTGTGATGTATGGGTTAGGACAGCTTGGTGCTGAGAATGCCATGAAGTATTAATCTCAAGGAGATGCTACTGAACTCAAGAGAGACTTAACATCAGCACAGAGAGATCAAAGATATGATATCTCTGGCAGAGCGCGCTATCAGAAGTGATCATAGGAAAAACAAAGGGGTCATTTTAGTGCCTCCCGCATTAGCAGAGCGACTCGTAGCCTCCAGGCAGAGGCGAACAGCAATTTTTTCCCGATCCAAACCAACGTGCACATGGGATTTTCTGACATTTCTTTACATCTTGTTGTGGGCTGCCAATAAATGGAGGCATAAGAACGTCAAATCGCTTTTCTCTTGGAACTCATGAGCTGCCCTCGGTATTTTTCCCTTTTGGAGCTTTCCAGACAGCCCACGATCCGAACTCTTAAGACCTCTAAATACAAAACTTCAGCAATAAATGAGTGCTTAAGCATCTAGGTCACAACAACATCTGCATGCTGGGAAAATCCTGACGGGAGACTCAGCCACTCTCTGTGCAAAGGCAAAAAAGGGAAATCCTGTCCTGGCTAAACCTACAACGGCTTTGGGTAAGGGCTTTGGGTGGTGTTGGATTTTCACCAGACACCAAAAAGCCCTGAATGTGTTTTGAGCTGCTCTTTCCCAAAACCAAATTATGTTTTCCTGTACTGAGGGCCAAAGAGTTTGGCGAAGAAAGTGTTTCATCCATGTAATGCTTGTCCTTGTGATGTGGGACCAACCTCCTGTGAACTTGGGATGCAAACAGCCCAGGAGTGACAGGAATATTTTGAAGACAATCATGCCTGGAAACTGTGAGTGGTGTCCATCATGTGCTGGAGAGAGAGGGCTCCAATTGCTGGCTGCACTTGAGTGTCCTGGGAAGGAGCAGCAACACAGGTATTTCATGGGTAAAGCTGTCCTGAGGCTCATCCCAGCTGCCAGCACTGTTTCCTGCCTTCCTGGATGTCAGCAGGATTCCCTTTGCAGTATTGATACCCCAGGAATGGGCACTGTCCCCTTTAGACTTGTCCCCCCATGCCATGCCTCAGTTTCCCCAAGAATATAAATCACAGAATCAGAGAATCACAGATTGTCCTGAGCTAGAAGGGACCCACAGGATCATTGAGTCCAACTCCTGTCCCTGCCCAGACACCCCAACAACCCCACCCTGTCCATCCCTGGCAGCGCTGCCCAAAAGCTCCTGGAGCTCTGGCAGCCTCAGGGCCGTGCCCATTCCCTGGAGGGCCTGGGCAGTGCCAGCACCCTCTGGGGGAAGAACCTTTGCCTTAAATCCAGCTTAAACCTCTCCTGACACAGCTCCGTGCTGCCAGTGGGAGTGAATGCTCTCCTCTGAACAGAATCTTAGGAGCTGCAGCACAGAAGGATGTGGATAGTTTTCTACTGCTCTAAGAAAAAAGGAAAGTCTGAAGACTTCAACTAGTGAAAAAATTGAACCCTATGGGAAGCTAAATCTTCATGCAGTCCCTCAAGAATCTCCTAAGCTTGAAACATCCGAAAGACCTCATGAAAATACAGAGTCAGGTGAAAAAACAAATCACCTGAAATTTTCCTATTCAGGCCCTCATGGCATCCCCTTCCCAAGCCCCCACACCGAGCCCACGATCCCACTGTGGCACAAGATAGAGACACGTGCTCCTGCAGCTCTCTGCAGCCTCATAATTCCCTTATTCCATCTGCAGCTGCCTGCACTTTCAGGGGGTCACTTCCCAATGCTTTTTAATTACTTCCATTAGGTAACACCGTGCCCTGAAGGCTCATTGGGAAATCCTCTGTAAATCACGGTATTATCAGGACTAAGGAGAATTGGGGCTCCCCAAGGACAGAGCTATTGTAGTCCTTGTACAGGAGAGGGCAAAAGGCACGGGGAATAATTAAGAGATTTGCTCTATAGCCCAAAGGTACTCAGTGCTGGAGTCCAGACAAATCTGACACTGATTTCTGGCCCTTAATTCAAACGTGCTGGGGAGGGAAGGGGCTGCTCAGCTTGTCTTGCATGGCTTCGGGCCTGACCTGAGTTTTCCAGTTATGTTCTCTGCTATATTCAGGCCTCAGATGTGGTGATTCCACATGGTCCAGGCTGGAATGGAGGAGGAGGCAACACCAGGAGCAACTGGTGGCCGCAAGCAAATCAAAAGTCAAGAAAGCAGCAACATATTGGAGGATCCAGACCGAGAACACACAGGAACCTGACCAGGAATTTTTAAAACTAATTAGGACAAAGCCTGGGAAGCAGACAGCAGGATACAATGTGGGACTGGATGTAGGGAACAAACCCACAGAAGCCCCTGCCACATAATTTTTAGGGGTGCAGTTTGGCCATGGGGCTGAAGGAAACCCTGCATGTCCCTGGCAAGAGAAGAGGCTCCATTCTGCTCACTTCGGGATCTCTCACTCCCTGGAAAGAAACCTGCTCTTCTGGCAAGATCCAGGCTCTCATCAGCTTCCTTATGCCAACAGCCAGGCAGGAGTCTGGTGGCCTCCTGCATTGTCACATAACATAAAGTCTGAATCATTGCTGTTCTGTTTCCATCATTGTTAATATTCTTAAAAGGTTCCTGGAAACACATCTACACACGGCTACATGAGCTGTTTCTGCGTTGTCTTGAAATTTAAATGTGAGTTTTAGCCAGGCTTTTGATGTGCTGTTTACTTTAATTATTGTTCTCCTCCTGTCTGTGTCTTGCCACGGTGTCATTTAATATTTTATACATTTCCCAAAGTCCCCTTTCAGTCCCCAGTGTGCGCAACTCCGCGTTCTCCCCCGCCTCCTCCCCACCCCACAACTTGCACTTCTAACTTTTCAGGGGCCGGCTGTAAACAAGATGTGGCATGTCACCGAGATTATCCTCCTGTGGTGACTGCAGAGGGGATAAATAAACCAGGAAACAGATGCTTCCCAAGCTGGCGTGGGGAGCCGGCACCAGCTCCGTGCAGATGCGCGGCTCCTCGCGCTGGCACAGGCAGGTACCCGGCAGCCAAAGGGATGGGAGGATGCTAAAAAAAAGCATCTGCACTCCATGCATCTTTCAAGGATACACTGGAAAACCCTGGAAATCCGCTTCTTTCCTCGTGCCTGGCACAGCTCTGTGTTGCCAGATTGCTTCAGCCACACAGGAATGCGACAAGTTCACATTGCAGGTGCCAGAAGATGGCACTCCAGAATGCACAGCTTTGTGCCTGGCTTTGCCAGCCCAATAAAGCCGGGGATGTCTCCCTGTGGCTGCTTTTATACCAGCTCATTAGGTTAGGAAAACTTTGGTGTGAGCTCTGCATGTTGTGAGCATGAAGGCTGTTAATTTGATATTCCTTCTCTGGTCCATGATGGCCAATCCAGGACACATCTCCATGGGCAGGGGATGGGGGATGTAAGAAACTCAGCTCATCTCATTTGTGAGCTCCCAAATGTCAGCCAGGCTGGGACCAGGAGCCAGCCATTCACAGCACAGAGGAGTCTCCACATCCACTTGTGTGCCTCCACTTGGGCATCCTGAACAGCCACCCCTCTTGGACAAAGCAGACCGGAATATTTGGGCTAAGTCTTGAAGGCTGCACCAAGACAAGAGTTCTAATGCCTCATGATATGAAGAGCTGGAGACCGTAATATGGGTTTTATTGCAGGGGCTGGGAGAGGAGTGATGGAGAGGGATGTGGAGAGCCACGGAGGGGCACAAACACTTCCTCACTGTTCAATCTCCCTTTGGCAGGGAGGAACAAAGTATCTCTCTGCCATTTCCCACCCTCTGCCTTCAGGAGTGGGAACCAAAGGAGCTGAGGGAACCCAGACCTTGGGGCAAGGAGGGACGTGCTCAGAGCTACAAAATCACACAACTTTTACAGGCACTGCAAATGTGCTGGGAAAGAGCAAGGCACAGGAGGCAGCCAAAGAGCAACACAGAAAAGAGCTAAAAAAAGACGGATTGCGAAAGGAGGTTCTGAGCACCCTCCCCTGTTCTGGGCCTGCTGGGGCAGCGCTGTGTTCACACCTAATCCAGCTCCAGCCACGGCTGGGTGAGCAATCAATAACACTGTGATGGCACGGGTGGCTAAAAAGTCTTGAGGGACAGAAATCCGATGCTGAACTCCAGGTAACGTGCTGAAGGGGGGTGGCGAGGCTCTGCCCAGGCAGCTGTCATGGCATGACAGCCCGAGGAAAAACTGAAATTACTCACTGCCAGACATCCTGGCTGGATGCTGCTCCCTTCTCCTCCTCCACGGCTTCGGGGAGAAAATGCTGCCGGGGAGCAGACTCCAGTTCAAGCTGTCACCACTTCACTGGGCTGCCACGCCAGACCGGGCTCTCCCAGGTTTTGGAAGCACCAAGTCTTTCTTCAGGCCCAGGTAAACATGCCCTTGGAGCAATGCCAAGGAACCTGGGATGCTCCAAGAGTTTGCCACAAGTGTTGGATAAAAAGGATGCAAACTCCAACCTCTTTTATTCTGGTATGTGATGGGGAGAGCACCCAGCACGAGCCATGGAGCCGAAGGAAATCAGTGGCTGGAAAGGTCTGTTCAGCCCTGTGGTTATGGCTGAACAGAAAGGATGGAGAGAGCAGAAATACGAGGAGCAGGGATGATGTCTGACCAACCCACCATCAGCAGCACAACAGCAGGAAGGTAAAGCATCATCTCCAGATGCAACAGGAAAATAATGACCTTGATCCCACTGCTCTCATCCTGACCTCTGGAACCTCCAGTGTTTTCCAGATCAGAGAATCCAGATGAGGAAGTCCAGATCAGAATTTTGGGTTTTTTGCTCTCTCAGAAACCCCATTTCCTCTTTCTTTACTTCCTTTACCTTGCCTCACATGTCCCACACCTGTGTGACCTGCTCTGCCCAGGCAAAGGGACACTGGGCTCCTGCTGTCCGTTCATCACGTGCCCCATGGTCCTGCTCAGTAATTCTTGAAGCATCAAGCTAATTAATCTATCACTCAATGAAATTGCACTGAGCATTAATGAAGCCATTTAGTATTCATGCAGAAACTTCTCTCTCCATTTCCACAAGTGCTCCATTGTAGATCAGCATTTGTTGGGGAGTAATTAATGGTACTTAATCCTTAAATCCTTAAATTGTTTCTAATTTGGTAAGCAGCAGAGTTGCAGCAATCCATCTCTTTGCTGCATTTCTGTGGAGCTGTTTGAGACCCTCCCTGGGTTATCCAGAGGTTCACCAGGGGCTGTGCCAGGGAAGGAGAGCTCTCTGACTTGCCCTCATTTCTGTCGGTGACTTTCTGAAAAATGACTTAATCTCTTTTACACCTGTGTGTCCATTTGTGTAACTACAGAAAATGCTTATTTTCCGTCTGGAGGGTGAGTCAATAATACAAAGAGCTCCTAAAGCAAAGGGATCGATGTGTAGGAGAGTGGAGATTTCCACCTTTTGATCTCCCACGCACGTCCAGGAGCGGGGGAACACTGAGGCACGAAGTGAGAGAACAGGAGCCTTTCACTCCTTGCTTTGCTCTTTGAAACTGCTGCTCATTCACCAAGAGATGAAGCAGCACTTACTGCTCCTCACACACTTTATGGAAGTTCTGAGCACGTACCCATGCAGCCACAGGAATGAATGAGTCCTCCTAGAGCGAGCAAACACCTGCCCTGATATGCAAACAGATGCAACGACGTGTTCTTTTCTTCCCCCATGGTTTTCTTTTCAAGACAACTGGAGTTTCATGTCAAAACAGCAGAACCAAAGGGTACACAAGGTTCTGGAGAACTGGATTCTGAGAATTAAATGGAATATTGGCTCACTCTCCATGCAGCTCCAGGGGCTAGATGAGGGCACGTAAACAACCACAAGTGCTTGGAGGACCTATTCCTAATCAAGCTATGATGAAGGTGAGTCCATAACACTCCACGTTCCCTGTCCCATACCCCACCATCCTAGCAGAAGTGGGGGTTTTATTCCTCTTTCAGCTTTCTTGCTGAAACCAAGCTGGTTTCTCCTCCTCTCTTCAATGGAAAACTGCTCAGTCTTATCCACAGGATCCACTTGAAAAAACCCATCCCTTATTTTGAACGCAGAGCAACTCCCAACTTCTCAGCTTTTCCTCACTGACAGCTTTCCAAAAAAATCTTTCTTTTCTGGACACAATTTGCATTTATCCCGCTGTGCAATACCCCAGCTTCCCACCTCTCCAAATGTTTGGATACACTCTGTGTTTGCTTCCTCAAACAGTGACCAAATATTTGAGGTTTCTGGTTTGTTTGGTTTTCTTGTTCTCCAGTGAAAGTAAGCAGGAAAAGAAAAACATAAGGGGAGGGGAAACACCCATAAATCTCCCAGTGGTTACTCATTGAGCTGAGCCAGGGAAGAAAAAATTCCCTTTGTCACGTCTTTTCTGGCCACCCCATCCCCCCATTCCTGCTCCACCATTAGGCAGGGCTGTATTGGGACAGATTATGACCCTATGAGGAGACCCCCTTGCTGGAGGGAGGGCATGTGCTTTCATTCCATGTGCCAAATCTGCAGTGCCTTGTAAGTCCCTACTGTGGGAATGTGCTGGAGAAATGCAGACTCACTCCTTGCACAGACTCTTTTGGCAGAGCTAACCTCCAGCCGCCTCCAGAAAGGGATTGAAAAGGTCTCTGGTTTGCAGTTGCTGAAGGGGTTGGATGAGAAGAAGCGCTTACAACGTTTTTTGACACCACACTTTGATCAATTGGACAGATTTAATATTACAGAAATATTTCATTTTTCAATGCGGATGGGAGAGAGAGAAAAAAAAATCTAATCATCCATCCAGCAGGCCTCTATATTTTTCATAATTCACTGGAAAGAAAAGTAAAAAATACAATCCCCCAAACCTCTGATTTAAAATCCAACTTAACTCGAGGTAATTTCTATCATTAGTTCAAACTGTGCGATCTTCACTCTCTCTTTATTTTTCAAGCCATTGTTCTGTTTTTTTTTCAAAGTATTTAACCAAAGCAGCATCTTATTGTGTTTTCTTTCTGCATTCATTTTTAAGGAGGTAATGAATGGTGTAGGGGAAACAGCACGATTAATTCATTCAGAGAAGGTGGATGGGGCAGAATCCCACACATGGAATCAAATTTGTTTTCACAAATATCAAAAGAAGGAAACAAGCCACCTGGAGAACATCAGGGAGAGGTTTCCACCTGCCACCTCTGCAAGGTGATACTGAGGAGGCACCTTCCCAATAACACAATTAAGGAATTAATGGGAGACTCCTCAATTCTTTGAGAGGTGAACCAGGCTGGGGACACTTGAACAAAGTCGTCGCTAATGAATTTGGTGCATTCATCAGGCAGGAGCTGTCCCAGAGCCTGGCTGAGCTTTACAACATTTATAGCACAAGTCACCTTCTCCTTTGAAGGGGAACCAGTCCAAAAACCACCTTTCAGTATCCAAATCCTGCTCCAGGAATACTTCTTAAGGATGACAGATCTGCCAACGCCTTGTGATGGGAAGGAACAGTGTAGGTCCTGCCTAGACTGGAGGTCTATGACCTCTTCCAAATGAAACCTCTTCCAAAGCCAGCACTCTGCTCTTGATCTCTTTCTTCCCATCTCCCTCTGCCTCCTATTTCCTTGGATGTGTAAAACAGATGACGGGGCAAGAGCAGCATTATCACACCTTGAAACAGGGCAAGGTCTGGAGGACAGGAATGACCAAGGACTGTCCAAGACACTCAGCAAAGTGTTTCTGTTTATCTGGTTTCCAGGCTCTCTTGAAACAAAATTCCCCAAAAAACCATGGAAATAAACCCAGCCAAAGTATGCTGGAGAAATGAGGTCAACAGGAGAAACACCCAATTAGCGGTGTTTTGTGGCTGGATGTGGTGTGCCAGCTGGGATTCAGGGAGTTGCTGTGCCTCAGGAAAAAGAAGAGAAGCTTAAAATAATAACATCTAGTGCTCAGAGAGCATTTTGCATCTTCCCAGTGTGACATGAACTTTAATTAGTTTGTGAGTCGAGACGCTGCTGGGCGAGCGTGAGATATCCGTACAACACGACCAGTGCCAGAAGCTCATGTGGAGCTGTGGGGCTGTGTCCAGTTTGGGGAGAGGGACAACTCCAATGCTTCCACGTGGCACAGGGAGGAGGAAAACTCCTGGCAGAAGGATGGAGTTTTCTGAACTTCAAAAGAGCCACAGGTGAATTCAGCTCCGTGGCTGAATTCCAAGACAACTCTGCTTACATGGAAGTGAGGTCATGGTTAAAAAAATAACCCCACATGCTCTGGGCTTGAGCAGCAGCACCTGAAATGAGAACTGCAGGGTGAGGATGGAAAGTTTCCCACTTCCATCTTACAGAGGCTTGGGATGCTGCTGGAGGCACACAGTGGGAAATGTGGGAGCTCAATTGAGACATTTGGGATTGGACTTCAGTCTTTGTCCAGAAGATGTGTGGTCTGGAGGAGATTTCTGATATCAAAGACGGGGGAGATGGGAGAATTGCTCATTTTCCTATTGGAAATATTTCCCTCAAAGAGCTGGTTCATGCCAGGAAATGCTGCTCCTGGTGTGGTTCCTGACTGGCTGAAATGGCAGCCAAGAGAAATTAGATGGCTGGGAGGTTGATGAGGTCTCTCCTCATTAGCCACCCAATAATGTGGGCAAAGACTTGTTTATTCTCTCCATCTGTGCCACCACTGGATTTATCCTGCTCCCTGCTCGTGGTGGGTGCTCAGGAGCATGTGAGGGCTCACACTGATCCAACATGACAAGAGATCTCCTGGAGCCTGCCAAGCCACGGCTTGTGCTTTTAGTACTGATGGCCTGGGGTCAACACCACGCTGATTTTGGCCAGAGGTGCAGCTCTCTGGAGCTCCCTTTGGTGCAAAATCCAATTAGCAGACAAGTGAGCAAATCCCTTTGTGCTGGCCAAGCCACCAGCGGGGTGGGATTGAGAGCTGAACATCCCACAGGGAATGAGCAGCTCCCACAGAACAGGCACGAAGGGCTGGCACGGGGGCTAAGGGCCAGAATTATCAAATGCAACCCCAAATTCAACCCTGCAATAGTAAAGATGGTGATGATCTCTATTCAGGTCAAGTGATGAGTGAATGAGAATATATTTATCCCCTCCTGCTCCTACCCCCAACATTCCCTGAAATAGCAGGGAGCAGGCTGGCGGATCTGCCTGGCCAGTGAGCACCCACACAGTGGCTGAAAGGATAAAGAATAAAGCTCCTGAAAACATCCTTCAGTTATTAAGAAATCAGTGTGGTTTTGACCAAGCATCCCATAGGCTGAAAGTGGAATTGCCATTCAGTGAAGAATCAACATCTGGTTTTACCCTGAAATACTGAAACAATGATATAAAAATGAAACAAAAAATGAATTACTCAGTGAAGAGGCTACAGATCAATGGGACGCTGAAAGCAAGAGAAGAGAGAAAGGCACAAGTGCTGTTCAGCTGTTACAGCTCCCTCGACTTTGCTCAGCTTTTGCCCTCGTCTGCTAATTTGCTTACTCCCCCAGTAACAACCTGGTTTTCCTTTACTGGAGACAGTTTTAGCCTGGGGAAGCTATGGAAAGCAATAAAAAAAATAAACTGTTTCTGGGTCACCACCAGTTCCAGTCCCCAGGGGTTATTCAAACAACGATTTCTCCTTCGCCTTTGTCAGAGCTGAGACTCGGCCCCCAAAGGTTGTTCCATCAATAACTCCTAAACCACCTTAAAGGCAGCAGGTTCACCCCCAACAGCTTTTGAAGCCAGGGCCTCCTAGATCACAGGTTTTAGCTGCACTGATGTATTTAACACAAAGACACGATGCTCCTGAGGTCAGGGAGAGGTGTCACCATCCAGGCAGGGCTGTGTGTGAGACACTGGCCCTCAGAGCCACCCATGAGCAGCTCAGCCACCTCTGAGGGCTGGGGTGTCCTTGGCTTTGTGTCACCCAGAAATGCTTGGGACAAACACTCTGCATTCCTGAAGGCTTTCCTCTCAGCAGCCATTACCCTCTGTGGCACACAGCTTGCTCTGAGGAAAGCAGACACCCCAGTGACACCCCAAATTCACCCCAAGGCCCAGGGGGACAGTCTGTCACAACTGGATGAGAAGAAAGGCACCGTGGGCTGCTCAGGCCATGGGATGTGGCAGCAATATCCTCACCTGAACTGCTGTTCCCCAGGGACACCAGGCACCTCCAGGAGCACAGAGGCACTTCCCTGGGAATCCCAGCCCATAATAGAGATTTTCTGTAGGGATTTACAGATAACAGCAACCTCCCCTTGCTCTGAGTGCAGCCAGCACCTCTGTACGGCCTTGAGAAACCCATCCTGCAGCTTGTGACTAAATTTCCCATTTATAGACCCCCCAAACAGAGCCCCCTCAAGAGAATACTCTCATGGATACAAGCTGGGAGAGCTAGGGCTGTTCCTTGGACAGGAGAGGCTCCAGGGAGATCTTAGAGCCCCTTGTAGGGCCTAAAGGGGTTCCTGGAGAGCCAGAGAGGGACTTGGGACAAGGGATGGAGGGACAGAACACAGGGAGTGGCTTCCCACTACAAGACATTAGGGTTAGATGGGACACTGGGAAGGAATTGTTCCCTGTGAGGGCGGGCAGGCCCTGGCACAGGGTGCCCAGAGCAGCTGTGGCTGCCCCTGGATCTCTGCAAGTGTCCAAGGCCAGCCTGGATGGGGCTTGGAGCAGCCTGGGACAGTGGAAGGTGTCCCTGCCCATGCCAGGGGGTGGAACAGGATGAGCTTTAAGGTCACTTCCCACCCAACCCATTCCATGATTCCATGATCAGCTCTCCTGAAATCCCTGCTCTGTCCATGGTGGCCTGGAGGGCTCTAGCTGCTCACTGAGGGCTGCTTGTGGATGCCACTCAGGCACACGGGGAAAACAAAGCTGCCCAAAGCAGAGGCAGGCCCGGGCAATCTCTCTTTCTGACACGGCTGTGCTGAGAGACAAAAGGCTGCAGCAGAGAAGAATGAAACCATAAAAGCAGGGGTGTCACAGAGCCCACGGTACCCTGAGAAAGTTTCTGAAGAGAGGCACCTGAATGGATTACGGGATGAGGCTCGGCTGCAGGGGAGCAGCTGCCTGCAGATGTTTGCACTTTGTCATCTCCAGCACCTGTTTGCTGTGGCTAAGCAGGGCTGGGCACAGCTGCTCCAGCCTGAGCTCCTGAAACACAGACCTCTCACAGAAACCCCCTGCCAGGGCCTGACCCTGCAAACATGGCCTGTGCGACTGCACATCCAGGCAGCACTGATGCCGTAGGGTTTTAGCTTTTATATTTTTCATCTGTTTGTAATCCTGCAGTTCTTTAGTGTAGAACTCTAAACTCCATATCCAGTGTGAGCTGCTGCTTCCCCATTTTGGGCAGACACAACAATTCCTCTCCAGGCCTGGAATCAAGGACCCCTCACTGCCTCAGGCCTGAGAGATGGAAACAAAAGTGAGCTGGGGGGAGCAAACTTGGGATAAATGACTTCATTAGCTGAAGCTGTAATTGGAAGATTTACCCCCAATATGCAAATGGACCAAACTTGTAAAAGTGTGAAACCCGTGACCTGTGAGTCCATTTTTTGGGTGTAGCCCCTGGGGGGCTTTGACTGCCCTAAATGTACCTGAAGGCCCTTCAATAAATAGAATTGCTTTTTATTCCCTTAATTTTGTCTGGCCTCTGTTTTTGGGTAGCCCAAAAGGCATCAGCACCACTCCAAAGATAAGGCTTCCAGGGAGAGGAAGCCAAGTCAAAAGAGGCAGTCATGGCCTGGATATTCCATGCTGCCCATTTTTCTCTCTGCCCGTGCTCAGGAGAGAATGTGCTCCCCCTACCCAGGTGGGTTTTGGGGGATGGAGAGGTTTTGGGGAAGGGAAGATGGATTGCAAGGTGAATCACCAAAATGAGAAAAGCAAAATCTGTGCTGGAATGGATTTGGTTTCTGCTGAGGAGAAGCAGCACTGAAACACAATGGAACACCCACTGCTGGGGGGTGCTCCACACCCAATTAAACCTGGGGCTCATTCAGCTGTGAGGGGGGAGGGGGCTTCCCTGGTTACCCTGATTGTATCCAAAGAGCCACTTCAGCTCTAGCAGGGCTTCCACACCAAACCCACTGGCAGCACACCATCAAACCAAAGCACTGGCAGCTTTAAGGTTAAGAATTGCTGGCTGTCAGGGAAGCACTGAGGAGGAAAACATTGTCTAATAATAGTAATAATAATAATAGTAATAGTAGTAATAACAATAATAATAAATAATAGGAGGAGGAGAAGGAGAGGAGGAGGAGGAGTTTAAGAAGGAAAAATTATGAAAATCCCAACACTTGAAACCTTCAGTCAGACATTCTAGTGCTCCTAGCCGTGGGGATGAGCTGGACAAAGGGATAAGGGAGGGTCCTCTCACTTCAAGCCGTGGCCCTGTAAGTACAGCTTTATCCTCATCACACACATCCAGCCATCCATGAACTCTCCAGGGCACAGACTTGCCTCCTGTCATGCCTAAAACTGGTTAGGGAACGGTCACAGCTCAAAAGACAACAGCTTGGAGCATCAGCCTGGCTGTCAGGCTCCTGGCTGAGAACAGCACCACTGGGGCATTGAAATCCAACTCTCCCTGGAGTGCTGTGGGGCTACTCTGGAACAAATCCTTGCAGGACTTGAAAAAATAATGAGAAAAACCCCCAAATGGATGCACTTCTAAGGGGAAAAAATGTCATGTTTTGACTAACCTTCCTTTGCTGATGGCAGATTGCTCAATGAAATGGGTTTGGACCAGCCCAAAAGACATGTCTGATAAGAAATATCACTCTGGGAGCCTTGTCCCAGCAGAATATAAGCAAATAAATCTCCAGGAGCCAGGGAGACAACAAGGCTATCTGTGACCCAAACCAGCCTTCCCCACCACCAGGGATGCTGCATTTGTCATTTCTCTCCTGTGCATTCCATAGGAGCCGCAGCTCCATTCTCTTTAAATGATATTTATATTTTTCTAATCTACTGGCTGTGATGGATGGGAAAGAGATTTCTCCCTGCAAAACCATTTACAATGGAAAAAAGCCACAAGCACAATATAGAACTTGTGTGTGTGTGTGTGTGGTGCTTTAGACAAATAAACATTGCTCCTTTTTCTAAAACATCTCAACATCTTGTACAGGAAATATTAGATCTCAGTTGACTGGAAAATGAAACCAGCTTTATGTTCTCTTCCAAAGCCTCTTGTGATATTAGCAATATTTTTTCCCCTGTCGAGAATAATGGCTTTTCTACAGGCCAGCAGATAGGAAAGTGCTTACAGAGATTTCCAGATGCAAAGACTTCCCTGAATTACCTTGTCTTAATGTACTTCAGAGTTTGGAGCAAGTTCCTTGATGACTCTGGATAATCAGAGCCTGTGGAGAAAAGCCATGTTAAATCAATCACTCACTGCAAAAGTGGGATAAGATGATGATAAAGGAATCCCATGGGAGTCCACACAGGTCTTGGGAAGCTGGTTTAGGGCTGGTACATCAGTAATCCCATTCCAGGCAGGGCACATGAAAGGAAAAATGATCCAGATTTGGGGGTTTTGTTGTTTTGAGGAAGTTCCCCCCTCCTGATGAAGGATGAAAGGAAATGGACCCCCTCAAGTGCAACATAACCCCCTTGATTCTGCCCCTGGTGAAGCTGTATCTGGTTGAGAAGTGCAGAAATTTCCCTAACTTGCTCCTGATAAAAGAAAATCACTTCTGGCTGAAAAACAGAGAATCGGAGAATGGTCTGGATTAGAAGGGACCTTAAAGTTCTTCTTATTCCACCCCCTGCTGTGGGCAGGGACAGCTTCCACTATCCCAGGGTGCTCCAAGCCCTGTCCAACCTGGCCCTGGACACTTCCAGGGATCCAGAGGCAGACACAGCTTCTCTGTGACAGGGCCTGTCCACCCTCCCAGGGCACAATTGCTTCCCAATATCCCATCTAACCCTGCCCTCTGGCAGTGAGAAGCCATTTTTCTGTGTCCTGTCCCTCCACCCCTTGTCCCAAGTCCCCCTCCAGCTCTCTTTTAGGATTCCTTCAGGTCCTGGAAGGCCACACTTAGGTCTGCCTGGAGCCTTCCCTTCTCCAGGCTGAATATTCCCAGATTTCCCAGCTTTTCCTCTCAGCAAAGGTGCTTCATCCCTGTAATCCTTTCCCTGTCCTCTGAACTGGCTCCAGCAGCTCCAGGTCCTTCCTGTGCCAGGACCCTGGAGCTGGAGGCAGCTCTGCAGGTGGGGTCTCCCTGGGGGGGCAGAGGGGCAGAATTAGCTCCCTCAATGTCCTGCCCATGCTGCTTTTGAATCCCAAAGAATGTCCAAACCAATCCCAAACCAACACAATAAGCTAGAAAAGCAGCTCAGACTTTTGTCCTGGTATCGTCTCTGCCTGTGCCATAAAGCCTGTAAGATCAAAACCCCAATCCCAAACAAAGAGTTGCTATTTTTCTTCTGTAAATTGAAACCAGGCAAGAAGTAGGAGTCCCACAAACCCAACACCTTCTCAAAGCAAACGTGTTATTGTTTTTTTAAGCCACATTTTGATGAAAATATAATTTTCAGGCACAGTAAGGTTTCGGTGGAAATGTTGGAATAACCCCACAGAGAAAACCCTGCATAAGGAGATGTTTCTGTCCCCTTTAGGATTGGAATTGCAAAACAAAGGGCATGAAAAAATCCTACGTTGTCACTACTTATCATTCCCAGTTAACAATATAAGATATATGATAGGAGCAAAACAATTTGGTGGCAGAACATCATAAATGAAGTCTGTTTTCCCTGGAAACTGCATAACCATTTGAATTAATTTAATTTGAAATATCAAATTAAATTAAACTGTAGAATAATCCCCAAGGGGAAGCATATTTCATTTGCAATGTCTTCTGATAGAGTATTCTCTGCCAAAAGTTTTGCTATGCATCTGGCTTTGGATCTAAATTTATTACATTAGCTCTGGGAAGACTTTTAATAGAAAGTGAGATTAAAGGGGAAGGAAAAAAAAAAGGAACTTCTGATGGGGAAAAAAAAGACCCCAAAGTTGATAAAGAGCAAAAGAAGTGCTGAACATGGATGGATCTGGGCTGCTGCAGCTCACCTGGCTCTGCCTGGGCTGGTTCCAAGCTCCAATCCAACGGGAATGAGATGTGTCATTAAGCAGCTGGAGTGCTGCAATGTGTGTATCCATATGCACAAATGGGATGTCTTCAAATCTACCTGACAGGCTCCGACATCTCCCGACGCTTGCCAGCCAGCGTAATAGCAACCCACGGGGGGAAATCAAAGAGGGTCAGGAGATGATGAGTGCAGGAAGATTACGTGCTTTTAAATCAGCTCTGAAGGACGGAGACAGGAGGGGAAGCACTTTCCTGGTCAGGTGGAGCCAGGCTGGGATTTTCATTTCCAAAGGAGAGTAAAGGGGAAAGGGAAAAAAAGTGCAAAAAATCAAACCTCACCAGAACACCATCTTATTAGTAATAGCTACCTTGCTTTTTAAATAATCTCCAAGATAAATACAATCTAGGACAGATCTCAGAGACTCTTTGGTTCAACAGGTTGGGAGGAGGGAGGTGGTGACCCCATCAGTTTTCAAAATATAGGTCACACACAAAAGCAGCACTTACAAAATGAACGCTCTTTCTTTTCACGGCGAGAAATTGAAGAAAATTGCAGCCAGCAGATGCCTGTAGGTTGATGCAGTGGGAATAATCTATTTCTTTCTTTCTTTTTCTATTTTTTTTATAGTTTCCCCTGCGAGGAAATACAGAGCAGCAGATGTTGGCATGGAAGAAGGGATTTGCTCTAAACAAACAACTCACTCCCTCCGCAAAAAGGGAGTGGTCTTTGGTCTTTGTACCAGACCAAAATCAAGCACAACCCCCTCACCCCATCCCCTTCCCCCACCTACCCCCTCATAACACAAATGCTCAAAGGTCTCCCAACCAAAACAAAAAGCTTTAGGACTTGACACCAGCACTTTAGTAACCTCCCGGTTTGTTTTAAATCTTGATTGGGAGAATTATCCTGACAAGAAAATTAGCGGAAAGTCAATAAACCTGTAGCCCGGAGACAGAGCAGGAGGAACTGGTGGAACTCATTTGCTCCCGCACACGAAGGCGCCGGTGACGCGGGGCTGCCTGGGCTGGCAAAGTTCATTATGATTTTGCCTGTGAAGCCGTGAAGTGCAGGTAATCATATTTAAAGAGATAAGAAACACAAGGAGCGCGGGCCTGAGCTGCGACACAGAAATTCTCATTTATAGCAGTCACGGGTGGAAAATCAATACCCACTTTTGGATGCAAAAGGAATGTCAGACTTGACAAAGCTTCTTTGGATTTTTCTAACCCCCTCCCTCCCCTCCCCTGCTCTGCTACTACTTCAAAACCAAAAAACACAAGGAGATTTGCATGCTCGCGGCATCCAAGGCTCCCCCCAACTTGGCTCACAATTCCTTGAGATTTTCTCTGGCAACAACCTCATTCCATCTATCCTTGTCAGAGTGCATCTTCCTCCCCGGTCCAAGCAAATTGTCTTCATGCCACTTACTCGGATCCTTCTGCCTCCCTTCTGCACTCACGTCGGCGGATCTGGCTCCAGTGCCAGAGAGGAGTTTGTATTTACATGGAAATTGAGGAAATCTGCTCCAAAAATGCATTTTGGGAAGAGGACAGATTATTCTGCAGCTTCTTTTAATTCATTTTTAAGGTGATAGGAGATTCGTGCATTTTTTCCCTTTGCCCTCTATAAAATAATGAATTATTGGCAGCAAATGGTTCAATAGGCCCTGGTGTTTATGAACTTCCCATGCTCAAGCCTCGTTATTTATGAGCTGATTCTTGCTGTAGCATTCCTGGAGAAATGGGGGATGCAAACATATTTCAGCCTTTGGGTTGCTGGGATGATTTACTGTGATATCACTGAGGACGCTGCCTGGGATCCATTGGGATCAGGTGATCAAACATGAGCACTTCGTTAAAAGAATGACCTGTGGCAGCTGAGAAGAACTTCCATGCAGTTTGGGGACGAACTTCCAAAAAAACACCCCTGAGGTCCACAACTCCTACTGCTTGGGCTAAACTAGGACAGGGAATCATATCCTTGCAGCCCGGTTAATTGGGCAGGGCTCCCTGCACGGGGATTTTTACATCCCCAAGGATCCTCCAAGGTGTGTTCCCAGCCTCGGTGACAGGAGCTGAACAGATGATCCCACCTGTTCTCACCAGGAAGGTCACACATACAGCCTCTTTTTCCTCAGAGCTTGTCCTAATCCTGCAAGCACGGGTGAGGAAAACAGAGTTTCCATCACATCCCTACCTGAAAAAGAAATATCTCCATGGCTTGCCCCACTAGAACATGGAGCAACCAGGAGCAAGGCCTTGGTACATGCCAAGGGCTGGAGGTCACCTGGATGGGCTGACTTGGGCTCATCTCACCCTCATTGTCAGAGTTGGGAAGGGAGAGTTTGATCCAGGCATCCCTCTAAA
Source organism: Dicaeum eximium (assembly GCA_013396995.1). Lineage (NCBI taxonomy): Eukaryota > Metazoa > Chordata > Aves > Passeriformes > Dicaeidae > Dicaeum > Dicaeum eximium. Next base: position 232,466 of record VWZP01000625.1, read on the forward strand.
GAAAAAAGAGATCACCAGAGAGCTCCTTGCCTGAGTCCTGGAAGTGTAACTGTCCTGGACTGGAGCGGGTGAGTAGAGGGAGCTCATCAGGAGCTGCAGTGATAGGACAAGGGGGAATGGCTTTAAACTGAAAGAGTGGGGATTTAGATTGGATATTAGAAAGAAATTCTTCTCTGTGAAGGTGAGGAGGCCCTGGCACAGGGAGCCCAGAGAAGCTGTGGCTGCCCCTGGATCCCTGAAAATGTCCAAGGCCAGGTTGGATGGGGCTTGGAGCAGCCTGGGACAGTGGAAGGTGTCCCTGCCATGGCAGAGGTGGAACTGGATGAGTTTTAAGGTTCTTTCCCACCCAAACCATTCCATGATTCCATGATCTACTTTTGGAGGAAGACTCTGGTGTTTGTACATCCCACACTGCACACGCCATTCCTGACGTCTGGAGCCCCGCACCTCCCCAAGCACCAGCAATCAAGAAGAAAAGTTCTGGGGCAAGCTGTGAAATCTCCAAAATGAAAATCAATTCCATCTCCATTTCACAGGGCCTAATGTGGCATTTACAACATAAACAATCACTTCTGTTAGGGAGGGAAATGAAAAAGCTGTGCTACATAAAAGGGAACAATGTTTAAAGTTCTGCTGGAAATGAGCAGTCGGATTGGAGCTAATTACAAAGGAGTGCTGGGCACTGAGGTGCTGGCACTGGCCCCCACGGCACTGAGGGAGCCACAGCTCCACTGCCTCAGGGACAGAGCAGGAGGACTCAAAAACGAACACCAAAGCTGATGGGGTGCTTTGATGGAGACAGAGGCTGGAGCTGAGCTTCACAGGACAGCCAGGTTGCAGGAATAGCTCTCATCTCAAACAATCACCACCAAGCTCCTCCTTTCCAGCTGGAGAGGAGCTTCCTGGAGCCAGAGAGGAGCCCAAGCCAGAGCTCCGAGTTAATTTTACATCCCCATCTCTCAGCAGGGTCAAACAGCCCTAGGATGCAGAATCCTGGCATTAACTACCACAATGTCCTGCAATTTCAGCACATCAGTGGGGCTTGTGAGCCACCCCAGCTGGACTGATCCTGCCATGGGAATGAATTTCGGCTGGGAAACGTGAGGGTGTTTGAACTGTGACAAGGGTGAAGTGCTGGAAGAGCATCTTGAGAGTGTTGTTGGGTGATGCCAGCAAGGAATTGAATCAGCTGCAGCCCAAACTCTGATACCTCTGCAAATTCAGCCCTGAGATTGGGATGCCTCTGAGAGGAGAGGGCTGGATGTGCCACAGAATCACAGAATCATGGAACAGTTTGGGGTGGAAGTGACCTTAAAGCTCCTCCAGTCTCACTCCACTGCCATGGGCAGGGACATCCCCCACTGTCCCAGGCTGCTCCAAGCCCCGTCCAGCCTGGCCTGGGACACTCCCAGGGATCCAGGGGCAGCCACAGCTGCTCTGAGCACCCTGTGCCAGGGCCTGACCACCCTCACAGGGAGGAATTTCTTCCCAAAATCCAACCTATCCTTGTCCCTGTCAGTGTGAAACCATTCCCCTTGTCCTGTCACTACCTGTCCATATAATGAGTCCCTCTTGGGGCACCCACAACTACTCCTGGGGAATCTCACAGCCATCTCCTGGGCATGGGATGCTCCCAGCTCCAGCTGGAAATAGGTTCTGTGTATCTGCCTCTGCCATGAACACTTGGCTTTTCCTTTGCCCAAAGCCCAGCAGGAGCTGTAGGAGACTCAGAGAATCCTTGTACTCTGTTCAGCTCCAACACAGCAGCAGCACCACCCATGGAAGGGACTGGGAAGAGGGTCCAGTGGCAGCAGGGACAGGAAAACACCTCAAAAAGGACTGTATGACCCACCAGGGGCTGTTTTGTCTGCACAAGAGATGACTGAGGAGAACCACAGTAATAATCCTTCAACACAGAAAGAGCTGGTGGCAGGAGGGAGGAAAGCTCCTCTACATGTCCACAGAAGATTGGATAAAAAATAATAAGCTTAAATTGCAGCAAGGAAATGTTAAGAAAGACATTAGATACAGCTTCCTTAAAAAGAAATAAAAATATAGCTTTGCACAAAATTTCAGTTGCTGCAGGTTCTCAAGCACTGCTTAGACAAACTCAGTCCAGGTGTGGCAGAAGTGTAGAACTCCTGTCAGACGGGCTTGGTGATGCACTTGCTGTTCAGTCAAACCCTCCCCAGGCACAGCCATGGGAAACCTGGCATAAAAGAGCATCCACTGGCAAAGAAACCAAACAAACAGTGCAGGCTCCAAGCTCTTTGGTCCTGTTCCTCACCTGTGTTGGGCGCTCCTGATCAAAGCTCCTGTGCCCAGGATTATGTTTGATCTGAACATGGCACAGGCACGAGCCCTTTCCCCAAGCCTTTTCTCAGCCCTCTACGTGCACTGAAATCTCCTGATGCAAGAGGCTAGATCCTATTTTCCCTGGCTCAAGAAAAGAGATTTTGCAGGAGAACTATCTTTCCCTGGCAGAAATGGCCCAAAACCCCAGCAAAGAAAACCACAAGGTCTTAATTCCCTTTGAATAGGGAGTAGCTTGGGGGAGGACTGGCTCCCAGATCATTCCAGGGGATGTCTTGATTTACCTTGATCAGAACAATTTAGCAGACATATCTTTCCAAAAAGCACTAATCACTTTTTTCCTCCTTCCTGTGCATAAAATAAGATTGAAACACACTGCACAAATTGCTTACCACAGTCCCAAAAATGCTAATCAGCTGCAAACATCTAAATCACGGCTCGAGCCCCAGCCTGGTAAGGTAAGAAAACAGTGTCAGTGCATAGAGAACTATTATTTACTGGTGTCAGAAATAACTCTGGCATTTCCATAACTGTGAGCCTGCATGACAACTTCCTCCGGGAAACTGCTTCAGCTGCAGAAAAATCCATGACTTGAATGAATTGGGTAATTTTTTTATAAGGAGCAAGGAAATATGAACTAGGATGCAAGTGCTTAACCTTCCAAGGGCTCTGTCATCTGGTGATCCGGGGAGAAATGTGCTCTTTGATAAACAAGCCAAGGTACTTTTCAGTGCTCTGCCTGGACATGCTAATTCCTGCTGTGTTGTTAAATCCAAATGTGGATGGCAGCACCAGACAACAGAGCTGGTCAGGGCTGTTATGGGTTTCAGGACATCAGTGGTTCACTGGAAGGACCATCCGTGGAAGCCTTGGGTGTCAATGGTCTCTTCCCACCCTGCTCTGTGAGCTGCCCTCCAGCTCTCCTCCTAGGGCATCCTGCTCTTCTCTGGGCCTTCAGCTGAGCCAGGATGGAAAATTATAACTGATGAATGCCATGCCAAAGATGTGCCTGGCTGGTGGATGCCTCTGCTCCGTCACCATCCCACTTCAGGCTCCAGCATACCTTGGGAGAACTTCCCTTTCACAGCCACCACACCCAGGGGTGTCCTCCTACTCCACACCTCTCCTGTGACACATCCATGTCCCACGGGCAGATTCCTGCATGAAGAACCCATCTAGGCATCCCTCCTGATGGTTAAAGCAGCATTTTAGCTGCAGCTCCAGCCTGCCTCAGCAGCAGTAGGTGCAGCTGCACACCCCTGGCTCCAGCAGAGCCTTATCACCACTGCCAGCTGTTTCCCACTCCAGCCTCATCTTCTCCTATCTTTTGGGGAGCACTCCCAGTTAACAGGGCATGTCAGAACCATTTTCCCTGATTTTATGACCCTCTGGGCTGGCAGCTCAAGTTAATACTTAGATTTATATTTTCCTGAGATAGTCCTGTTGAAAGGAAAGAGGGGAAAAAATCCCATCTCGATTTGCATTCCCTAGGGGATTACTGGCCAAGTTCATACAGATTTATGAGGGTGGGGGTAGATATTGACTTCGTCTCTCCAAGGGCTCGGGTGGAGGAAGGGACACAGAGGACTCTTATCTTGCTCGCACTGTTATAAAGCCTGGGTTTACTCCACTGAAGCTGACTGAGGATTTACACCACTACAACCAAGATTAAAATCTGGCCCTGACTCCAGTCAAATCAAGTGAGCTACTGAGGATTAGGGCACTACTAATAACTAATTCTCACTGCAGCCACCGAACAGATAAATCGAGTAATGAAAGCGTAGCGGATGGGGAAATGCTCCTGGGCTGTCTCCAGATCAGGGAAAGGCAGGAGTGCTACACATCCACAGCAAAGGGAACAGAGGGAAAGGATCAGTTCTGGCCACGGGAACCAGCTCCTTTTGCAGGGAGGAGGAGCAGGGCTTTGTGAGGAGGATGCACAGGGAGGGACCCAGGTCTCCCTTTCCTCCCAGCAGACAAAGCAACAAAGCCTTAGCAGGAGCTTGAATGAAAGGCTTTCTACACAAAGGTAAGGTAAGGGTGAGACAAACCCTGCTTTTCTCTCTCAGAAACAAGCCCCCTTAAACCTGCAGCTGAGCTTTCCTTGCAGTTACACTGCTGGAGCTGTAGCCTCCCTCTGCAGAGCTCACAGGAGACAGCAGGGCCCCTGCTCGCCCACCTAACCACATCCGCAGCCCTGGAGGAAGGGATGACTTTTCCCAGGCATTTCCCCAGCCTCAGAGGTCCCCAGCCTGGTGAGATGCTGGTGAGGCTGAGAGCAGGAGCACTGCTGCCCGTTGCATGCCAGAGCCTCGCCTTGCCCAGCCTCCCATCGTGGCACCCCTGGCTGCAGCTGCCCCTGCATCCCCCAGCCCCTGCAAGGCCCTTGCTGCCTTTACCCTTTCCAGGGAACAGCCGAGGTAAGGCTGTGCATATGCTCAGTGATATTTCAAATCCTCCAATTAACGGGAAGATAATTTGTGCATTTGAGCATTAAAAAGGTACTTAAGTCAGAATAAATTCCGCTTCATTGTTTTCCAAGATTCACCTCCCACTCCCACAGCTGAAGGAAATTTGAGGCAAACACAACCTGCTCCTCGGTCCATCTCTCCTGGCCACCAGATCCACCATCACCCTGTGTTTGCCCACTAATGAATTGCTTTGTAAAACCGGGTAATATTATTCAGTTCAGTGTATTCCAACCTGAGGGTGCAGCCAGGGAAGGTTATTTTAAGCTAATTGTCTGGGAATATCCCTCCACAGATGGAGCATCCTCATCCCTCCGTGTGATACTACAGAGGGGAGAGTTAAAAGCATCAGGAAGAAAGAAGCAATCCTGTGTGCATCACCTTGAAACAAAACAAACTCTTATTTCAAAGGCTAGCTGCTTTAATCTTCCTTATAATGGGTTTCCATGTTCCTACAGTTTAACAGGTTTGTGGCTTTTGCATTTAGCACTGGAATAAACAATGCTCCAGTAATTGCCAGGTCACTGGTATTTACTTCTGTCTTTTTAAAAACCCTCCCAGCACAGCTGCCTTGAGTAGGATAGACTGTAATTTTCTTTACTGTCTCCCACTAATGAAGGCAAGAGGGCAGGAGGACCAAGTCAGATGGTGGAAAACGAAGCCAAACAGCCTGGTTGACTTTCAACACGATATTAAAATAAACTCCCACCTGTAACAGATTAATTGGCCTGGTCTTTGGCAGCCTGACGGGAAATAAAGACCAGTGTTCAAAACCCAGTGCATCATTGTTTTTAATTATAGCAGTTTTTCTCAGATGGTCTGGTGAAAGGATTATTTTCCCACATGAATGTTTCCCGTGCAATTCAGGATGAGCAGATAATGGGGATGGGGCCAGGGCAAAGCATGGAGAGGGGACAGCAAACCAGGCGTGCTCCAGCCAACTCCCAGAGCTGGCATTTATTGTTTCCTTCAGTGGAATGGGTCTCTGGGCTCCACATGCCACCTCCCAAAAACCAGTGGGCACTTATATCTCCTCGCTGCTGTCATGGTGCAAAAGCCAGAGCCTGAAGCAGGGACAGCTCCCCTCTGTGGGGACATGGGCAGGGCTGGGACTGAGGCTGGGGCTGGCACGGGTGAGGCATCACATCTCTGACTAAACACAGTGTTTGAGGAGTCCATAGGCACTTTCCAGTGTAGCCCCTTCCCAGCTCTTAGGAAAACCAGCTCATTTTCCCAACAGAATAAAGCAAAAGCTGTCCTGTATCTCTGTATCCCCGTATCCCCTCATCTTCCTAACTTCTACCCTGGAATCACGTCAATACATTCCCTGGCTGCTCCTTTTGAAGTCCCCATATTCCTTGAATCTGAATGGAATTCCTTGCCATTTTCTGGCTGTGAGTTGGCACAAATGCTTCTCTGTATCCTGAAGAAAAACCAAGCTGCACGCACAGGTCACCCAGTAGACACAGGGAGAAGTCCCTGCTCCAGGTATCACAAGAGTTTGCAGCTCTAAATTTAAGCTCTTTCTGCAGGTTGAGCTATTAATTACAGCTCTGGAGTGTTTCATGACAGTGCCTATTCACTGCCTGTGCTCTGCCACGAGGTGCTGGAATAGCACCGGATAATTTATGGAGGGGAACAGGAACAGAGGTTTACAGCTCATTGGGAAATTCACTTCCATGAGAAAGTGCAGCAGAACACAATGGAGGCACAGAAGATTTCACCACATCCCCTTCTTATGCTCCAAGTTGGTGGGTATGAAAAGCAAGGAATGCTTGGTCTAAAAATGAGGCATCCAATTTTGGCCAAAATTAGCAATATGTTCTTTCTTTGCTACACTCAAATGTTTGATGGAAAACAGACAGCTCCTGCTGAAAAGCCCATGCTAAAAAAACCCCCAACTTACTTTCTGTGGGAGAGTGGAAAAAAAAGAGAACACAATCTGCTATCAGATCAACCATTATTAAAGGGAGAAATCCTAATCCCATATGCTGCAATTTACTCAGCAATCTCCACCACATGTACACAGTGTCCTTACAGAGGAGAGATGAGAAAAGAAACCCCAGAAGGACAAAACTGGTTCCCCTCCAAACTGGTTTTGGCAACAGAAACTGAGCAGAGCACATGGCAAGAACCTCCAGCCTTGCCCTGACCTGGACAGACTCATGAGGTTCAACGAGGCCAAGGGCAGGTGCTGCACCTGGGTCGGGGCAACCCCCATGATCAATCCAGGCTGGGNGGAGCCAGGCTGGGAGAGCTCACCTGGAGAGGAGAAGCTTTGGGGTGAGCCTGAAGGAACTGACAAGAAAGATGGGGAGAGACTGGGGACAAGGGATGGAGTGACAGGATAAGGAGAAATGGCTTCCCACTGCCAAAGGGAAGGGTTAGATGGGCTATTGAAAAGGAATTATTGGCTGGGAGGGTGGGAAGGCCCTGTAACAAGTTTTCCAGAAAAGCTGTGGCTGCCCCTGGATCCCTGGAATTGTCCAAGGCCAGGTTGGATGAGATTTGGAGCAACCTGGTCTAGTGGAACGTGTCCCTGTCTATGGCAGGGGGTGGGAGTGGACGAGCTTTATGTTCCCTTCCAAGCCAAATCATTCCAGGATTCAGTGATTCTATGACTTCTCCTCACTGTATTTTTAGGCATTTTTTGCTTGGCCTTTTCTTTGTCTGCTGTACCACCAGGGTTCAAAAAGCCTACAGAAAAATATGACAAATAGGAAAATATCTCCATGGCATTTGAGATGTGATGCTCCTGGCGGTAAGATCCTTTATGTTCTCTTCAAGTTTTAAGAAATCTGAGCAGAAGCTGCATTCTGAGGGAAGAAATCCAAAAGGTTTTAAAAGCCCCAACGCTGCTGTGGGATAACTCCAGAAGAGGGAGAGAAGCCTCCCACATCGTGTTCCTTGCAGGTAACAAGGGGATGGTTCATTACAGGCAGTTTCAAAGAACTTGATGTCTTAAATTTTTTACAGCAGCCATGGGCATGGCAGGATCTGGTGATTTGCCACCTGTGCTGAATTCGTTACCTGCAAAGATGGCACCTTCCTAAGAGCAAAACAAGAGAAGGAAAATGAAAAGCAAGAGAAGTTCTTCCAGCAGAGACACACCGTGTGGCCTCCTCTGTGAGCAGCAGGCCCAGCAGGCAGTGCTGGATGAATTAATGCTTCATTAAGGACCTTTCCCAGTTCTGGTGCTCCAGCGTGGTGCTGAGCACGCTGAGCTGGAGGAACTCCGTTCCTGATGAGCTACGACCCAGTGCCTCGAACATTTGGATTATTAGAGTCAAGAGAGCAACTCCAAGGTTATTGCCTCACTCCAAACCAGCTCTGCATATTTTGTGAGTGGCTGAAGACTCAGCTGCTTTTTCTCTGTTTCTCTCTCACAGCCAATGGTCCCCACCGAGCCCCGGCGTGGCTGCGTTTGGCGGTGACAAAAAGCTCACAGTTTAGCTCCAGTTGGTTCCGTCTCATCATAAACTTTACAGGCTGCTGGAGGGCCCTTTTTCCATGAAGAACGAGCGTGGGAGCACGGGCTGCACACAGCAGTGAGGCTGTGAGGTTTGTGAGAACACAAACTCCATTTGAGATTTGCAAGAGATGATGGGGAATTTTGCCTTGCAACTCCCATCAATTTCCGTCACAGCCGGGTGATGTTGAGCACATGATTTATCGCGAGTCTCGTGCTGGTTTGTGTTGCTTTTCAGAGTAAAATATTACCTTCCCTTTAGATAAGAACAATCCCCTCTCCCAAAGTCCTGGCTCTGTCAGTGGCACATTAGGAGCATTAATAAAAGTGCATGGAGCGTTAATAAATTAGCAGGTACCTCACAAACTTCAGCACAGAATCCCACGATGGTTTGGGTTGGAGGGGACCTTAAAGAATATCTCATTCCACAATCCTTCCCTGGGCAGGGACACCTCCCACTGTCTCCAGGTTGCTCCAACCCCCTCCAACCCGACCTTGGACACTCCCAGGGATGGGGCAGCCACAGCTGCTCTGGGCAGCCTGTACCAGGTTCTCACCACCCTGACAGGAAAGCATTTCTTCCTAAAATCCCATCTATCCCTCTTTCATCTTAAAGACATCCCCTCTTGTCCTGTCACTCCAGGCCCTTTATGTCAAAGGTAATGGGGAACTGCAGGGCTGTTCCAGATTTTTGACTGAGTCCCTATTGCCAATAAGGACTCAAAATCAGCTTTGGGAACCCTAACTTCAGCACAGGCTTTGCACCCTACACAGCAAGAAAAAAGGAAAACAGAGAGAATCAGACCTCAAAACTACAGTTGCCATTAAATCCAGGCAAATAGGGTGTACATGGACCTGCTCCCTGTGCAGGCACCTATCAGCAGATGTAATTAAATGGAATAACCAGATATATGGCATTAGAACAGCCCGGTCCAATCCCAGGTTGTGCTGCCACTGAGGAGGAAGAAAGGAGATCTTGGGGAACTTCTGAAATGATTTTAATAATGAAGACAAGCCTCAGGTGAAAGGTTTTCAATAGCACTCACTATCCATACCTGTTGGGCACTTGGAAAGAGCTCACACATCTCACTGTCCTGCTTGCATTTATAGAACTTCCTTGCACTAAGAAGGGTCCCAAAGTGATTGGAATTGACTGGCTACAGGATTCATTTCCCTGGGCCTGAACTGCATCGATTCTGGTGTAGAGCACAGCAGCTCTTTAACGACAAGCAGTAACAAACCATGAGAATTCCAGGCAGGAGGTCGAGAACGACTCAGCCATCCAAAACCAGTGGGGGAAAAAAAAAAAAGGGATTGAGGGAAAAGCACTGTAGTTAAAATAATCTAAAATTTGAGCAGACCCCATGGCCAGCGCCTTCAAGCTTCTGGAAATTTCCTTCAAGCCATACGCAGGCAGGTGATTACTTTCTCAATTTTGGTTGAAAAAGCCCAACATGGATATATAAAAACTCCCATTATTTTCTGGGTACAACAGAGGGAATTACCAGCCTTTTCTGACAGCATCTTGAGCTTTCTGATTGATTTCCCAGCTAAGCTGTTGACCAGGGATGACCCAGTGAGGATGGCAGCCCCGGCTCGTGCAGCTCCCTCCCAATCTGCCTGGAGAGTGAGTGATCTCTGTGCACCAGCAGTGACCCCGCAGGCAGAACAGTTTCTTGGCACCTTTATTAGAAAACAGTAACAATATGAGAGCAAAGACCCCTGGTTTTATTTGAGGGTGCACTAAAGAATTTATTTTCTAGTGAGACTTTCAGCTGGTCTGTCTGCCTTGCTCCGGGAATCACAGAACCCCAGAGCAGTTGGGGTTGGAAGGGATCTCTGGACATCATCCAGCCCTATCTCCCTGCTGAGGCAGAGTCACAGAGAGCAGGTGACACAGAAACACATCCAGATGGGTTTTAAATATCTCCAGAGACACGGACTCCATGACCTCCCTGGGTGCAGGAGATGCAGCCAACAGGAGACACTAACCTGGATTTCTGAGTGTCAGACCCTAATTCTGGCAGCAGGGACCAACAGAGACAACCCTTTACACTGGCCATGGCCTCCAAACACCCTGGATCTCTCCATAGCTCCTACAACTTGACAAGAGCACAGTCACACCTTGGACTTCCCTTCTGGCCGGGGCTGTGCATTAGATGTGCCACATCCTCCCAGCCAGGCTCACCTCCCGGACACACCATTCCCAGGAATGCCTTGCAAAAAGCTTTCATGCTGCTGGAAGGACCACGGGGAGAGAGGACAAAGACTATGCCAAGGCTGCCATTAGCACAACCCCTGCAGATCCAAAAGCACCGAGGCAGAGTTCTGCCTCCCACAAGGCTGGAGCTCTCTGCACCACGGGAATTATGCTCACACACCCACTGTGGAGCGGGGTCCCTCTGCAACCTCCATGAGCATCCCCCTTCCTGGCTGTACAGCTCCTTTCCAACCTCGGCCTCACAAACACCTAAAACCCTATGGTTTGAAAGTGTTATGAATAAAATAGAAGTTTAATTCATTTATCAATTAATTTACTAGGATATACTTACCTGTTCATGTATTTACCTGTTCATGTTTCAACATCTGTCTCCACTCCCAGTTCATGTATCCCTTCTTATTATCCCAGTTTGTGTACCCCTCCTGGTAGTTCCAGTTGTTCAGAGTTCAACCAGTAGTTTTAGCTGTGTTAACCCCATACTCTCAGCCATTTGTACCCCTTGTTTCCCTTACTCCATCGAATGATTCTGCTGCTGCTCCCCAAACAAACTTCCTCAATTTCCAGAAGGGGTTGCCAATATTTGCATATTAAAATCATATAGCCACCTGTGAATAAAGATCACCCTAAATCAATGAGCCAACCTCAAACCCACCCAAAACCAATCCCCAGGGGTGGGGAAAAATCCAACGAGGCAGGAGACACCAACTTTCACCAGACTAGTCATTGTAACTTGAATGACATTAGCGCAAGAAGACACCCCTAGACCACCGAGCCAGCATGAGGCTCTTGATGATACCGTGAGGACAGAGACCCCAGCCCTGCCAGCAGTGACAGCTCTGCAGATTCTCCTCCTGTTCATCGCCTAACAGGGAGCGGTGGCAGCGCGCACCCCGACCTCCCAGCCTGAAAGAGCTGATTCTCAATAAAGGCCTTTCAAAGGAGAATTTCTCCTGGCCCTATTTATTTCAAAAGGACAGTGTCACCTGTCTGCACCTGGCTGTGCTGCTTTCCCAGATTCCTGGGCAGCCTTTCCCATGTCCCTAGCTGTGGGCATGCAGGGCTGTAGCTGCTCCATGCAAATGGAAGGTTGTAGTTATAGTATTTTATGAGTTTCTTGGGTGCAAACTTGCTGAATTTTTCTTTCCATGGGAAAGCTCACTTCTCAGCACATTTTTGATAAAACATATCTTTGAGCTGTGTTTTTCAAGGACAGGTGGTGTTTGGCTGCCCTGTATCCCATATGGGGGATGGGAGACTTCTCTCTTTCTTGACCAATGAGGTGGACAACTGTTATCTTTGAACTCTAAGCATTCTTGCACTTCTGGTACTGAGCACGAAGACGAAAGCATGTAACTTGGTACCTGGGCAGAAATAGCCCAAAATCCTTCTGAACAATGGAGTAATTTTCATAAATCATATAGCCTTCTGATATTGGACTCAAAGAGTCCTGATTCACTGTCAGGCAGCAACAATAATTGGTGACCCCGACCTCTGACTGGGACACCAGCAACTACAGAAGGTGAAGTGTAGTTATTGCTGGCAGTGCTGGCTGGAATATCCCGTGGTTCCCAAATGGATGTAGGGAGGAACAGGTGGCTTCAATTGCACACAACTTTCCTAAAAGAGCCAAGACATCTGCTGGAAATATTTGTAGCCAGCTAACCCTGGAGAAGGCTGGCTACAGGATGGAGGAGTGCCTCAAGGGACCCAAAACTTCCAAGAACTGTAAAACTGCCTGAGTGGGTCTGTCCCAATGACACCAAAGGTCTCTCTTAGCCAGTTCAGAGCTGCTGAGCCCTAGGGATGAAGATCCTGCTCTGAAGGTAATAAATCATAGATGACAGAGGGAAAACTGATGGGGAATGCACGAGGCAAAGAGCACGGGAAGTTGGCTAAGAGATCCCAGAGCCGCATGGGAGAGAGTTCATTACTTTTCTCAAGTCAGTGCTGTTAATTACACTCAGGGCTCAAAATAAAAGTCATTTCTAGGTGAGGAAGCCTGACAGGGCTTCGGTGTATTTTGTGTTTGCTGAGTTACCTTTCCTGCATCGCTCACCTGGTGGGGGAGATTTGCTCGGACCGTGCTGACAGCAGATAAATCACTGGCTTTGCTGCCATCTTTGAAAAATGAATTTCAGGCCCCCACATTTCTCATCAGTGCATCTCCCTTCCTGCTGCCTCCTCACTGGCACAGGAGGGCTGGAGGCTATTTTAAATGGAAAGCCAGGACAAATCTGAGGCTGAGCTCCTCCGGGCAGCTTCCGAGGTGAAGTCAGAGCTCCTGCCCGGGGAGCTGCTGCAAACAGAACCTGGTGGGTGCCCACCAGCGGGCACTGAGCCCTTACCTGAGCTGGGATCACTACAAAGAGGCATCTGGGTGTACTTTTAGGAGCGGATGGGCAGCCAGGTGCCCTCACCTGAGCCAAACTGAGCTTGAAGCATCGTGCCAGAGGCTGAGTGGTCACCACTGCCCAGCACCCACCGTGGGCACCTCGGGGTGCTCAGGAAAGGCTCTCAGGGGCTCCCCAGGAGTGAAATGCTGGGGGCTGTTCTGCAAGGCTCATCCAGCCCTCCAGGCTCAGCTTTTCCAGGAGGAGCTGGGCTCCCCCACCAATTCCAGCCTCTGTAAAAGAGCCGGATCCGCTGGCGATGCTGCAATCAGGTGTTTGAAACAAAGGCATGGGAAGAGCAAAATTAGGTCAAATCTGCTGATGAGAGATGAGTAAATAACAGTTGCTATTCCAGGGAGCTTTTGTTCTTGCTAAAAGGAGAGCAGGCAGCTTTGCAGATCTGTCTCCTCTCATTCCTGCTGAAGCAGGGGTTTAGGCATCCTCAAAGTTTCATGGGAGCATAAAAGGAGGCTGCGGGGAGGGAGGGGGGTTTAAACTGTGCACGCTCATGGAAATGTGTAGCTGAGGCTGTGAAAAGTGATTAATAGAGCCAATCAACAAACAATAGTGAGAATATTATTGAAAGACTTTCTTTGCGAGTGTCTGAGCACGATGGACCGACAATATAGAGGAGTGCATTGCTTTATAACTGGAATTTTTTCTTTGCAAGTATAATAAGAAAGTGGCTAATAATAGGATGGAGAATATTTTCAAGGTGTGTTTTATTATCCACTTATCTCTGACGCTTGCCAAAAGAGGCCTGAATATTCCTCAGTACATTGGAGACTTTCTGGCAGGGGAGAAAGACTGATGAGTGCTATAAAATAGGGAGTTAATGAAAGCAACTACATCTAAATGCAATATCTGGGTCCCATGGCTGAGATTTCCTGTGGACCGGCACCGTATCCCTCTGTGGCTTGAGCTCTGCAGCCAAGTGAAATGATGTTCTCTGCCACAGGAGGTGGGGGAAGCCGAGAGTCATTGCCAGCATTTAATGACACAAAAGTAAGATCGTAGAACCGTAGAATGGGCTGGGCTGGGACCTTAAAGATCATCAAGATAATTGCCATTATCTAATTTGCTGATAAAAAGGAGTTCCACAAGCCTCTGCTTCCCAGAGGGATGCAGGCGGAGAAGCTGGCAGTCTCCAGGCAAAGTAATTCGAGAAAAAAGCCCAGAGTGCTTTTTTTCCCCTCATGCAGAGGGAAATAAGGGGCCATAAATGCTCAGTTACACATATTCCCTACCGAAGTACCCGGGATTACCTGAAATCCCACAGCTGCCAGCAGCATCCCAGAGCCATTCAAACAGCAGGACCCCCCAGGTGTCCCCTGCTGAGGGGAAATGTTGGAGTTTGGCTCATTTGTCCTCTCATTCCCGTGATCCCAACCAAGCTGAACATGCAGGAGCTGGAGATGTGCTTTATGCTCTTTGTAATACCAGCTGACAGTAGATATATATATATATTTATATAAATAAAAAAACCCTCTATACACAAAAATCTATCTATATTTGAAGCATCTAAAAGAATTACTCCTCTGAAAAACATGGGAGATGTTGATGGCAGTAGAAGCTGTCAGAGAGGCGCAGAGATTTAGCACTGCTGGGCCTTAAGAAATGCTGTTTTTGTGGATGCTCCTCGTGCGCTGCAGCTTCCCCAGCTCAGCTCCATCACCTCCCCTCATCTCCACAGCCACCAGCCCTGACATCTCTCACCTCATTCAAATTCCAGAGGTTTCTCTCCACCGTGCTGAGCAAAAGCTTCCCACCTCTTATCCCAAGCTTTCAATCTCATGAGAAATGCTAAAAAGAAAACATGAAAATTACAGGAAAAATATCCAAAGGATCGTAACCTGCCACAGTAATGAAAAATCCAATTGGGCTTGGAGTGGAGCTGGGCTGATGTAAAATAAAGAGGAAAATGAGGGATGTTTAGTCCTGCCTGCTGAAAGTGCTGCTGTGTGGGGCAAGAAACAGAATGCTAAATAAAACCACAGATGGAACATTTCTTGGGAATCACAAAATTATGGAATATCCTGAGGTGGATGGGACCCACAGGATCACCCAGCCCAGCCCCTGGCCCTGCCCAGACCCCCAACAGCCTCACCCTGTCCATCCCTGGCAGTGCTGTCCAAAGGCTCCTGGAGCTCTGGCAGCCTCGGGGCCGTGCCCATTCCCTGGGGAGCCTGGGCAGTGCCAGCACCCTCTGGGGAAGAACCTTTCCCTGATATCCAATCTAAACCTCCCCAGCACAGCTCCAGCCGTTCCCTCAGTTTCTGGATGCACCAGACACTGCAGAGGGAAGATGATGGGTTCAGTTATCCCTGGGAAAACAGCAGGACCTTGGGAAATGGCAGGGGTAACTGGTAGGGAAGGAAAAGGGTGTGTTGGGGTGCCAGTGGCAATAGCAGTGCTCTGCTAACACCTGTGCCAGGCTGTCCCTCAGGATCCCTGCCAGCACCCATGCCAGGCTGTGTCCTGATAGACCATCCCTGCATGGAGCCCGAAGCTCTGCCGACAGCCCCATCCCAGATCGGCCACATCACCGTTTGTGCCTCAGTTTCCCTCTCACCAAACCACTGCAGCGTTTTGGATATCCCTCTTTTCCAACCCCAGCCCCCCCAAGTCCCATCTCTCAGCCTGAGTTAACCACCAAACCCCACTCCCAACCCCACAACTCCCTCTGGCAGGCTTGGAAAAGCGACTTCCCTGTCAAGCTGTGCAGCGTCAGCTCTCCATGGCACCCGGCACTCCAATATTCACGGAGCCACTCAGAGACAGGCGGGGTCTATTAGTGCTAATGAAACTGGGGAGCCCAATTCCCCACGCAAATGAACTTGTGGGAGCGGGATTACATCTCCTCACATTCACGAGGTTGAGATCTGGCATCTGTGGCTCTCTTTAAAAGTCTGACCTCATTCCTGCCTTGTAAACACCCTTCCAAGTATGAATAATAATAAAACCCCCTCACTTTTCTTGCAGAATCATTACATTGTTTTATTATTTTCCTATTCATGCTGTCAATAATAAATCACATAACACAAGATGTTCACATTTATTAGACTATTTAGAGCACAGCACTGCTGGTGTGGGTTTGTGTTCGTGCTGTTACCAGAGCTCAGGGTTTGTTAATAACTTTGGGTCCCCAGCACACACCTTTCTTTAAACAATGCAAGAGGGGACAATAGTCTTGAATTAGCAACACCATCCAAACATCCCAGTATCATGGCAGTGTCAGGAGAGTGGCTTTGGGCTTCAGGGCCAGGTTGGACAGGGCTTGGAGCAGCCTGGTCGAGTGGAAGGCGTCCCTGCCCATGGCAGGGCATGGGATTGGATGAGTTTAAAGTTTCCTTCCAACCCAAACCATTCTGGGATTCTACAGAGCTCCTGCAGACATTGGTGAAGGGGAAGGAAAGACTTAAGGGGGGTAAGAGATGCAAAGGAACAAACAGAGCTTAAAGGCAATGCTCGCTCCCTTCTCCAATACCAAACTAATCCAAGAAACAGCAGGGAAAGCTGAATTCTTACAAATTATTTCTCTGCTCACTCAAACTGCCCCTTTACTCTAAGTGATGCACACACCCATGAGAGGATTCCTCACTTGCCAAATTGAACACAGAATTTTTAGCCCATTTCCAGGTGTGACCCTGGACACATTGAAAGTGCTGGAGAAGGGCACACAGGGCCCTGGAAAATGAATTTCTACCAAGCTTGCAGCCCCTTCCCTGGGGCCCTTGGGGCACAGAGTGTTTTAATGGCAACACACGAAGTGTCACCCATCTGTGTGAGCTTGCAAAGCCTTGGATCACCAAGAGAAGCACGTGGGCTTCGTGAGGAGCTCAGTGTGGAGTCAGAGGACCTCACCCAGGGTGTACTGGGAGAGAAATTGAGAGACAAGAAGAGGAGGAATTTACTCAATAGATACACACAACACCAGCATAACAAATCCAGGGTCTTTACTCTTGACTTCACTGCTGAAGCCAGAGAATCACCATCCCTTGGCGCCAGTGCAGTGGGATTTTGGGATGCACCTTCTCTGCCAGCTTCCTTGAATAAAGTGCAATTTAGCACTTCAGGTTTGTTTGTGCAGGCTCAGCCTGGGGCTGCTGCACAGCAAGGGCAGGCAGAGCTCCCAGGGCAGCAGTGAGAAAACAAACCCGGCCCTGGCTGGTGCATGTGAGCAAAAGGGAATCATATGGTTGAAGAGAAGAGTAATTGTAGTGGAAATTCAAAATCACTTCACTGAGCCCATTTCATGCTGTCCTTGTTGATCCTACAAATCAGCAGCGCCAATTTATTCCTAAACAACAACAATCCTGAATGAGGAAGAAAATGAAATAATTGTGTTTTGACCAGCTTGAGACAATTCCTCCGTATTTATAAACACAGGTGCCGAGTGTAAAGGCCCTGTCACGCTCATCAGGCAGCACCAGGCTGGGCTGTGCAGCACGGCCAGGGCAGGAGGCTCCTCCTGCCAAACTTGGCCAAGGCTTTGGGATTCCCATCTGGCTTCCCAGAAACCAAAAGATTTCATCAGTGTTTCAGGGAAAAGCAAAGCCAAAGCAGCCAGAGCAAAACACTCCTTGTGTGCACCTGAGCCCCAAACCAGGGCTGTCCTGCTCCTGGCATCTTCCTGGGCCCTCCCCTCCAGTCCATCTTCCTCCCACCCATGTTTACCTTGGCTCTGCTGCTTCACCTCTGTCCTTGCTCACAAGAGTCCTCATTTCCCAGCCCTCGGGACATGCACAAATCACAGAATCCAGAATGGTTTGGGTGGGAAGGGTCCTTAAAGACCATCTTGTTCCACCTCAGGGACACTTTCCACTGTCCCAGGCTGCTGCAAACCCCATCCAGCCTGGCCTTGGGCACTTCCAGGAATTCAGGGGCAGTCACAGCTGCTCTGGGCATCCTGTGCTATGGCTCCCTACCCTCACAGAGAACAATTCCTTCCCAATATCCCATCCAGCCCTGTCCCCTGCCAGTGGGAAGCCATTCCCTGTGTCCTGTCCCTCATCCCTTGTCCCCAGTCCCTCTCCAGCTCTCCTGGAGCCCCTTTAGGCCCTGGAAGGGCTCTGAGCTCTCCCTGGAGCTTCTCCACTCCAGGTGAGCCCCCCCAGCTCTCCCAGCCTGGCTCCAGAGCAGAGGGGCTCCAGCCCTTGGAGCATCTCTGTGGCCTCCCCTGGTCTCACTCCAGCAGCTCCACATTCTTTTCACGAGCAGAGAAAATATTCTGGTTTCTATTAAGCTGTCCGAGGCAGACTCAGCCCTTTGCTCCCTCCCACACAGAGCAGGGGAAGGGCTTGGCTGGCAGGGGCACTGCTCAGAGCCGCTGCAGCCCCCCAGGGTCTCCCCACACCTCAGATCCATTGGCGTGCAGGGGCTGGAACAGCCTGTATTGCCTTTGGCTATCTCAGAGCCCTTCATCCTAGATCAGAAGATAATCAACTGGGGGAAAAAGAACCTGACATCCAACCACCTCTGCTTTTAACCATCCTCAGGATTGTACCTGTCAGTCTCCCACACTACTCCATGAACCCCTGGGGGATTTGGGACTCCCTCAGCATCTGTGTCACCTTCCTAAGAGCTCTGACAGCCTCTGCATCACAGAAGAGAGGTGCCAGCAGCCAAGACCCATTTGCAGAGGAAACCAAGGTAAAACAGCTTTCGAGGTACATCAATCAAAGTGTCTTCTAGGGGAATATTCTGCCTTTTTTCCCTAAAAAATGTATTTGGCAGATGATGAAAACAATGTCAGACTTTGTCTGCCTCACATATCTCAGCAGAAGACCTCTCAGCTCATTTTCTACAGTCTCTACGCCAGGTGCCAGATCCTTTATGATCCCCACTGGATCTAGCAGCTGGAAAACCTTCCAGCCTCTCTCCTTATCCATTTCATTAATTATTATCTTTAGTTTCACCCTCATTTCCTTAAGCTGTTTTGACAGCCTTGTTGGTCCATCAATCAAGTGTCTTGTAAGTACTTTTGAAATTCTTGGTGAATCTCAACCAAACTTGACAAGGGATGATGAGACTTCACTGTTAAAGGGAAAAAGGAATATGAGAAAACCTAAAATAACAGCAACAAAGAACAAGATGTAAAAAGAGGCTAAGTAAAGGGAAATGCCCCCTCTCTCTGGAGGTAAAGAATACAAAACATAAAATATAAAACTTCTTCCCCCCTCAGCACAAATTCCTTATTCCTGTGCCCCAGAAAGGGGGAAGGCAATGCTCTCCTCCCAAAAAATACCTCAGCACAGGCCACAAGACAGCACCCAGGAAAGTTTAACTGTAATAAGTGGAAAACTTTGATCAGGATGTTTGTTTGAAATCTGTATCACAGACAGGGAGAGGTGCCAGGGGGAACAAACATCATCTCGATTAAGATCCCGCTGCGCAGGAGGATCAGGAAATGCCGCCTGTGAGGAGTTTGCCCTCTGAGCCTGCCATGCCTGGAATCTCTAGAGACAAAAGACAATTCCAATACATTTTTTTCCTTCTTTTCTCCCTTAAGCCCAAAACACCCCCATGGCACTCTGACCTTCCAGTTTCACTCCCACTGTAATGGGCCCCAGGCATCCCTTTAGGAGGATCCATGAGCAACCCCTCCTCTGGCTGATGACAAGGACATTTCCTCAGTGTTTTTCAGGGATTCATGAATCTCCCCATTCCAGCCCAAATTCAGCTGCATGGTCTGTTTGTGCTTGAGTTTAATAATGCCACCGGCTCCAAAGGCCAGGCAGATAATTTTATGGAGTTGTGGATGATGGACTGATGGAGGAAGGAAGGGGCCACCCCGCAGTTTGCCAGTGCATGCTGCAGGAAATGTACTTTGGCTGTCATTTGGGCTGAGATGGGCAGATGGAATCAGGGCATCACTGCAAGGAAAATTATGGAAATATGAGGTAATGCCAGATTTTGCTTCATCAGATTCAAGTAGATGGTGCATGAGAGGAAAACTCAGGGAAGTGCTGGGGGGATGCAAAGCAGCTTTAGGAGCAGGGAGGTATAGGGGCAGGCTACTGTCCCCTGAGGCAAAGATGGATTGCTGGACCACTGGAAGTTTCTCCTATTTTGTTTCTCCTACACTGTCCAATTAATGTGCTGACACAAGGGCTCCTCTTAAATCCGAGCTCTTGCCACTGCCCTTGTGACTTGGTCCCTGTTCCCAGGATTATGTCTGTCAGAGTCTGGGTTTGAGCACCCTCATCACCCTCCTGTCCTTGCCTTCCAGCCCTCAGGGAGGTTTTAGCTTCTTCTCCAAGGAGTCCAACACCAGGCACTTGGCACCTAGCAGGGATTTCTGGATTGCATTTGGAGGCCGATGCCCACATCCAAACCCCAATTACCTGAGGTAGTTTTGCTTCACACAGTGGTAACAAAACCTCTCTCCTGTCTCCTGCTGCTGCCCCAGACTGATCCCTGATAAAGGTGAGCATCCCTCAGACACACACAGAGCTGCATTTCCCATTACTGCTGTTGCTATTGAAGTTATTAAGATAATTGCTGTGCCAGACTTGCCACAGCAGCGGCTGTTAGGAGCTGGTAATGCTGCCTGTTTTACACTTGTGGGGACGGATAAGTGGGGGAGATTTACACCCAGCCTGACAGTCAGCTGCATTCCCACACCTGATAATTTGCACTCGGAGCCGGCTGGAGGAGAAAGGCCAGTGCCTCTTTTCCAACCTGCTTGTTTTACGTTCGCTTTGGTTTCGCTATCAACTAAATGCACTCAAGGGTAAAGACTCCTCGGGGACCTGTGCAGCGCTGCTACTGCAAACACAACATCTCTATTTGCTGCCACGGCACGGTTAATAACATTAAAATGGAACACAGGCCCGTTTTGCAGCGGGACACGTTGGCTGGTGCCTCTGCAGAGTGGGGCAGATGGAGGCGAGGGGGGACGCAGAGCTCGGTGCCTCTGGCTCACACACGCTGGGGGTTCCGTGCTTGGGGGCTCCTGTGCCCATAAGGAGACACCAAGGACAGCTGTGCGTCCCAGCCAGGATGGAGAGGATGGAGAAACCTGGAAAATGGGAGAGGGGTGGTGCTGAGGTCTTTATAGCTGGAGAAAATGCCAGCTTGGGGCCACGCCATGTCCCTCCGGCCACCAGCACTGAGTTCTGCAGTGCAGAAGTCTCCAGGATGACCTTTCCTAGACAGAGACTAGAAAGCCATTACTGAGCACAAGCCAATTTGCTTTGCAAGTCTAAGTGGCAATTTTCCTTCTTAAATACATTACAGTTGAAGGTAAATGGCTATAAACAGAAAGTTACTCCTCACTCCCTCCGCAGAGACCTCTCCCTGTGGTTATGAGCCATGATCTTAAAAAATACTGTAGCGAGGCACTGGCAGCACAGGACACAGTTGTTTTCAGCAAGTGACTTTTGTGCCAAGCTTTTATTAAGAGGGGAAAAAAAGATTAAGTGATAATATCCGCAGGGGGCAATGACTTCTTCAAATATCCTTATGCAGCAATTTTACCAGGGAGTGAAAAATTAAGAGCAAGGTTTAAGGTCTCTTGGATTTTATTCTGAGTAGGTGCACTGGCTGAAGAACTGCAGCTTGCCAAGCACCTCATGAAAATTCAGCAGGATGGGGTCATAAGCTGTGGTTATGGGAGGAATTTCAGTACCAGGAGGAGGAGGAGGAGGAAACACAGGGACTGCAAAGAGCTTCCCCCAGTCCCACTGCAGAATCCAGAGAGCTCCCACAGCTGAGGGAAGCCATGGTGATAAAAAGGGGAGGTAGTGTGTACAGCAAGGGAGCCCTGTCCTGCCTTCTTGCCACCTGCATGTCTCACCTGAGCCCCAGGAGAGCTTTGCCTGCCCATCCCCACCCACAGGTCTCACCTGAGCCCCAGGAGAGCTTTGCCTGCCCATCCCCACCCACAGGTCTCACCTGAGCCCCAGGAGAGCTTTGCCTGCCCATCCCCACCCACAGGTCTCACCTGAGCCCCAGGAGAGCTTGTCCTGCCCATCTCCACTCCGGGCTCTGGTGGCCAAAGAAAGGCGTTTCCCCTCCCAGCCCCTCCTTGTGCCTCTCAGCAAACAATCTGAGATAAACCTCTTTAATTAGCTGCTCTCAGAAGCATTGTGGGATTCCGTTCTTTTTGATCAACTTGTTGCTCTTTCCCATCCAACACGTGCCTCTGGCCGCAGCCCAGTGGCTCCAGACAGCCTCACACAAAGGCAGGGTAATCACACAACCCACCTCGGAGAATTTAATCCTTCTCATCTCTTATTTTGGCCTGACATTTCTGTTCATTAGGAGCACGCTGTGTACAGCACTGTACATCTTTATTGGGAACCCACCGTTTCTATTAAATGTAATTATTTCTCCCTGCAGCTTGCATGCTAAAGATGGGCACTAAAAAGCAAGTGGCTGCTGCAGGAAGGGGTCACAAAAGGCTTTTACAATCCATGTGCCTTGCAGCAGCATTCATGGACTACCTGAGACTGGACCCACAGGTTTTGGAGGTGTGCAGGACCATTGGGACGAGTTATTTCCACCTCTGGGCTCAGCAGGAATGGTTTGGGGTGGAAGGGACCTGAGAAAATTCCAAACCATGAGAGCTTCCCCTGCAACACCCGGCTGAACTACAGCACCTGGGTGTGAGCAGAACATCTGGTTTACACTGAAACTCCTCCAGGAACAAAAGACCGACTGTAACCCCCGGCACTCTGCGCCAGGAGCTAATTAGGCTCCTGTTAGAGGTGTTGCTTATTTTCTAGCCTGAATTTGTTTGCAGGCTTCATCTTCCAGCTAGTGGGTTTTAGTCCCTCTGTGATGGCCAGACCAAGCCACCTTCCTAATGCTCTCCTGGGACCAGGCTATCCCTGTCTCTCACCTCTCTATACGTTTTCCAAACCCAGAAGAGAGAGAAAAATTAGGGATAGACCAAGCCCTAAACTTTTCCTTTTCTCCCCTAAGCATTTTCCCACCTTGTAACATTTTGTCTGAAACTTTTTTTTTCCATTTTCTAACTGTTTTCAGCTTGACCAGGCCAAAAACCATTTACAAAGTCATTTTCAAAGCAGTGGCACATCCTATTCTGGCAATTTGGTATCAGGCCTGTGCTCTTTTGAAATGAAAAGGTATTTTATAAGTATTACAAAAGTAAGTGAAAGTATTTCCAAGTACTTAATTTGAAATTAAATGTTATTTCAAAAGTACACAAGAACCATCAGAGCACAGTTTTCATGTCTTGAATGAAAGAATGAACCATCTGCAGGAAGGGATTTGTCTGGGTGGGGTTTGGGGCTTTTTATTTGTTTTTAAATGCTATTTTCACAATGTTTCAAAATGTTGTCATTTTGTCACATTTCAGGCTGAAATTGCCATTCTTGACTAAAGAGGGGAGCCCAGCTAAAACCTTAGGGCAGGAATTTCAGATGGCCAGAATCAGAGGGGATAAATTCCACCCTTGACTCCAAATGAGGGCCAAGCACACAGAAAAACAACCTCCATTAGCAGCTCCCTGGCACCGGGACCTGTGTGAGCCTTTTCAATTCCCAGAGTCTCAGAACTTGAAAAAGCCATTCCACACTTATTTAGTGGAATATCTTTATTCAACCCTAAATGTACGCAATCAGCATTAGGCTGATGTATTCCAGCCAGCAGCAACTTGGGGGATCCACTCGAACAGGAGACTTCATGAATATTCTACAGACTGACATTTGTTTGCAGTATTTGAATATTTCCTAATAACCAGGGGAAAAAAAATGCGTTCCAGGAGGCCAAGCTCATGAATGCTTTATAAAGTCAGGTCTCCCCTGAAATATCATAAATGGCAAACATTGCTCACTACATAGAGATATGCAAAAACCACTGGGCATTTCCAGCCCCTGAGCTCCACCGGGAGCTCCCCTTTCTGGGCTGGGTCTGGTGGGCAGCATCTCCCACCTCCAGGTCTCTCCCAGGGGATGGAGGGGAGGAGGTGCCCACCACTCCCCGACACTCCTGACCTCCCCAAAGGTTGGTTTTTCATGGGAGCAGAAAATAGATGTCTCACAGTCATTCTGTTGGCAATATCACAGAATCACAGAGAGCTTTGGGTTGGAAAGAATCTTAAAGATGATCCCGTTCCAGTGCCCCTCTGTGGGCAGGGATGGGACTCTGTGGCTGGAGAAATCCCTTATTTTAAGGGAACTCTTGTCAAGGATTACTAGTATTTTTATGAGCCTCAGTCCTGCAGCAGCACTGCAGGAGTGTTTTATTTTTTACTGCTGTATCTTTTCTCTTTCACATCATAAACTTCAACCCCTCAAAATATAACTTTCAATCTATGCCACCCCGAGTACTTGAACACAAGGAAAGAACCACAGTCGAGGTAACTGCAGCCATTAAGGATGTGAACACTTATTTCCTCCAGTCCTCTTCACTGACCCTTATTCAAAGCATTCCAAAACTCCAGCCTTTTTCCAACCTTGGCCTGTGATTGTTGAGGGCAAGTGAAATGGATTTTCATTTGCTACACAGTTCTCTTCAACCGTTCAATCTTTCTGCCCTTATTTATCCTTTTACAAAGTCAGTGGGTCTCTATCTAATATTAATATTTCTTTGTGTTGAAGAAGTACAAGGATTACTCATAAAGTCTCTGCTCCTGCATATTTTGAAGAGTAAATAGGGGGATTTTGAAAGCCTATTTGGCATCGGCCTAAATCTGCCTTTCAAAGCTCCTTTGTGACCAAACCAGTTGTTCAACACACTCCTCATTGTCTCAACAGCTTCATAATTCTGACGGCCCTGTCTCACTCCAAACAGATTGTTTCCAGCTCCAGGATAAGTCCAGTGATGTACAGCCAAAGTCAGGGGATTCAATTCCTCTTAAAACACTCAGAAAACACCAAAAAGCTTCGATGTTGTTTGGAACAAGCAGGCCAGATAGCTCGAGTCAGACACTGAGGGATGAATCCGTCACCTGAGATTTCTTTTACAGCCAAAAGAGAGAAATGAGCACTTTTAGCAGGCAAGTCCCCTCAAATGCCCATTTTCAGCTGAGACAAGTCATCCCTGAGGTTGTCTCTTTCCATTGACTAAAATCCCACGAATCTGGGAGCACAAGGCTCACAGCTCATGCCTGGAGACTCCACCTGGAACATTAAACCATCCTCAGAAACACCAGCCTGACATAAAATCCCAACAAACCAGAGGGGCTGCCTCCCATCCCAGCTTCATTTCAGCCGTTTTCCCTGCATCCAAGAGATTCCTCAATCCAATCAAGTGCTTATTAACTTCCCTGAGCTCTTATCAGCAGAAATATGCTGCTGCTGCCAAATTAATGCAACAAGGATTAAGTCACTCCTGGAATGTTTTATCCCACAAAACCTTTGTGTGCATCCAGGTAAGGATGTCTTGATGGAGCCCAGGTCATGCTCCTGCAGAGCCAGTGGAGGTCCTGGTCCCATTTTGGGTCGGATATTTTCACCATCAGCCATCTGGAAATGTTTCACTAATTAAAGGCTCTCCCTGAAAACTCAATTTGGCGAAACTCCTCCAGCTCTGCAGTAGATTTGACCTCGGTGACCCCAGCTATTGTGCTCTGCAGGTTGACAAGGTGCTGAATAAACAGGTAAGCACAGACTTTGTTGCCTTTACTAATAAATCAATTCTAATTACGGCGACATCAGCAACAGGATCGAGTCAAACTGCTGGGCCCATTTTTCTCCCACGCTAACTATCCCAAATTAAAGGGTGAATTGCACTGTGCTCGGGGTATTGTCATGCAGACGAGGGAAAACAACTCACTTTCCAATTTCCTCATGCAAATGCAGGCGGAATTGTTGAGACACAGAATATATTTTGCCATCTCAGTGGTTCTGAAGAAGATAAGAGGAGCCGCGAAAGTTTTGCAATTTGTAAGCTGGCAGCTTATTAAATAAATAAATAAGAACCCCCGCCCTGCAAACCCAAATGTTTAAATAACATTACAAGTAAACTGTCAAGGTCAGCAAATAATACGTTTAAACAATCTTGTATTCTTTTTGCCTTTCTGCAAAGACTATGCTATAATTTATGGGTTTATTTCCTTTTCAAAAGAAGTTTCTTGATACAGTCTGAAACTCTAGTGGAATATTAAAAAAATAATAGCAAAATATTCCAGCCTGAAGGCTATTGCAGGGTGCTCTGCATTCCCGAGCTGCTGCCTGTACCCCCCTAGCACGAGGCAGGCGGCACTGCAGCACCAATTTCTGTGAAGTTACACCCTTCCCAGTAATTGCAGGAATCCAGAAAAAGGTTCAGACCAGACCTGGTGTGCAACACCCACCAAGAAGAAATAAACTTGTGTGGATATTCAGCAGAGCCAAAGAAAAGGGGGAAAAAAGGCAACTCGGTCAAAACCAAGTAGGACCAGATGTTATTTTTACCTTTTCAGGACCAAGTGAAGGCTCAAGAGCAATTATGTGAGTCTGAGCTCTCCTCCCAGGCTCCGTATGTGTTTCATCTCCATGACTCCATGTGTCACTCTTTCCCTTTTATCCCACATAATAACCCTGAGAGAAACCCCTGTATCAAGAGGAATGCTCTCCGTGCCCTTGGGGTTTGTCCTGCACACACCCTGCTGCAGGACACCCTGTGATGGGGACACTGCCAGGGTGTCACCCACAGCTGTGGCCAGTGACACCACTAAACACCACCCACACCCACCCCCCCAGCTCCTGTGCCTGTGGGGTCAGAGTTTGGTGGTTTCCGTGCTGAAGTCACCCCTAACACCATGAAACTCAAATCTCCAGTGCCAGGGACAGCAACAGGAGCCAAAGCCCAGGAAGTGAGACACTGATCCATCTGGCAAGGAGAGGAGATCACAGAATTATTGAATCATTAGGGTTGGTAAAGACCTCCAAGATCATCAAGTCCAACCTTTGACCAAGTTAAATTCCAGACCCATTAAACTGTATCTTTAAATGACACATCCACTTGTTCTTCTGAAGACTTCTAGCGGGGATGACTCTTCCACTTCCCTGCTCCAATGCTTAACCACTCTTCCTATGAAGAAATTTTTCATAATAACTAACATGAACCTCCCTTGGCACAACCCCCTCCTGTCCGGGAGCTGTAGAAAAACAGAAGGCGCCCCCTGAGTCTCCTCTTCTCCAGTCTGAAGAACCCCAGTCCTCTCAGGCACTCCTCCTGGGACTCATGTTCCAGATGTCCCACCCCAAGACTTCCCCTTGCCTGGGCCTCCTCCCCTGCTCCGATCCCAAGCAGCTCCAGCCCAGCCCAGCCAATGTCACGTAGGGATCAGCAAAAGGTGCTGCCCTCTTCTCCGTGGTTCCATCTCAGCTGCTTTGGCTTTCTCTGCCACTAGAAATAAATTGATACAATCCTTAAAAACAGAGGAGGGAGCTGATGCCAGCCGCTGACCACATGCACTGAGCACGGAGAGGGATGGGAAGCGGGACTGGCAGGAGGCTCCCGCCGAGCAGCTGTCAGCCCACCCTGGCTCTTGCGGGGACTAAAAGCGTGTAATTCCCAACTCCTGCATGCTGCACAAGTCATCATTTGGAAGTTGTTGCTCTGCAGTGACTTGACAATCCAACAATGCAAAATAAATCTATTCACGCTGCCTTGGCGAGACCAAATCCCGGGAATGTGCCGCAACAGCAGAGAGCAGTGATAAGTTCTTGTAACTTACAGCAACTCGGTGCTGTCCTCATTACCATAAATTATCTTCCTGCACACACAGGAAACCTTTCCAACGGACTCCAGCTTTTATTCCCTGCTCTGTGTTAAAGCTGGGAGTACTTTGTGTGAGCCCAGAGCCCTCCTGATAGCGCCAGGTTTGAAGTGCCTGGGAGCTGCAGCGCTTTTCCCGGTTCTCCGACCGGAGCATTGGTGTTAGCAGCGCTTTCTGAAGGCTGGTAAGGAGGATTCACGGCTGGATTTTGTGCTCTGGAATGCACGGGGACTTTGCACATCATCTCCTGCAGGTCTCTCTGTGCAGCCTGGGTAGGGCTTTGTAGCAGAATGTGGTTAAAAGGAGGGGGAGAAACTTCTGCCGCAAGGGGAAGAGCAGAACCAAGACAAATTCACAGAGCCCAGGAATGAGGCACCAAATTAATCAAAGTGGACAGGTGAGAGAACAGTGCTCTGCCTATCAGTGGGATCTTGGATGCATCAGTGTTGATGAGAAAGGACAGTGAGACATCTTCATTTCACCTGATCCATCGTGGAGCCAGTCAGGGTGTGCGCCCACGGCCAGGACCAGGGAACTCGGACCCCACAGAGATGCTCCAGTCTGGTACCAATTCCTTGCCTCATCTCCTGCACCCTGTGCATGCTGGCGATCTGGAAGGACCTGTCCATGCCCACTGCTCCACCCAGGATCTGCTGGCCAACACACCCTGCAGTGCTAAAACAGCTGGAGATCCCCCAGCCCTGCCCAGCAGCAGGCAGAGACACACAGGGCCTGGATTGAAATAAAAGTGGTGGTTTTTTAAAGCTTTGTCTGCATTTGCAACTCAGGAAAGTTGCTCTACAAGGATGTTTGGGACCCCAGCCTGAAAGGAAACATTTGTTCAGGATGAGACAGCTGGAACTGGGACAGGCTGGGAGAGCTGGGGATATTCACCCTGGAGAAGAAAAGGCTGTGGGAGAGCTCAGAGCCCCTTCCAGTGCCTAAATGGGCTCAAAGAGAGCTGGAGAGGGACACTGGAGAAGGGATTGAGGGACAGGACACAGGGAATGGCTTCCCATTGCCAGAGGGCAGGGTTAGATGGGACATTGGGAAGGAATTGTTCCCTGGGAGGCTGCTGAGGCCCTGGCACAGGGTGCCCAGAGAAGCTGTGGCTGCCCCTGGATCCCTGGGAGTGTCCAAGGCCAGGTTGGACAGGGCTTGGAGCCACCTGGGATAGTAGAGGGTGTCCCTGCCCACGGCAAGAGATGATCTTTAAGGTCCCTTCCAGCCCAGACCGTTCCTGGATTCTATGATTCCACAATCCACTGTGGTGGGTTGACCTTGGCTGGACACCAGGTGCTCACAGAGCTGCTCCATCTTTCCAGCTGGACAGTGGAGATAAAATAAGATGGAAAACAACTCACAGGCTGAGATAAGGCAGTTTACTAAAGCAGAAGCCAAACTCTGCATGCACAAGCAAAGAGAAAAAAAAGGGTTTATTCTCTCCTTCCCATCAGCAAGGGATGCTCAGCCACTTCCTGGGAAGCCAGGCTTCAGCGCAGGGATTGGCTGCTCTGGGAGACAAACACCAATAACGGGTGGCCCCTGTTCCTACCCTGTTCCTCACCCCTTCCTTCTTTGCTCTTTGAGCTGAGCTGGGGGTCTGGAATATCCCTTTGGTCAGCGTGGGTCAGCTGGTCTGGCTGTGTCCCCTCCTGGGAACTTGCCCACCCCAGCCCCTGGATGTCAGGAATGGTGAGGGGCAGTGCCGAGGCTGTGCCTGCTGTGCCCAAACCAGAACATGGGTGTGTTAGAAACACCTTTCCAGCTTCCACTGGGAGCACAGCACTGGGATGGTTCCTGTGGGAAATGAACAGACCCAACATATCCCCTCCCACCCCAAAAATGCACCTGAGTTGGCTTGGGAAGAGCATCCGCCCTCCCCGTGCAGCTCGGCAGAGATGGCAGAGGGGAAGGGACATGAGGGACTTCCTTCCACAATAGAAGATGCAACTACAGAAGGCACCAAGCACCAGACTCAGCAGCCTGACAAAGCAATTCTGCACCTGAATATCCTGGTCCTTCCCCTCCAGGTGGATTTTGGCTCTACAAAGACTCCAGTGGGGCCACAAAATCACATTAACAAATTGCCAAGCAGCAACTTATCTCCAAAAACTCCTCTTGGGGAAAGGCTTTTGGAGGTTCTCTGTTTGGGATTTAGGGCTCTCTCCCAGTTTTTCCTTCAAACAAAGACTGCTTGCACTGGTGCAGGCAGAACTGACTGCCTTGTGCAGGGGGTGGGGGAGCAGATTTAGGGAATGGGAGGCACAATCCCAATGCTAGTTTAGGTGTCACATACCTGCATGAGCCATGTGCTACATACTGCACTCCTCTCTCCACCTGGAACTGAGGACTTCCAGCTTACTCCCTTGAAATCCCCCAGCCACCCATTACCAGCAGGAAGCAATTTTGATGTTGAAATGTTTTTTTTTTCCAAATCACAGGGGTCAAATTCAGTTTGTTTTTCCTCTCTATTCTAGCCAGGCTAAAAACCACACTGCCAAAATCCACAATGTCATGAAATGAGGGAATCTCCCCCAAATCTCCCACCCTCCAAAGCCAAGCTGGGAGGTGTGCTCCTCTCCAGGCTCCACACCAGGAAACATCTGCAACTCTCAATCCCCCAAGTTCCCTGAGCTCCTGTCTAACGCAGATCCAAGCCTTGTGTTTGGCTGGGTTTTAACTGAGTGGTGTCTCCTGTCCCTTTGTTGGGGTATCAGCTCTCGGGGAGCTATTCCCAATTTATTCCTCACGCTGGATGCTCCGTGAGCAGGCGACAGCTGTAAGTGTTTCTTGACAGGCGCTTGGAAATATAATGCGCCGCAGGTTGTGTTTCCTTCCTCTTAATAGGATGCAAAGCTCCGTTTTCAAAAGGATATGCTAACATTTTAAGCTCTTTTTGTTCATATAAATGATAATGTAGTCAACACAAGGGCCTCATCTCTCCTTGAAGTGAATATTACTCCTATTCACCTTAACATATGAGTACCAGGCTCAAGAATAAACCTTAGCCAAGCTCCCCCTGAGTGGGCTCATCCAAGGCTTTGCTCCCAGAGAGGAGCTGGTCAAGGAGAAGCAAATCTGGCCACTGCTGGAAAACCAAAGGATGGTCTTGAGACCTCCCTAAATTGTACAAGCTACTGCAGCTCCTCCTTTAGTGCCAGGCAAAAGGAGATCTCCCAGTCCCATAAGAATTATTTCCTAGAGGAAAGATGCAATAAATAATTTGTCTGAAATAGAGAGGTCAGGACATTGTCCACGACATGAGGAGATCTTTGCTGTGGGCAAACTACAGAGAAAGTGTGGAGTAAAGTCATAAAAGACAAAAACTATCAGGTTTTAGGAGCACAGACCTCTCCAAGCCCCTTCATCATCCTTCCAGTGACTGAAGGAGCTGACAAGAAAGATGGAGAGAGACTCCTTGCAAGGGCCTGGAGGGACAGGATAAGGGAGAATGGCTTCCCACTGCCACAGGACAGAGTTAGATGGGATACTGGGAAGGAATTGTTCCCTGTCAGGGTGGGACAGGGAGCCCAGAGAAGCTGTGGCTGCCCCTGGATTTCTGGGAGTGTCCAAGGCCAGGTTGGACACTGGGGCTGGAGCAGCCTGGGACAGTGGAAGGTGTCCCTGCCCATGGCAGGTGTGGGACTGGATGAGCTTTAAGGTCAACTCAGACCATGCCATGACTCTGACACTGGGACTGTTGAGGCTTGTGGTGCTTTTCCATGCTTAAGGACCAGGATTCCCTCCACATGCCAGCCCCTCTCTGAACAAATCCATCCTGCTCTCTCCAAAAGACATTCCTGGCAAAGCACACGAGCAGCACTCAGATACAGGGAGGGAGGAGTTGAAACCTTTCAGGTTTTCCTGCTTGTGAGGTTTTGGAAGGCGCTGTTCTCCTTGTTTTCAGCGCCCGGGCTCCTCATCACACCTGTCTTACACACAACCCCTGACAGGTTCACAGACAGACCTGTCTGCCTGCTCCTGGATTACAAAGGAAGGATCAATTCCAGCCTGTCAATCCCTCCCTTTCATTAGCAACTGATTGGGAGGCATCACATCCTGTCTTCCAAGAGTCAAACCCGTAAACAAGACAACGTTGTTAAAAAAAAAAAAAACCAACAAAAAAATCCCCAAAACACTAAAAAAACAGCTAATAAAAAGCTCCAACTGCCAGATGCCAGGGATTGCTACGAGGCTGTAGCAGGAATAACAATTTGAGAGATAATTGAGCTATTCCTGTTGGCCATGAAACCACAGCTCTGGTGGAACAGGCAAAAAGGTTTCCCAAAGTTATTTGACACCTTGGAAGATGCTTTTCCTTTCATGATGAGCAGGAAAAAAGGTATCATAAGGAGAGAAGGGGAATTGCTTGGAAAACCATCCCTCTCTCCCTAGATTTTCGATACAACCTAACAATTTCCAAAACTGGGGAGGTGCTGGCTGGGTTTCTCAAGGACTAAACTCATCCATGTTTTTTCCTAAAGCACCAACTGTCACGACTGTCAGTTCAGCTCCTTTCATGGAGATTAGAATTCATTTGCAAAAGGAAAATGGGGAAAAAAATAAAAAAAAAACAAAGAAGGAAAACGAAAGAAAAGGTATTTAATTGGCAACTGAATTCTTCATGAAACAAAGAGATGGATTCATGCAAAGAAGAATAGGGAGAGCTGTTTTGATATCTGAATTTTAATGACTCCATGGCATCCCTATTTGTTATGTATCTGCTTTCGAAATGTCACGGCTGGCTCTAGTGGTAATTACTGAATTTCAACATTTATAGAAAAGCAGCACATACAGTATGGAGATAATTGCCCAGTTGGAGAGTTATGAAGGATCCAGGTTCCCCCTCGCCCTCCTCCCTCCTTCTGTGACTACAGAATTTTGGTAATTATCACTAGAGCCACTTGTTAAAAAATCAGAAAGCAGGTAAACAACAAACACCAGTGTAGTTTATTCATTAAAATTCCAAAAACACATCATCATATTGATCTTGAAATTACAAACTGCTGCAGCTTGCAAAAAGCTGGGCCCTCCCGCTACCCCGGCGTTTAGTGTTGCTGTACATCATACACTGAGACACTTTCCTGATAAGAATTGTTATGTAATAAACACTATTGTGGGGCACTTACAGGTAAAAAATTGATTTATCCAGGTTATAACATCAGCCATGATCAGACCACAAATCCTGGGGCTTGGGGTGGATCTGATGTCAGCACAAAGCAGGGAGCACCCACACTCCAAGGAGAAACGCGCTCCAAAGCAGCTGGGGAGTTTGATGTTTGGGTTTTGGCTTAAACTCCAAACTCCAGTGTCTTTTGGCTGTGGTCTGGCCCAAAATGCTCCTGCATCCACAGAAAATCCCAAAGGAAAGGGCAGCTCAGCTCTGCCTCTGCCCGGCTTTCACCCACAGGACTCCTACTCTTTGTAGGAAAGACTCTCCCCATCTGGCAGACAGGAAAATCCAGACACTCAGCTCCAAACCTCCTCTTGATTTCTCTCAGTTCATCACTCGAGGGCTGTGTGATGTCCCACATCTCTCTTGTGCCCCACCCAGGAGTCACAGCAGCGCCCACAGCAGAGCCAGCAGTGCTGGCTCCACACAGAATTCAGGCTCAGCTTCAAACAACCCCAGGTTCTGCCTTTCCAGAACATGGGATTTTGTGACGTTCCGATCTTTAATCAAAGTCAGGTACAAAGAAAACTTGCCTGCTTAGAAGTGGGGATGTGTTAGAAGCAGGGGCATGGGTTGGGGAAGGTAAACACACAGGGATATAATTAAAGGAGAAACGACAGTTAACAACGAGAATCTCCCAGCTTTTACAAGAACACAGAAGGAAAAGACCATTATACAGACACAGGAGATAAGTGGATCCAGCACAGATAAGACTGACAGAGGGAAATTGGAGGCAGAAGAGGATAAGAAGCTGACACCGACACTTACAATATTTACTTTTCCATCTGTGTTCACAAATGAAGAGGATGAGGATTTGCCTAAGTCAGGGATCAGATCCCTGGGGAGAGGAGAAGAGGAATTAGGAAGTGTGCAGATAACACAAGAAATGGTCAATAAGAGCTTAGGGGAACTTAAACTGACACAAAGCATTAGGGAACAGATGGCAACATGTGTACAAGGGATTTACCAAACCGAGGAAGCAATGACAGGGCAGGACTTCAGCCCTATGGATTCTCTGAAAACAGGGAAGACAGGGAACAGAGAGTTCCAGCAGCAGGTGGACATTTACACCAGAACCATCAGTGATCTCTCAAAGACCCCATTACTCTGACAACTCTCTCCTGGCGATGCTACAGACAGCAGGGTGGATTATCCCAGCTGCCTAAGGTAATATTTTTTTGGACAAAAACGTCACTAATTTCATTGCTCTGAAGGTTCCTCTTGAACTGCTCTTTCCACCTTTATTTTTACTATTCAAGGCTTAGCCTGTCCAGGAGACAATTAAAATTTGGGTGTTTTCTGAAGGCTTACAACTAAATCTTAGATAAAAATATCAGGGCTGAGCCGGCTTTCTCAAACCACCACTCAGTGAGACAGTTAATTGTAATTAAATCCATCATTATTTAAGACCTAATGTAAGATTTGCTTAACTTAAGCCTCCCTACAAAACCAACACACGTGGCCACCACAAAGCTGGAGGAGTGCCTCCTTCAATACAAACCTTGGTGCTGGAGGGGAATGTAGAGGGAATCAGCTGCCCATCGACTGCAAGAAGAGTATTTATTTGGAAGCTCATTTTTAAGGGGAAGAAAGGCTTGAAAATGCCCAGGTTCATTAAGAACAGCCAAGATGATCTGATGAGAAGCAGATCAATCCTTATTAACTTGTTAGGAGCCCTCGAAGAGATTACTTGAGTCGGTGGACACAGGAGCTGTGATTGGCACCTCTCGCTGGCCAGGGAGCCATGGGCAGTGCCCAGCCCGTGGGGCTCACACTACTGGGAGCCAC
Organism: Dicaeum eximium; assembly: GCA_013396995.1. Taxonomy (NCBI): domain Eukaryota; kingdom Metazoa; phylum Chordata; class Aves; order Passeriformes; family Dicaeidae; genus Dicaeum; species Dicaeum eximium. The sequence continues at coordinate 266,968 of VWZP01000625.1, forward strand.
TGCAGGGCCTGGGGAGAGGAGATCCACAAGGACACCCCACAGTGTCAGGGGCTGCCCTGAGATCCTGGTGAGGCTCCCCAGGGAGGTGAGGAGCAGTCTTACAGCCCACTCTGCCCACAGCCTGCAGGGTAATTTAATGAATTTATTGTCTCGACACATATTTGTAGTGTAACCCTCAGCTTTGCCCATTTTATTGCACCTCCCAGCTCTCTGCCTAACCCACAACTCAGCTCTACGACTCCCTGGCAGGTCTGAGCACCCTTCTCCTACTAAAGCTTCTCCTGGAGCCAAGGAAAGAAGAATCTGACCAGAAACGCTGATGGAAAGGCTGAATTGGAAATATGACGCACACCAGGAAAGGCTGAATTGGAAATATTACACACACCAGGCAGGACATCCTTCTGGACATCCTTCACCCTCAGCTTGTACACATCAGTCCAGACTGAGCAAGCCATGATGTCTTAGAAAGATTCCCCATTGCCATTCCAGAGAGAGCCGGGGCTGGGCTGTCAATAATCAAATAACACTCCAGAAAATGAATATCCCTCCGCCATCATTAGGGATGAATGTTATGGAGATGAAGCAGTGGAACAGGATAATGAGGTGTGCAGTGGAGGAGGCTGGGAGCCTGCCAGACAGGGAGGATGCCACTTCCTATCATTTTTCATTGGTGAAATTGATAGCTTGTGCCACCAGCCTCTCCCCCAGTTCCACATTTATCCCAATTAAGGAATCAGGACAGATGTCCTCGAGGAACCAAAATGTCACGGTGTTCAGCTGGGGTGGAGCAACTTTGCCTCCCAACTCCCACAGCTGCTGGACAAGTAGCTCCTACCCCAGCTGATGTCCTGTTTCTTCCACACAACAAGAAAAGAATGTTTCTCATGTCTCTGGAATGTTTTCTTTTTCTTGAGTGGGTGAGAAGATTAGCTCGCACCTTTCTCCCTCCTCTGTGTCCACCTCTGCAGAACGAGGTCTACACACTGCAGGGAGGACAATACCCCACCACAACCCCTCTAGACAGCTGCTAGAATCCCTGGCAGTGTCTGGACTCTGGTTTCCTGTGTGGGTGGTGGCACACCGCCAGTGACGGGCGCCAGATGGGATAAAGCAAACTCGGGATCTCAAGCATGGAACTCATTAATTTGACTTTGTAAGGAACACCCCGATAACACCGCCCGGAGAGGCGCTGCAAACCCAGATCTTACGAGGCAGCAGAGACTCCCTCTCTCACACCTGACTAAGTCCCCTAATCACAGGCAAAACTTCAATCAGCGCTTACAACAATCCCACAACACAAATCCATCCGACGCTCCATTAATGCTCGCAGTATGACTTGTTATCCACAAAGGAAACACCGCTGGGTGATAATGAAGGCGTTCGATTGGGATTTCAAGATGAGCAACAAGAAGTGCCTGGTTACCAGAGCGTGACACTCCAAGCTGGGATAAATAAGCTCTTGATTGCTGCGCTCAGCCCGAGTCACCTGTGGCTCCGCTGAAGAGCCTCTACCTGCCCACCACTGCTGTTGACTGGCTGGGATGATAACAAAGCCTCTACTCTTTCCTGTTTCCCAGCCAAGGCCTGGGCCTTGCTGGCACAGGACTCACACCTTTGTGTCACCACAATGCCATGAAACTCAGCGAGGTCACAGGAAGTAGCGAAGCAGAAGTGGGTCATTGTGAGTGGAGCATTATCTCCATTAATTGAAGCTGGGTAAGAGCTGTACTGGCCAATTTTTACCCATCCTTCTCTCGAGAGGACCAGCTCACCTCTTTGGCCTCTGAGCCAGCATTAATGTGGGGGTTTTTATGCCCTGCTCAGGATTCTTCATTAAACCACCCTGGCATTTCTGTTAGCACAGGGTCACGATTGCACGGCACAGCCTCATTGTCTGCACCAGAGCAGCATGAGCACTGCGACAAAGGAGAGGAAAATCACAGAAATGCATTGCTGTTCCTGACACGAGGCTTGAGGCTCGGGGAAGGGCTGGCATCACTGAGGACTTACCCTCTTCACTGCTGGCTGCAGCTGCCCTGTGAAAGGCAGCCCTGCCCTGCCCCACTGAGCACCAGTGTCTCGTTTCACCTGCCTGGCTTGGGATGTAATAAAGCCCTTCCTGAGCCTAGGCTGCAAAAGACTAATAATTCTCCTGGCAGCTGGAGTCCTGACTGGAAGCCTTCTTTTATTGCTTTCCTGCTACTTTTTTTGCTCAGAAGGCAAGGAAAATGTCAGAGAAGTCTAAAACCCCTCCTATTTTCATATTCGTTGGTACAGAAAGCAGTGAACTTTCATTTTCCCTCAGCACTGATTTAGGACAGGTTTGCTGGGGCAATTCAGAACACAATAATAATGGTGATGATAAGAAAATGTAAATATATAATAGTCTCATATATATGCATATGACCATCTTTAGCAGGGAAGAATTTGGGGCTGAGTGAAATCAGAAGAGAGCAGAACTTCACCAGGCAATGCTCTGCCACTCACAGGTTTGTCTTCTTTTCTCTCACAGATGAAAAACATTTCAGTAACTCAAGGGACACATTTGGAGACAGCCTCCACTCACTGCCTATAGAAAGGGGATGTGTCTCCCCTGAACTTCTTTTGATGTGTGTGGCAGAAGGGACCTGACCCTGGTGGGGTTGGAAGGAACCAAAGGTTGGTTTGGGTGCTGAGGGTGAGTGAGGGCAGCTGATGCTGAAAGGGAGGAGCAGTTTGGGATAGACAATAAACACCTCAGGCTTCAGGCCTTGAAGCAGTTTTTGGCAATTAAGAGTTAGGGCAGCACCTGTCTGCAGGCAGAGAACCCTCACCTCTGCTTTTTCCAATCTTCCTTAGAAATCCCTACCACTGGTCCCAGGCAGTGACAGGACATGGCCCACTGGGATTGTCCTCGCTGCCAGCTGTGAGGACTGTCACCAGAGTGAAGCAGCTCTCCCAGGGATTCCCTTTCCCCCTACACCACGCTGTCCATGGCACAAAATGTTCCTTCCCTTCCAAATACTATCCTGCAAAATGCAGGATATTGGTGAGCCAATAGATAAGTGAGGCTACACACAGCAGAATATTACAACTGCAGCCCCACCCACCTTGTAAAAATCTCCTATAATCAGCTCTAAAAAGCTTTGAGTTGGTCAGGAAGGACCAGCTGAGCAGCTGATGGGGGCTCTGCCCCATGTACCTGTAGGTGCTTTGCTCACTCCCCTTCCTTTATTTTTAATATCATCACTGCTCTAAAAATAAAATCAACTTGACACTGATGGAAGCTGAAAAACCCCACCAGACCAGTTTCTCCATGTGCCTGACTCCAGGGCCCCTTGATCAAATTGTTTTCCTTCTCCCTGCTGATCCCCACAACTCTTCAGCTCTGCCCGGGGGGGACAGGGCTGGAAATGGAAGCCCAGGTTTCCCTTTGGCATCGAGCTGTCAGAGACAGCTCCATGAGCACCATCAGTTCTGCGCCTGCTCCTCGGGAGTGAAGCATAGCTTTGGAAATGGAAATGAAAGATTTCGTTCCCTTTCTCTTTTCCTTGCCAAGCCTGTAACAAGCTGGAGATGGGAAGTGCCAGGAATGGATGAAAATAGAAGGAAAATAGCTGATAGTATTTCAGCTAAACCAGCCCCAGGATGAGTCAGGGAGCATCTCCTGAGGGACCCCTGACCCTCACAGTAAAGCCCTGAAAACAGGAAGGTTATTTCTCCCACGGGAAACAGTCCTGCCTCAATTAGCGAAATTTTCAGCCCAGATGGAGCAGGGTGATTATCTACCACAACTATCACTGCTGCCTTCACCTGCAAAAACCCTGCCTGGCTCCACAGCCCTTCCCTCTCCGCCCAAAGCACGTCCCAGCCTTCACCAGCTCCTTCTCCTTTCAAGGCTGATCAACCTTGGCTTGTAAACGAGGTGAGTGGCTGCAACGCTTGCTCCTTTACGAGCTCAGTCCTGCAGCATCTTTAGGAGGTTGGTAGGGGAGAGAGAGGAGAAGTAACACAGTCTGCTGCCACTGGAAACCAAATTATTCTCCAGCCCACATGAAAAACCCACTCATGAACTGACCATGGCTTGCTAATCGCTCCTGCTTGATATTTATCACTGGGATATTTCACCAAATGAATCCTGTCACCAGCCTTTGCAGGCAGTTGCCAAGTCCCAGGAGCAGCTGCAAATCTTCATTAATAAAATTTCAGGATATGCTTTGTTTGGGCTGGAGACTGCCACTTGCCATCTTGCCACCCTGCAAGTGTGAGGTGGCACTGGTACCGAAGTTGTGTGCAAAAAAAGGCCTGTGAATTTTAAATTAAAACAGATGTTGGGAAATGCCATTATCCAGCACGTGCTCCAGGAAACAGCATTAACATTTCCCAGTCATGGACCCTGGGAACTGGATGCTGCAAGGGATGAGTTCACAGTTAATGGGGTCCTTCCACGGGTGGTGGGACAATGGGGTCATGTCTGCTGCCCTTGGGGTGGGTGTGGAGGTACCTGGGTGTGAGGAGTGAGTCTGAGAGATCCCACAGGCAGCATCTGGCTCTCCTCAAGCCAGGAGCTCTGTGGTCCCAGAGCGTCAGACTGGTCCTGCAAATTCCCAAAGTTTGGTATTCCCTTCATGCAGAGACACAGAGCACTGACCAGAGGATAAACAAGGCTATCCCAAACAGCTCAGATGGAGATGGGAAAAAGCTAAACCAGCACAGAACATCCTCCCTTTGCCATTCCCAAAACTGGGTGTGATGGAACCAGGCTCCTGCTCTCAGCCTGAGCCACCTGCCAAAGCATCTTTGTACTTCTGGGAGCACACATTCAGGATGCTCAAAGGGCAGGAGGGAGTCAAAACAACACTTCCAGGCAGCCAGGAGAGTTCACAGAATATCCTGAGCTGGAAGGGACTCACAGGCTCATCCAGTCCCACCCCTACCCCTGCCCAGACACCCCAACAATCCCACCCTGTGCATCCCTGGCAGCGCTGTCCAAAGGCTCCTGGAGCTCTGGCAGCCTCGGGGCCGTGCCCATTCCCTGGAGAGCCTGGGCAGTGCCAGCACCTTCTGGGGAAGAGCCTTTCCCTGATATCCAGCCTGAGCCTGCCCTGGCCCAGTCCCAGCCGTGCCCTGGGTGCTGCCCCTGCCCCAGGGAGCAGAGTTCAGAGCTGTCCCTCAGGAGGAGCTGCAGACCCTGGTCATGTCTGACTTCAGTCTCCTCCAGCTGAACAAGCCAAGTTTCCTCAGCCACTCCTCATGTGAGATCCTTCACCATCTCACCCTTGACTCAGCTTCACTTCAGCAGCAGCAGAGGATGGGGGTAAAACCCTGGCACCTGATGCTCCTGGGTGCTGGGCTGGGTGATGCACCCCAGCAAGAGCCCCGGGCCAAGGTGCCTCTCCCAAGTCCCAGAATCTGGGTGAAGGTTTCAGTCAGGGGACACTTGGCAAGTCACACCCAGTCACCTGCGTGGGAAGCTTTGCTGTTGACTGCAGGGGTGTCCTGGTGCTGGGGAGCAGCTGTCCCTGCCAGCTCAGCTCCCTGCTGCCTCAGGGCACTCAGGATGTCCCTGCTCTCCATGGCTGCTGCCTTCACACCTCGCTGTGCTCAGAGCCCTGGGCAACCTCACGACGAGCGATGGGCATGGCCTCCTCTGGCAGCACACCCAGCTCTCGTTCAGGGCTGAATCAAACCCAGCCAGGCCAGAGAATTCCATTAAAGGCACTAACACTTCCTTTAAATCAAGGTAATGCGGGTTCCTGCAGCCAGGAGCTGTCTCTCCTCTCCACAGTTGCCCTGATAATAGGATCATTCAAGTCCTCCTATCAAGGCTCCTGGATGCTTTGTTCCCACAGAATAGGAACTATTGGTCACCTTGCCCCGCAGAGCGTCGCCCCTTCCCTTCCCCAGCTGCTCTGAAGGATGAGTCAGAGCAGAGCCGTGGATGTAAAAGCAGGAGAGGCACAGACTGGGGACAGCTGGATCCAGGCCCTGCAGTCCCATACCCGTGGGGACAGCTGGATCCAGGCCTGCAGTCCCATCCTGGTGGGGACAGCTGGATCCAGGCCCTGCAGTCCCATCCTGGTGGGGACAGCTGGATCCAGGCCCTGCAGTCCCATCCCATTGGGGACAGCTGGATCCAGGCCCTGCAGTCCCACCCGAGCGTGGCTCCCGCGGCCTCCCCACAGCTCGCTCCCCTCTCGCTGCTTGCCAACCGCCAGCAGCTTCTGCTCTTCCTGCTTGCAAGTCAAAAAGCTTGGAAATTGAGGAACAGACGAAAAATATTTGCTCGTTATCCAACCAATTAGGTGGTGGTAAAGACAGCAAACAGAAGCGAAGTCTCCAAAGCACCACATTTTTCTTTTAAGTGCTGTAAGCAGCTAATGACTCCGCAGAGCGCTGGGAAAACAGACTGGAAGCTCCAGCATTTTTGAAAATATGAAAATAATCTGGAGCTCGCTGTGTCGTTTAGGTCTGAAAAAAAAAGCTTTGGGAAGGACATCCCAGAAGCTTTCCTCTTTTCTTCCCCCTCCAGATCTTGGTAACATCTAGCAGCCTCTGCAGGTAGCACATGCACCTTTTCAGCTGTTAAATAAAGGGAGCATTGATGTTCCCTGAGGGACAGGATCATCAGTGTCCCCAAGGATAAGGAAAGGGTCCTCCTGCTCCCCAAGATCCACCTCGGAGAGGAAGGTAAATGAAAATACACTTCAAAATCACCAAACTCCTGATACCACCACAGTCAGAAGGGTTGAAAAATACCATGAGCACACTGCATCACCTAATTCCCAGGAGAAAATTTACTGTGGGTTCATTATTGGTTATTCAATGTGGGCAAATCTTCAATAACCAGACTCAGATTTGATACCACAACCCCCCACGCTTTCCCCCAGGTTCTGACCAAAATGAACATTCAGCACAAACACTCCCGTAATCCTGATGGCTTTGAATCATGGGTGTCACACAGAAATCAAATTATTTATTTTACTATCCCCACATCCCTCCCAAGCTGCTTCTGTCCCAAAATTGCCTCTTACATTTTCTGTATACAGATAGTAATAACTAAAATAACCATGTGGATAGATATCACGAACCTGGAAGGTAATAAGAGGCAATGACTCCAGTGACTGAAATGAAGGAGAAAGACAGTTAATGAAATAGAGATGCCTTCCAACAGCTTTTAAATCAATTCACAGAGGCAATTTAAACAGCCCATCCTGTCATGATGTTTAAAATATGTCAGTTCTGCTACTTTTCCTCCATTTCCCTTTTTGGCTGGGTTTCTTTCCGTTTTCCCTTTCGGTGTTAAAAAAAAAAAAAAAAAAAAAAAAAAAAAGGGGGGGAAGGGGGATACAGAAAAACTCACCTTCTTGGCTTCACAGCTTGAGCATGCAGAAAGACAAAAATCTACTTGAACAGAAGTGAAGTAACTCCAATGACAGAGTGCCCTGGTTAGAAAATTCCTAATAAATCACCAAAACCAATTGCTGCTCCAATGCCACGTTTGACAAATTGAAAATAAATTGCATCAATTGCATGGGAGCCAGGAGAGCCCAGTTCAATATTTTCTCCCTAATACATCTACAGGTGGTGTTGGGGGGGATATTTCTATTATTTATTTATTTTTCACTCCGATCGATGTCGTGTTCTTTTCCGACACACCCTGCTCGGTGCTGGTCAGTAAATATTCATCTCTTCCCTTAATTAATGCGTGTTCAGGAATAGCCAAACACTGCATCTCCCCCTTCTGCACAGGGCAGGCATCAAGGTGGTCAAACTCACACAATCATGAGCTATTTTAGTGAAATGATTTGAAATCCGAAGTTTTTGCTCAGACACTCTTCACACATCCCACTCCTAAACACGAACTCCCTCATCTCAGCTCCGTCCAAAATCATGGGGAAGGCCAACATCTTCTCAAGCACAGGTTTTTGAGGACTGTTTTTCTTCACCTGTATGGCATTAATAAAAACTAAAATTACTATAAGCTGAAATAAACTAAAAGAGGAGAAATTTAAATATTGGGAAGGAATTGTTCCCTGTGGGGGTGCTGAGGACATGGCACAGGGTGCCCAGAGCAGCTGTGGCTGCCCCTGGATCCCTGGAGGTGTCCAAGGCCAGGCTGGACAGGACTTGGAGCACCCCAGGACAGTGGGAGGTGTCCCTGCCCATGGCAGGGGGTGGCACTGGATGGGCTTTAGGGTTCCTTCCCACCCAAAGCCTTCTGGGATTCCATGATTCCCACCAGCCTAGCACCACATGTAGAATTCTGCTGCATTTCTACAGCTTTAACAGGTCCCAACAAAGTCAGAATTTGGAGTGTGCCCACTCCATCATAAAATTCTCACTTCAAAGCACAGCCTACACAGGAATTCCAGCCAAGGCCAGGTGAAAAAAGGACAAAATGGGGATTATGGCTATATAAAAACACCTCTGATCCTCCTGAAACCTCTCTGCAGACAGGGATGCAGCAACTGGAAGATTGTGGTCAGATAACACCATTTCTGACTAAATTAAGCATTGCCAGGTTCAGGCCACTGAAGCATTGCACCACTTCATCCCAGGATCTCCAGCCCACAGAACAGGCAGAGCTCCCTTCTGCAGGAAATGTTTAGTACCAGCATTTCTCCTTAGGTCCTATTTTGCTTCCCATTACTCTGAAACAGATATTTTTCCTGGAGTTCATCACAACCAGCTCAGCTCCTTTGGTGAGTTCTGTCCACCTAGTGAGGGCATGACCTGCTGGAAATCCAAATACGCTGTGACTATGTAATTAAGCCTCTGTAATTAAATTCTCTTTGCTACAAAGCAAATGCAGCAAAGCTACCTCCTTCTCCTCGCTGCATGACCCAGCAGGACCATAGAAATAAGGCTGGGCCTGCTCTGGTTTACCTGGCAGCCTTGAGGCTACGAGGACAAATGACACAGGGGACAGTGCCACCACAAACTGCTCCCTGGGGGGATTCCCCCAGCAGTTTCTACCCTCCCTATCCACCTGCACACTCAAGGTTGTTCCCAATGCCAGGAAGAGGTTTTTTCCCCAAGGTGCAAGGGCTTTTCCAAGATTAAAATAAGGCATTTCATGATCCACCAAAAAAACCTGTCCCTGTCCTGAAGTGCTCAGGCTCTGGAGATACTCATTAGTGATTTTTGCAGCAGGCAAACCCAGGGAAAGTGTATTTTCCCCATTAAACTCAGTCTTGGAAAAGATGGAAGATGTTGGCTCTGATTTCAGCTAGGAAAAAGCAAAAGCACCAACCAGCCCTGCTGTCCCCATCCCTCCTCGTCCATCCCTGCAGAACAAACAAACAAAGCCTGTGAGCCCCGGAGGACATCTGGCCCTGGGAATTCCAGCCCAAACAGTTGCAGCCTGGCACAGACAAGGCAAGGGAAAGCAGAGGCTCATGAGAGGTGTCACAGAGCCTTAATTACAGGCTGCGGGCAACACAGCCCTACACAGCGGGATCTGCCCAATATTTGTGTCTTTGAGAGATCTCCTACAGGCTTCACAGACACAAAGCCTATATTCCATATATACAGCTGCAAACATATCATTCCTAACTGGAATTGCTCCTGTTAGGAGCAATTTCTAACGGTGCTAAGAGCAATGATGCTGCTAGGTCAGTGTCTGTTGCCCAGCTACCAAATCCGGAGCCCAAAATCCCCTACTACACCTCCAGCCTCAGCCCCTGAGCTGCTGTCCTATGGCACAGGGGTTGGAGATTTGGGAGGAAGCCCAGCCTGCTTTCCCCGGCCTAGCACATTGTGTCGTTGCTAATTCGTGCAATTATTAACTAGAAGCAAGTAGAAAATGGGATATTTGGGGGCTGTGAGGAACTTTTGGGCCATTTGTTGCTCTGCCCTAAGGAAAGCAACAAGTGGCCATATCACCCTGAGGGGTGCAGGGATTAATTAGGATCAAGTGGCTGCACTGTTGACTCAAACAAGGCCCATCACAGGAAAAGCAGATCCCACACTGCCAGGGGATGGTGTGGAACAGGGATATCTGCTCCCTCCATCACCCCCCAGGCACTGGTGGGACAATGTCCTGCTAGAAATTCTAACCCCATCCCAAGGAAACAAAGAGGAAATTCAAGATTTGACACAAACCCAAATTGAGTCCCCAGAGTGAGACTGGAAACAAGAAAAATTCCAGCAAAGGGCTTTGGCATTACTGCAGCTCACAGTCCAAGAAAAGTGGGCTTTGCCACGGCCCTGCTCTAAAGCTGTGCCTCTTGCATTAAGGGAAGCATAATTCAGAGTCGCCAAATCCCAGGCAACAAGCCCAGGCAATTGTGTTTGTGTCTCTACTCAGGGTAAGAAATTAGTTATCTGCCTAAAACAAGCAGGCAGTTTCCAATGCTGTATTTGTGTAATTTGCATGCCTCAATAATGTTTTATGTATTACGCTACTTATAAGCTAAAATGTACATGCACGCTCCTGCAAATTTAGGTAAATTATGAATAAATTAAATCTTATCTAAATAAACAAGTGTCTTTTTGAACAGAAATGCGAGCTGTCATGAATATTTAAGTGGACAAGGATAAATCCTCTTCATACAGTGTTACTTCAAAGAGGATTTCAGAGCTTCCTGATTTTTAGTTAGGGGAAAGTAAAGAAAAGAAAAGAGGAGGGGAAGGAAACCTCGGGCCCAGCTATTCTCCAGAGAAATCACTATTGAGGAATCTGGCTCTGTGGGGCAAGACAGCAAAAGCTCTTTTTTGAAGGCCTGTGAGGGGTTTTGTTGTTATTTTCAAGCAAAGGAAGACTTGGAGGCTGGGTTTGCAGGAAGGAAACTCCAGCAGAGCCAAGGTGTGGAGCCCATGCAGAACCAGCACTGGAAAGGAGAAAAGGGAGACTTAGAGGACAAAGTCAGCATTGTGCACCACTGACGTATCTCTGCAGCCAGCTCGTTCTGGGGCTGGAAAAGGGGATCCACAAGTTTTCAGTCCGGTGCAGCACCTTATGAGACCTTTGGGCAGGCGGTGCAACCTCTGGGTTCACTGTTCTCAACTGCACAGGGAAGATAAACATGCAAATAAGACAGCAAAGACGAGGCAGGAGCTGGTGTGCCTTATCTGCCTGCCGGAGCCGATCCCTCCTAATTGCAGCTCCAGCGCTCCTCGCCCGGGTCTCACCCGCGGCTCCAGGGGGCAACGCGAGTCTTAATTAACTGAGTCTGTGAAGAGCTCTGAGATCCTCAGATAAAAGGTGTTATGGAAGGGCAGAGTGTTATCAGCTGGAAATAAACCCTGGATAATCTTCTCTCATCCAGAACTAGATGTCTCGTAATAATAACCCTGCGGCGCCACGGCCGGCCCGACTAAGCCCCATCTGGTGGTCCAGCAGGAGCCATGTGGGAATCAGCAGGGCTGGGGGGCCAGGCAGCAGCTTCTCTTTGGTAACATCCAATGGCACGTCCATATTCCCTCAGTGCCTGTAACCTGGGAGTCCTAACTCCTGCTGATTTCCCATGAGTTCCCCACAGGGCGCCAAGGATGGAGAAGGGCACGCAGAAGACGTTCAGCTGGGAGGAGAGCCACCTCTGGCACAGGGAAACTGGAGAATGTTGTTTTACACATTCTCAGGGAGAAATGCTCCAGGTTTTTACCTGGTAAACTGGAGAAAGTGTAGATGTTTTCATTTGCAGGAAGAAAAAGAAAAGAAAAGGAGGAATAAAAGACCTGGTTAGGTGGATTCTGCTGTAGGACATGGAGGTTTTCCTGCATTCAGGTTGGGTCTAAAGCAATGAAGGCCTGAAGCTGTTTGTCCTCAGGCCATGGGAAATACTATGTGAGATTTCAGCCCTGCTCCCCCTAAAATGTGGCACTGCCTCTCCACAGGATGAGCCTGGCAGGGAGCTCCTCATGGAGCCAAAGGCGGCACTACCAACCCAGCTGCTGATGCCAAGAGCCAGAACAAGGGCTCCTTCCCCCAGTGCCAAGGCTGGGACATGTCAGTGGAATTCCTGGGTGCTTCCCCACCAACTCCACTGACCCCGAGGGAGTTTGGCTCTGATCTGCTGCCCCATCTCGGTGGAGACCCTTCCCTTCACACCTGGGGGGCCTGGCAGCCGATTCCTCTCCCCATGGCAAATCCACCTCCCCAAGAGCAGGGACCCTCCTGGCATGAGAGCCTTGGGCACTTATTTGTCCATGACATTGCCACCTGCCTGTCACCAGGGCAGCTTAAGAAACAACAGTCAGTAGGGACAAACCAAAAATGCCCCTATTGAGCCTCTTCAGAGCACGCTGGGGTTGGATTTGTTAAGTGAGCAGCACCGTTATCATTTCAAGGTGTAAATGAACAATCTGGCTTCATAATGAATGTGTATGCTATTAGGAGATAATGGCAGTGCAGTGTCACTGGAACATGCAGAGCCACTAAGGCTGTTTCAGGCTGAGAAACAGCAGCAGGAGACACTTAATGAATTGCAGACATTGCTGGGAGCACACCCCAGCTCCCGAGAGGGGCCTCCTGCAGCCAACCATCACATCAAATCACCACGGACATGTCACTTGTCCTTCCAAAACCACGGCTCCAAACCCTGCTCTGTCCTTTCCTGGCACTCCTCTTCCTCACCCCCCCACCCTTCCCCCATGGGCTCACTCAGCCCAGGCCTGGATCTTGCTGTGAGAGGGACCAGAGGATGATGCAGCCTGGGGAAACCAAGTCCTTGTGTCACCAATGTGTCCCCAGCTGGCAGTGGAGGGGCAGCAGGAAGCACTTCCCAAAGGAATTGCTGCCCCCCTCCCTATACAGATGGTCCTACACAGATTTTCTCATCTTTCAAGTTTGAAGGATTCAAGGATGAAAAGAGGAGGAGAAAGAAAAGATCTTTAAGGTCTGATGGCTTGTCAGATCTTAACCTTTAAATCAAAAGCAATTTTTGGAGTCATACAAGAATAAAAAGGCTTATGAAATCAGTGCATTTTTTTTTTTCTTATCAGTGCATTCTGCATTTTCCCAAGTCATATGGATCAGTATTGGTCTGAGACCAAAGCCTTGGATAACAAAAGCAGAGGTCGCTGCCTCATCCCAGCATCCCAGGAAAGTTGTTGAGTTTTGCCCTTCCTGGAAGATCTGCAAGACTCATTTACAAAGGCACTTGGTGGCCTCCCACCTGCACTGTTGCAATTCCACACTAATGAGTCAGTCCCAGTGCTCCTGCAGCCCCTGGGGAAACAATCTCATCCTCGTTCCAGCTCAGCTCTTTATGAAAGCATAATTACAGTTCTAGCTGAGGATTTTAGCCCAGGATACTTATCTTCAGTCCCTTTTGCTGCTGTTCCCAGGAGAAGATCCCAGCACGTGCCTGGTAACAGCAGCTCAGAGCCAGCACTGCAAATCCCTGCCCTTCCTGGCCAAGGGGCTCCCAAGCCACCCTTGGAGAGACTCCCAGCAGTGGGATTTGAGCTCGGCCAGGCAGCACAGGGCCATCCTCCAAAGGGAAAACAAACTGTTGTGGTGAGAGGAGATACAAGAGCACCTCTGAACTTCCCTGAGCACTCCTCATCAGCCAGGCAAGGCTTCCCATTCCCATTAACCCTCTGCAGCCTCACGGAGGGGGGACCAGGGCTGGCAGGGCTGCTGGGTTTGCTCAGCCCCTGCTCCCTTCAGAGAGGTTGAGGGCTCCCACGTCCACCTCTCCATGCAGCCCTGGGAATTTCATCCTTAAGCCCAGGGAAGAGCAGTGTGACAGTAAAAATGCTGACACAGCCATAGTAAGAGCAGCACATGCCGTGTTTGCACTGCAAAGGTGCTCTGTAGCTTCTCTTACCCACTTCTGTCCCCCCATGACATTTAATCCATAAAGCTAAGTTGGAAGCAAGCTGGGGGGCGGGGGGGGGGGGAACAAAAAAAACCCCAACCCAAACCCTCTAAGATGTGTCCCATTTAGCATCCTCATAGCTTCCAACAACAACAAATTTACAGCAGAGAGAGGGAGGGTGAGGAAAGATGAATGAAATTGCCTAAGAGAGGGAAATGAGCAAGCCCAAAAAAGCAATGCCTTTATTTAAAAATATATAGTTGAGAAGTCTAATCACAGAGCATTCAGCTGTGAGGTCTATCCATTATCAAGAGACTGACAACACACACCAGTAGCCAGTCGGGGAACATTACTTAATAAATCAAAGCTGACAAGCACTCCCCAACTGATATAAAAATGCTCTTTAATGTCTGTGACCTGCATAAGTTTTATTCATTTTACTTTCTAAAATAATAGATGAATAAAAATCGAAAACACTCTATTCTGCTCAAGTAGGCATCATACAACTTTATTTTTCAAGTGGTTATGGGAAAGAAAGAGAAGTCCCTGGGTGTGGAGGCACAGGGCAGGGCCGTGTGTGCCGCGGGACCTCTGAGGTAAATTATCCTTCCAGCTGTTTCTCTGCCCCCCTGAATTGCTTCTCCCTTCCTGAGCAGTCAGCAGCCAATTGATGTGAATGTTACTGACACCTTGGAGGGGCTGAAGGATGCTCAGCTCCACGGATCCCACAGCTGGGCTGGGACAGGCTCACATGCCAAGGGCACCCTGCAGCCTGTCTGCACGCTCAGCTCAGAACAAAACTCCTTGGGAATCCCCGGGCTCAGCATTCCGAGCCCTCATCCACCCTGCAGCTCCCCTGCAGCCCTTGATTCCAGTGTTCCTGTGAGCCTGCACTCCTGACAGGAGTTTTTATATCCTACATTCCAGTATGAACAAGGGTTTTAGGCAGCAAGGAGCATCCATGAGAACCCGGGTGACCATTGTGTCTCCAAAAATCAGAAGCTGTCATGGGAAGACGCCCTGACTGCCAGAAATGTTGCTTCCAAAAATTAGCTGTAGCTGCTTTGGAATTAGCCCAGACTCCCTGATAACTCAGACCATCAGCCTCCCTGCAGGGTGGCTGTTTAAAAAGTAAAATAAAACAAAAGGAAGCAGTTTCTCCACTGCTCTCAGTTTCCATTAAATGATGATCTTTCAGGAAAAAGAAGATTGAAATTGCTGTGTGTGTGTCACCTCCCCCACCCCACCCCACCTCCCAGCCTGTAGAAGAAATAAGGTTTGATCTTTTCAAATGGAAATTAAGCAATTTGCAAAATATGTATTTTGGCATTTTGGCAACTTGGCTTTCAAAACAAACTGGGGGTTTATTGATTCCATGAACCACCACCAGAGTTATCTGTAGACCATAATTTTCAGCTTTAATGAGAAGAGCAGCTTTTCATTTGGAATAATAAGTGCCATGCTCTTGTGTTTTGGCCCGTGCCCTCCTCTCCTATCAGTGCCTGGCAGCCAGGGACCCGGTGGAGCACAGGCAGGGATGGATGCTCCCGACATCCCAATCCAAACACCCAGTGTGAGGCAGAAGGGAACCTTCCCTCGATTTTAATCAGCCTTAATTCACACTGTGGCTATGAAGTGGTTGGGAGGACTGGTCAGGCATAAATCATGATTCTTCCCTGCAAGTTTAATCAACTTCCAACTGAACCAAGCACCTTTCTGGTGATGAAAAGGACCATAAAACCACGGAGAGCGATATCCTGCGTGTTATTGCTTCCGTGGCCTTAGGTCTGGGAGCAGCAGTGCCATAACCCTGACAGGAGCATCTTCCATCATCTCAGCACTGATAAACATTCATCACTCCCTTCTCTTACACAGGGGAAGGGATTTGCAAGCAGCTTTCCATTTTCTGGGTGCCCCACCAGGTGTGTCCCAAAGAGGGAACACCCACCCCTTTCCCAGCCATGGCTCCAGGAAGCACAGCTTTAGTGGGAAGTTGTGGTTGCTCTCAGTTCTTCTGTAGAAAGAACTGAGATAACTGGCCTAGGAAACTTAGAGGAGAGAATTGTAAACTATATTAATATCTTGCTTTGCACTTGGTATTTACAATATTTGTCCCTCATGAGTGGTGTGGGATGTTTCCTCTAGTCTGGCTAGGCTGGTGATAAAAAGCTCACTGGGTTTCTACACAGGGGGTCTTCTTAGAATGGGGCTTTTCTTAGAATAAAGCTTCATAGAATAAAAGTTTTTTCATTCGCCTTCTGGACCCTGGAGTCTCATTCCGTTCCTGGCACAAAGTGCTAATGCCTCCTCATAAAGCAAATGGCCATTCCCCCTTTACATCTAATGGTGACCCCAGCTACAAGAGGAAGTTTTCCTGCTTTGGGAAAGGAGAGCGGCAGGAGACATGGCCAGGGAAAATGTTCTCTACCTAAAAAATGAGAAGAGTGATTCTGCTTTTATATGCCAGGAGCAACAAGGATGGGCTTCTTAGCACCTGTGCAATGCCCATTAAAACAATGTCCCAGCAGACAGAAGGATCAGACTGCATGCAGGAGAGCAGGGAATGTACTGAGCTTAAAATAACATCCAAAAGGAGTAGTTCGTGGTTCAGCAGGGAGACTGGGGTCTGGCTCAGCATTTGGGATGTTACATCCTGCCCTTCCACAAATCCTGCTGTGATCAAACATGTGAATAGGCATGGGAACAGCAAAAAGAACAAAAAAAGAGACTAAACTCAAAAAAATGGGAATTATGCATGGCAGAGCTGTGAGATGTGCCAACAGGGCTCCAGCAATCGGCTGCTCCCTGCTGATCCACAGCCCAGGAAATGAGGCTGCACAAGACAGGTGAGAGGCAGAGCTTCACTGAACATGGTAACAGGACATGTTTTACCTCCTGACGTACCTACCCCAGTTACTGAGCTATGGCAGCTTTGCTCTTGCACTGCCCTTCCCCCAGGGAGGCCCCTGCTCCACTCCCTGCTCAGGTGAGACAGGAAGGTTCCAGCAAAGCCAGAACAATCTGGGAAGGGCTGGGGAAGTGATCTGGCCACTCCAGATGGAGGCTGAGAAGATGAATGTGCAGGGGATGAGCACCAGGCAGAGTCCAAGGCCAGGCTGGATGGGGCTTGGAGCAACCCGGGCTAGTGGAAGGTGTCCCTGCCCATGGCTGGGGTTGGAATAAGAGTTTTAAGGTATTTTCCAACCCAAACCATTCTAGGATTCTGTGATTCTGTGAAATACCATTTCCAGTGAGCCCCAAAAGCTGCAACCATGCTGGGAATTGCTTGGTTTGGGGACATTCCCTGTGGAGCTGCAGAGCTCAGCCTGGTTCCTGGCTACAAAACCGGGCAGGATGTAGGAAATGTATGGAATAAAGAGTTTCAGAGAAACAGAAAATATTTGTGAATGTCACCAATGCCAAACTGCTAATGGAGTTCGCTTTGTTTTTTAAAAGCCAAATGTTTTACCGTCAGCACTTCTGAAATAAAGTAATTTGACATTTTGGAAATAAATTCCTTTTGATAGAGCATTTTAAATTCAAATTACTCTAAAAACAGAACGCTAAAGCAAACATGAGGGTTAAATAGTCCCAAACCCCACAGACGAACATTTTGCATAGTTTTACAACAATCTGCTTTAAATTTTCCTTTGTGAAAAAAAAAGCGAGCAAGAACTCCAGCGCTCCTGGCATGGTTTGACCTGAGTTATTAGTTTTTTCCTCCAAAGCTTTTGGCTCAGGCACAGCACTGATCCAGGCTCTATTTAGAGAGACTGACACAGGCAAACCTCCCGTGGTCAGTGCATCCCCTTTGCCCAGGCATAAAAGAACCTATTTTCAGCCTGGCTCCATTAACAGGGGCACGGCCCCCCCGCTCCACCTCCCGCCCCAGACTTCTTCAATAGGAACATGAATATCAATAAAGCATTAATGAGCAATTTTCCCAGCTTCACCGGCTCTTACTGGAAATAAACCCTGACATCTCTTATGTCATTGACTACCTCTCATCTCCCGGCTCTGCCCTGACAGATCCCCAATAGCCCTCGCCTTCCTTCGCCTCTCAGAATAGCAGCTCTGCTCCACGGGCCTGGGGCCGTGTCTGGGCTTCAGCTCCCACCTGGGTCGGTCTCACATGCTCTGAACCCGTGCCAAGGAATAGTCAAAGGGCTTTCCTTTCTTCTGAAGTAACTGCTAAAGGGTTGGTGATGCTGCCCTGGCACCAGCCAGCCCTGGAAAGGGCTGCTGGAAGGAGGGAGGCAGACCAGGGAGAGGGGGAGATGCAGGTACCAGGTGTGTATTGGGCACTAGCACAGCCTGTCCAGAGCAGCTGTGGCTGCCCCACCCCTGGAAGGGTCCAAGACCAGGTTGGACAGGGCTTGCAGCAACCTGGGCTAGTGGAAGGGTCCCAAATGGGCAACTCCACCTGCCACAACCAAATCCTCCATCCAGTGAGATGGTCCCTAATCCTTGATAAAGCCAGCACTGCCTAACCCAAGACTTGGAGGAAAACAGATGAGTTATGTGATCCCTCCAGGTCCCCTCAAGCCATTCTTATTCTGCATTTCTCCAGTACCAGGAGGAGCTGTGCCCACAGTAAAAACAGCTCATGTGTGCCTGAGCTGCCTCAAACACCTCCAGGGTTCTCTCTCCCCCAGAGAAAAGGATTTTCCAGATGCCTAAGCTAAATGTCCCCACGGGAATTGAAAAATGGGATTATGACCCTTCCCCACCATGGTCAGTCATGATTCCCCTCTGCTTTGCAGCAGTTTTTGGCATGTCCAAGGCTGTTGGTGCTGTTCTCCCACTCTCTGTGCTCAGCTACTTCCAGACCACCCCAGAAAGGCACAAGGGAAGGAGTTACAGGCATAGGAACTGCATGGTCTTGCCAAATAAGAAAAACCAACATAAAAAACCCCAAACACCCCAATCCACCCCAAACAAATGAAGAAAAATCCCAAAACACCAGAGGAAAAATGTTATTGGCTTTGAAGCCTCTCTAAAACCTCAGCAGCAGGGAAAATGGGGGGTGAAACCATGGTCATGTATGAAAAGTGTGGCTGAGTCAAGTACTGGTTTGAGAGGCTCAGGAGTATTTTGAGAGGATGGTTTGCAGGGAAATAAGACATTAAAAAACCCCTTAAGATGAAAGTAAAAACAAAGGGGATATTTTTTCACGCCTTTAGAGCAGAAGGTTTTCCTGCCCTGTCATTACAGGAAACCTCTGTCATAAATTGCCCCCAACACAGAAGATTTCCCTGCATGAAGAAGGGATTATTTCTGCCTTTTCCCCTTCCACACAGCATTTACAACATTCTGCAGAGATTTACCAACATCAGCTGCAACCCCTGGCAGGAAAGTGAGAGAAGCAGTTACAGAAGTGTTTGTTCTTAATTTTTCCATGAGGCATATCCCAACCTGCCCTGAGCTATTCCCACAGCCCTGCCCCATGGGGGCACAGGGAGCAGCGCCCCTGGCTCAGCCCTCAAGCTCAGGATCCCACCTTGGAGGTTGTTGGAGAGCCCTGCCCACCCTCCTTAAACCTGAGCTCTGCTGCAGTGCTCTGAGAGCCCCCTGAGCCATGGGATGTGTCTGAATTAATACACCCAGATCTGCTGCCCTCAGCAAGGCGTGCCACTTCCACTGAAGGCAGGGAACACATCAGTCAATGCAAAAATAATGAAAAATCCAGTCCTGCACGGCTCTGACTCATTCATTCAGTGGGACTGGGTGAGTGAACACTAACCCACACTCAGGCACACCCCGGTGCTGCTCTTGGGGTGAAAATCAGGGATGTTGGAGTTGAGACCAACTGTTTGCTCAGATGGTGTTCTTTATCTTCATTTAACAGCCACATAGCGAGATAAAACAAAATGAGGGGAAAAGCTGCTGTTTCCAAGGCTGACCCAAACAACAGCAAGCTGGGGGAGCTTCTCACTCCCTACAAGTCCCTGAAAGCTGTGGCCAGGTGGGGGGCAGGCTCTTCTTCCAGGTAACAGGCACAGGGCAAGGGAAACAGCCTCAAGTTGCACTGGGGAGGTTCAGGTTGGATATAAGGGAAAATTTCTTCCCTGAAAGAGTGGTCAGGCATTGGAAGGGGCTGTCCAGGGCAGTGGTGAAGTCCCCATCCCTGAAGTACTCCCAAACAAGCAGATGTGGCACTGCATGACAGTGGGTGTGGGGGTGTCCCATCAAAGGATAGGCCTGATGATCTCCAAGGTCTTTTCCAACCCTGAGGATTCTGCGATCAGACACCTCTGCTTTTCCAGAGCCCAGTGCAAGAGAAGAGACATTCCTGGGGTTCTGCGTCCCAGGCCACCACAGGAAATGCTTGGGCTGCTCAACTGCTTTGAAAATTTGCCTCACCTTCTAAACAAGCAGCCAAGGCAGCACAAAAGAAGATTTATATATATTTATATAAAATCATGGAATCCCAGAATGGTTTGGGTTGGAAAGGACCTTAATGCTCATCCTGTTCCCAGCCTGTTCCATGGCCTCCCACTATCCCAGGCTGCTCCAAGCCCTGTCCAACCTGGCTTTGGACACTGCCAGGGATAGGAAACGTATATTTATGTGCAGCCAGGGATGCAGAACCATCCAGTTGCCCAGCCAAAACTTCCTCCAGTGTCTCTCCACACTGGTTGGATCCTCTTAGGATCGCCCCCAGTCACTCTTGGGGCCAGCCTGGCCCCATGGGTGAACCACATAATATCTTCTCACAGAAAGAAATCCATAAAAGTCAAATTTTTCTGAGCAAAAAAAAAGAGGGAAAAAAAGTCAGTTTTGACAGGACTTTCATTTAAAGAACTTCTTTCCTTTTTACAAAGGAAGAGTGCTTTAAAAATGTCAAAACATTGGATTTATTTATTTATTTATTTGGAGCAAAATGACATTTCACTTGGAAATGTCAGTTAATTTTTAGCTTTGAAAGTTTTACAAGATGAAGCAGTCAAACTGATTTTTCTGACAATATCAAGACAATTTCAATGAACTTGACTGGAACATGTTTTGGGAGGGAAGTGCAGGGCTTGAAGAGGTAAAATAAATTCCCTAAAAAAAAAAAAAAAAAAAAAAGAAAAAGAAAAAAAAAAAAAATAAGTGCTCTTCCAAAACCTTTAGAACAACAATAGGGAATGAAAAATATTTGAATCCTCAGAAAGCAGTGAAGAAAATTGCCAGCTCAAGTGCTTTGTGCCGTCGGTATTTACAAGTTTTACTTGAAGCAATTAAACTTCCTGAGTGGATTTTGGTGATTGCTCAGAATAGAAAGTCTAATGCTGCTCCTCCAGCTCTCCTCGCCTCCTTAATCCGAGGAGAGGCGGGAGGAGAACAGCCTCTGGAGAAGGAGGTTCCTGGAATAAACGCTCCTGGCTCACTGCGTTTCCAGCTGCGGCTCTCCTGGAGCTGCCGGTGCCCAGCAGGGACAGGGATGTTCCCTGCCCTTGGTGCCACTTCAGCTGAGACCTCCCATCCATGTGAGCTCAACAGGGAGAAGTTGGTGCAATTTAATGAGTGTGAGAACAGCTGTTGATCTGTTCGTTTCTGGCTGTTAAATGGGAGGAAAAATGACCAGGGGAGACCAAAGAGCTGCTGTTGCCAGCCCTGAGCCTTGAAGCCAGAATGGATTTGGGGAAGAGTTTGTAAAGGAGGATGGAAAGGACCTTCACCTCTCCATGTCACTGGCCCAGCTCTTTGCAGACCTTAGGAGGAATTTCTTTATGGAAAGCGTTGTTAGGCATTGGAAAGGGCTGCCCAGGGTGGAGTCACCATCCCTGGGAGTGTCCAGTTAGGGTTGTGGTCTGGGTGACAAGGTGGTGTTTGATCACATGCTGGACTTGATGATCTCAGAGGCCTTTTCACATCATAACAAATATTTGATAGAACAGCAGAGCCTTGGAATGATTTGGGTTGGAAGGAACCTTAAAGATTGAGACGTTCCAGCCCCACTAAAGGGCCATGTGAAGCTCTCCCACTTCGTGAGCTGATTTCCTGGAGAATGGAATTCAGGACGAGCACGTGGCTGCCCTTTGAAGCAAAACCATTCACCAAGAGTTTGGAGTAATGTTCAACCCCCTCCACTAGGAAATCCTGAACTGATAAAGGTTTACCACCAACCTCTTTTTTGGGTGATAACCCCCAGAGCCCAGGAGGGGCACAGGTCTGTGCCTGTGGTCATGGGAATGAGCAAATCCATGGGCAGCTCTGCAGCCCCTCCTGATGCCCTGTCCTTGGCACACCCGAAGACAACTCCAGCCAACGGGACAGATACCCCCTCTACTCTGATCTTCTGTTGAAATAAGTCCAGAGAAAGCCACGGAGATGCCCCCAGGGCTGGAGCCCTCTGCGCTGGAGCCAGGCTGGGAGAGATTGGGTTGCTCAGCCTTAAGAAGAGAAGAGACCTGAGAGCCCCTTCCAGTGCCTAAAGGGGCTGACAAGGAAGATGGAGAGAAATTTTTTACAAGGACCTGGAATGGCAGGACAAGGGCAGGATTAGATGGGATATTGGGAAGGAATTGTTCCCTGTGTGGGTGCTAAGGCCCTGGCACAGGGTGCCCAGAGAAGCTGTGCCTGCCCCTGGATTCCTGGAAGTGTCCAAGGCCAGGTTGGACAGGGCTTGGAGCAACCTGGGACAGTGAAAGGTGTCCCTGCCCATGGCACAGAGTGGAACAAAATTATCAAGGTCCTTTCCAATCCAGACCATTGTGGAATTCTCGTATTTCTGTGAGCAAAATACCTCCTGCAAACAGGGTTTGTGCTGCAGCAAAGAATTTCCCTTGCATGCTCTGAACTCCCATCGGTTTCCAGCTCTGAACAGTTTTGTTGAAGGACCCACTGAAGACTTTTTTGGCAGGGCAGGTCCTTCAGAGCGTTGGGGATGTCCTGTAAGGAATCATACTGTGGCCACTGGCACAGGAATGGGCAATGCTGTAAACTTTGACTTCAGATAAAAGCCAGGCAAAGGCTCCAGCACTCCAGCTGCTCTCCTGCATTCTCAGCTGCAATCCCAACACCTCCAAAGCCACGGAAATGCTGCACACAATAATCGCCCACTGGAAATTTAAAGCCAGCAAGTTTTGTCAATGAATAAGTGTTCCAAAACAGTAAATTAATAAATTCGCCCGAATCCATAATAGATACATCTTTGTTCAGCCACAAAGCTTTGATATAAATTGTAGCTTTTTAGGGCTGCACTGTCAGAAGCGTAATATATCACCCGAGAGTGGATCCGAGTTCAAAAGTACATATAATAATATAATTAAGATAACTTGACAAGAATGTATTTTAAAAGTATAAAATACCTGCAGGTATAATGGCTTCATAAAGTCTGTCAGATTTACTTCTGCTGTGAAGAAATTTAAAATGTTTTACTCTAATGCAATGCAAATTAAGCCAAGGATATTCACATAACAGAGTCCTGAAGAAAAAATGAGGTGGAGAGAGGGAAGAATCAGAAGTCAAGAGCAGAGCAAACAAGATGCTGAGCTTTCCAGGCAACTGGGCTGCTCAGTGGAACAGCCAGGAGCCAGCAGAGCTGAGTTTGATGCATCCCTCTGCCAGCAGTGGGGCGGAGGCGAAGCAAGTGGCGGAGCTTCCTTCCAGGTTGGTGGTGTTATCCCAGATTCCTCACCTGGCACTGCAGCACTGATGTGCTTTATACAATCATTTGCAAGTGGAAAGCAATTTTCTTATTTTTTTCCATTCTCTTCCCTTGCTGCACTGAAAGCTTAAAATAACAGAGGTGTTCAAGGGGGAAGGAGTGCACGAGGGTGGGAACAAATCCAGTCTTGCCAAAGCAAAGTTCTTCTACTTTCTTCACTGGGCATTTCCCCTCCAGGGCCAGGTTGGGACTCAGCCTTGGACACCTTCATGGCCCCTCACACACCCTGCCCCACCGCCAGCCCCTGCCTCAAGCACTTCCAAGCACAGTAAATATTTGCCTGTTTCCAGGAAGAAAAGCCATTAAGAAATCAATAGCAGAATGTTAATAAAATACTTTTCACTTCTCAGTTTCCTTGGCTCCAATGGTTGTGTTTGGATTTAACTCTGACAGCTCTGCTGAGACACACAAATCCTTCTGACAGCACAGGTAGGGAGGGACTTTTCCCCTTCCTTGCTTCACATGTGGATTTTTTTAGGCAATATGAATTAATCTCCTTTCTAACAGGAAGACACTGGGTTCAAAGGCCACTGTGTGCAGCAGGTGAGACTGGGCTTCTCTCCTCTTCCATCAGCTTGGGTTTGTGCCTCAGTTCCCCCATCCAAACCACAGAAGCTGCTCTCCTTGAAGACCCTTAGCAGGATCTATTCAAAGCAAGACTCTCTTGGGGTCATCCTACCCACACAACAAAACTCCTTTGCCAGAGCTTTCATTCGTTTTCCCATCTCAAAGGGAAAGAAATCATCTTTTTAAGCTTTAATATAGTGCCTGAGGGTATTTGGGATTTTTTCCTCCCCTTCTGTTCCCTACTGAAAACTGCTTTAACGTTCAGTAACCAGTTCCAAGAGGTGGGTTCCAGGAATGCAAAACATGAAATATTAAGAAGTTTGCAAGCAACAGCAACGACTACGAGGGTGGAACAGCCCCATTTTTAGCAATATTTGGGACAAAGCTGAGCCTAAATATATTTTAAAGCTGAGAAGAAAGAGAGGGAGCATGGAAATGAACCAGACAGCCAGCATAAAAAGCCAACAGTCCCGGCACTGGATGAGCTCTCTTCCTCACCCTGTTGTATCTCTATCCTACCTCCCCTTGCTCCCCCCCAAAAAGTAGAGTCAAAAAATCAAAAAGCAAAGCAGTGACAGCCAGGGAGGGACCGGGCTCGTCCCTGTGCCAGGTGGCAAAGTGCTGGGCTGCAATTGCTGCTGTTAAGTCGCAAGAAAACAAAGATGTCAAGAGTCTACAGGGAGAGCTGGGAGGACGCAAATCAAGATCCATTTCCCGGTGTCTGTGCCAGGTGGAAAAGGGAAGTGTGAGCTGATTAAATCTGCGCTGGCATCAGATGGGGAGAGGGCCCCTTCCATCTGTCTGCTCGCCAGCGATTCCCGGGGCTGGCAGCTCCGAGGGAGCT
This sequence comes from Dicaeum eximium, assembly GCA_013396995.1. Lineage (NCBI taxonomy): Eukaryota > Metazoa > Chordata > Aves > Passeriformes > Dicaeidae > Dicaeum > Dicaeum eximium. The sequence goes on from VWZP01000625.1 coordinate 291,782, forward strand.
CAGCAGGCACCGGTGAGCAGAGCCCGGCCTGAGCTGCCTGTGCCGGGCAAACTGCTCCTGGCTGGGCAGTCTGGGCATGGAGGGACACAACAGCTCTGCTCCAGCTCACTGCTGATCTCTGCATCCCTCCATGTCCAGCTGCCTTCTCCCCACCCACACCCAGCAAATTCTTTCACATCCAGAAATCCTGGGTCCTTCCCTGCGTGCAGCCAGAGTTCCCATCTCTGTCTGCAGAGCAGGGACAGGGATGCTGCCCACACTGCAGAGGAGTTCAGTACAGGGCTGCTGGCATTGAAATTACAAAATCCTGGATTGGTTTGGGTTGGACAGGACATTAAAGCCTATCCCATTCCACTCCCTGCTGTGGGCAGGGACACCTTCCACTATCCCAAGGTTGCTCCAAGCCCATCCGGCCTGGCCCTGCTCCAGGGATCCACGGGCAGCCACAGCTCCTCTGGGCACCCTGTGCCAGGGCCTGCCCACCCTGACAGGGAACAATTCCTTCCCAATATCCCATCTAACTCTGTCCTGTGGCAGTGGGAAGCCATTCTCCCTTATCCTGTCCCTCCAGGCCCTTGCAAGGAGTCTCTCTCCATCTTTCTTGTCAGCTCCTTCAGGCACTGGAAGGATGATGAAGGGGCTTGGAGAGGTCTGTGCTCCTAAAACCTGATGGTTTTTGTCTTTTATGACTTTACTCCACACTTTCTCCGTAGTTTGCCCACAGCAAAGATCTCCTCATGTCGTGGACAATGTCCTGACCTCTCTATTTCAGACAAATTATTTATTGCATCCTTCCCCTAGGAAATCATTCTTATGGGACTGCAGGACCATCAGTCCCTCCAAGCTTGTGGTATCCAGCCCCTCACCAGCCCCACTGAATTTATCCTCTGACTTCACCAGACAGACCTGCAAACTCAGGAGTTTCTCCAAAACAATTACCAGGTTTTTGGGAGGGATCCAGTTCCACCTCTACAATGCACACTTCACACCTCACTTCATCCTTTTGTTGATTTTCTCAGTTGTGCAGCCACCTGAGGTAGTTTATTTTTAATCAAATAACCACAACACTCCGGAAGCCAATGCTCCATCAACAGACCAAAAAGACTCTTTGCATCGTGGCTCTTTTCTGCTGCATGCTCAGTCTGACAACACTTCCTACAAGGGCTAATGCTAAAAAAATAATAAAATGCTTTCCTCTATTTCAGCTTTTATTGGCAATCCATTCTCATTAAGCCAAACACATTTGTCTTCATAACGTGTACTTCACAATTACAATATCAAAGGGTTTGTATCTACATAATAAAAATGATCTATAGAATAATACAAGGGGAAAACATCGTAACATAATGTTGTTATTAATGAATCCAATGGGACGTAGGAAGGCGAAATTCCCATGGGGCACCTCCACGCCCTTTACTGCGAGATGCTGTGGAGTGTGCTCAGCTCTGGGATCAGCACTGAGAGGGGAGGGAGGGCAGCTGGGAGTGGAATTAAAGGGCAGCTCACAGCGACAGAGGGAGGCAGCTCCGAGGGCTGTGTTAGCAGGGTGATGGCTCCAACACCTGCAGGGTGTGATCCTGCCCCAGCTCCAGCTCCAGCCTCCTGTGCCCGTCCTGGGCACCAGCTGGGGCACAGACACCCAGAGCCACAGTTCACAGAACATCCTGAGCTGGCAGGGACCCACAGGATCATCCAGTCCAGCCCTTGTCCCTGCACAGACCCCCCAACAACCCACCCTGTCCATCCCTGGCAGCGCTGCCCACAGGCTCCNGATCCTTCCCCATCTCCATGGCCCTCCTTTGGATGCTTTTTTAACAGCTTAAGATCTTTTTTATATCGTGGCATGCAGAGTGCCCCCAGCACTGGAGGTGAGGCTGCCCCAGCCCAGAGCACAGCAGGACAGTCCCTCCCTGGCCCAGCTGGGCCTGATGTCCGCGGGACACGGTGGCCTTTGGGCAGCCAGGGCACTTCTGACTCATGTTCAACCTGTGCTCACCAGAACTCCCAGGTCCCTTTCTGCTCCTTGAAAAGCCCCCTCGGTGCTCTGCAGGAGCTCTGAGTCAGTCAGCTCCTGATGGGAACATTTAGGGCTGTAAGTCCAAAACTGAGGAGCCGGGGCTGGCACAGCCCCTGTGCCCGGGTGGGTGCTGATCCCAGCAGTGCCCTGCACAAGGATCCGCTCTCCTGGAGGCAGCTCAGACACTGGAAAAAGCTTTGGAACACTCAACCTCTTTAATTCCTTTGTGTCTCCCAGACAGGATTCTGCAGAGCACCAGTGGGTTGATTAAGCTATATTGTACGAGATTACAAAGAACAAGGATAAATAGAAGGGGGAGGTTCCCGCAGTCGGCAAAGACGTTTTGGTCCAGAAAAGTGTGGGAGGAGGAAATAACCCTGAGCAAGAAGGCAGGAAGGCAGAGCTCATCTGCAGCAAACAGGGAGAGACTGCAGAGACTCGGAGCAAGGGGAAGACATTCCAGAAGCACCTAGCAAGCAAAAATCATCATAAATAAAAAAAATAATAATAGCAATGTTGTTATTCAAAATAATTAATACTTTTAATAACAACAGAAGTTTAAAAATAAGGGGAAGGGAAAGGTGGAACATGAGGTTTAATTCAAAATTTGTGTTATTTGCCCAAACCTCTTCATTTTCAAGTGCCCAAGGTGGGAGCACAAGACTACTCCCTTGTCTGACCCCCGCTCAATATTCTCAGAGCCAAACACACAAAAAAAGGAGCTGAGCCTCTGAGCCAAACTCTGTCATTTAGAAGATGTGCTCCCATTTGTGTTCCACCAAAGTGAGAAGGCAGATTTTGTATAAAAGGGCACATTATTGACTATCATTGGCAGCTGCTGGCCAGCTCCAGGACTTTAACCAAGATTCATGGCTGGCTGCAGCAAAACACAGCTACACAGAGGGCCTGGGATGTTTTTTTCTGAGGCAGCAAAAATAATGATGCTCACAAATGCAAAAAACCCACCCAATACTATCAACATTTCAGAAACAGTCCCCAACTGGAAAACAAAACCCTGAGAGATTAGGCAGGCAAGGCAGTGACAGCAATTCTTCTCAATAACTTTGACGTGCTGCTTGTCGTTCTGTTTTTTCTCCCTTTCCTTCTTCAAAGAGACCAACACAAACAGCATTTGAAAACAGCCCTTTCAAACCGGGAGCTGGAATTTTGGACATCAATGATGTCAAACCACAGCAATCCAGTGCTTACAAATAAGTTCTCACCTCCTGACAAGAGAAAACTGATTTTTGCCTACAAGGTGCTTGTCGAGGGAAGTGCTGAGCGGCTGTGGCTCCCTCCTCACCAGCTCTCACAGCGGGCAGAGCATGGGATATCAGGGAATATCTTTCAGATATCAGGGAAAGGCTCTTCCCCAGAGGGTGCTGGCACTGCCCAGGCTCCCCAGGGAATGGGCACGGCCCCGAGGCTGCCAGAGCTCCAGGAGCCTTTGGACAGCACTGCCAGGGATGGACAGGGTGGGGTTGTTGGGGGTCTGGGCAGGGGGCAGGGGCTGCACTGGATGATCCTGTGGGTCCCTGCCAGCTCAGGATGTTCTGTGATTTCATGGAAGTGAAGCATTGCCCATCACCAATAGCTCAGGCAAGGGAGAAACTCAAGATCAGAACTCTCTGCTTGGAAACACAGCTCTGGATCTGCCTGCTCTTCACCATATTCATTTTATTGAAAAGGGAAATTTATATAAATAGACCTCCCTCCCAAATTCTGTTTGTAATCTCGGTGAATAACTATTGCTTTAGGAGGGTAGAATTGCTGACTCCTTTATTTCTGAAAAATGTATTAGAAAACCTTCTCTTTATAAGAAAAAATGAGAAAAACAAAATCAATAGAGTATGAAGCAGCATGAAAAATGCATTTTAGAGTCTCTCCCTTTTTTTTTTCTGGTCCAACGTTGCTTTCCTGTAAAGCTTCTGCAGAAACACACATTTAAATGTAAATGTTCTGAAAGTAAATGGGTAAGGACAGAAAAGATGAAGAGGAATCGTGAGCCACTTGCAACAGCTCCTTGGGATAAGTAATGCAATAAACAGTGACAGGCCAGCATGGCACATGGGACTTCCCTGGCTCTTCTTACGTCAGTGTGGATGTGCTCCTCCTGGAAGACAACAGGCTCTGCTGCTGCCCAAATCCCAGAATCCCAGAATCAGACACTGGCTTAGGTTGGGAAGGGTCCTTAAAGATCAGCCAGTGCCATGGACAGGGACACCTTCCACTACTTCAGGGTGCCCCAAGTCCCATCCAACCCAGCCTTGGAAACTCCCAGGGATCCAGGGACAGCCACAGCTGCTCTGGGCACCCTGTGCCAGGGCCTCCCCACCCTCACAGGGAACAATTCCTTCCCAGTATCCCATCCATCCCTGCCCTCTGGCAGTGGAAGCCATTCTCTGTGTCCTGTCCCTCCATCCCTTGTCCCCAGTCCCTCTCCAGCTCTCCTGGAGCCCCTTTAGGCACTGGCAGGGGCTCTGAGCTCTCCCTGGAGCCTTCTCCTCTCCAGGTGAGCACCCCCAGCTCTCCCAGCCTGGCTCCAGAGCAGAGGGGCTCCAGCCCTTGGAGCATCTCCGTGGCTGCCTCTGTGCCTCCTCCAGCAGCTCCAGGTCCTTCCTGTGCAGGGAGCCCAGAGCTGAGGCAGCTCTGCAGCTGGGGTCTCACCTGAGAGAATCAAATCCCTCAGCTCCTCATGGCTACAATGCTGAGAGTTTGGGCAACCACACTTTGAAGCTTTTGGGCAAAGCAGAAGCTCACAGCTCATCAGGATGGAAAAGAATAAAATCCAGGGAGCTGTCCCTCACAATAGGCAAGAAAGCAGAAGGTCAAACATAGCAACAAAAGCCCCACCCTGCCACCCTGTGCTGTAATTCATAGATTCCCATATATTTCCCTGAGCTGGAAAGGGACCTATGTGGATCATCGGGTCCAATATTTGGCTCTGCACAGAAGAATCCCAAAAACCCCACCCTGTGCCTGGAAGCGTTCTAAACACTTCTGACTGGCCTTCACTTGCCCAGACAGCTTTTGTCCTTCAACAGAGCAGGCCAGAGCCTGGCATCTCCCCCCACCCCCAGGACCAATCCAGTGCATCCCCAGCCCTGGCAACACACGATCCCTGAGCATCTCCCAGGGTCCCTCCTTCAGCCCTTCCAGCCCTCATTAGCAGGAAGGAGAGGGAATTAACCCACCCCAGCTGCTTGGGAGGTATAATACCAGATCTAATTTCATAGACACTGTATATAGGCCACAAGCCTATAATCATAATAATACAGATGTGAGATACAGATGTTCCCAGCGCCAGCCTGGGTGCATCCTGTTAGAGCAGTGGCTCAGTCTGGTGCTAAAGCTGAGCTAATACCAAGCTCCTGAGAGGATTAATAGATATTAACGGGGCATTATCCGACCATTAAACACACTTGGGATCGCGCGTGCCGGCCCTAAAGCTCCCCACGGCCCCGGTCATTCCCAGCAAGGTCAGGGATTCTGAGGGATGCTGAGCTCCCTGGCTGGCACAAACAGCCAAAGAGCAGCCTCTGAGCAGCAGCCCACTCTCCATCCATGCTAGCATCTCCTCGAGCAAGGACATCCCCCAGAGGGCAGGGATTTGGGGCATCCCAGCCGCAGGAGTGCTCCTTGCTTTCTGTAATGCCAGACACCCCTGCTAGAGCTGGCACCCGGCCCAGGGAGGAAAGAAAATTGTTTTTTTGGATAAGCCAATATGCTCAGGTGGTGGCAACTCTAAGGTTGGCACAATTCCTGTCCCACCTGGCAGCGACAGGCTCAGACTGGGAGGATGAGAGGAAACGGCCTCAGGTCATGCCAGGGGAGATTTAGATTGGAACAATTTTATATTAGGAAAACTTTCTTCATAGAAAAGATTGTCAAGCATTCTACCAGACTGCACAGGGATGTGGTGGAGTTACCATCCCATCGAAGTGTTCAGCAAACGTGGATGTGGCACTTGGGGACATGGGTTAGTAGTGAACATTGGTGGAGCCTGGTTGATGGTTTGCCTTGATGATCTTAAAGGTCTTTTCCAATCTTAGTGAGTCTGTGATTCCCTGATCACCTTGGATGAAAAGAATCAGACATTATTTCCCTGACATCTCCAGAAGAAAGTGGAGAAAATGTGTTCCTGCAGAAGGGGGAATATTTTCCTTTGGAAACAGAAGCCCTGATAAAGGCAGAGGAAAGAAGATGGGAAGCAGTGACTGTTAAGGCCATTCCTCACTCATTTCCTTCATTACTACAGTAAGGGAGAAGAGGCTCCCCAAAGGATTTGTTCATTAGGCTCCTCTCATGAACAATCCAAAGAATTATTCCCCACTCCAGAAGCAGCACTAGACCAATTTTGCAATGCACAAGCCTCCACATCTCTCCAGTAACCACAGACCAAGAAGAAACCTTGTAATTTGAGAACTGAACCACCCAGAAAATATATTCAGCACTTCACCTGCTGGTAGGAAATATCAGGGTTCAGTCCCATCAGAACTGGGGGCACAACATGAAACTTTTAATTCCAGAGCCCAGACAAGCACTGCTTTAGCAAAAGGGATAAAATCCCATCAGCCAGCAGTGGAAACAGGCTCGTATTATCCTGGTTTCCCAGGCAGGAGGGATGTGCTTCAGCCAGCACAGAGCACCCTAAAGAAAAGAATCTGAAACACTCCTGGCCAGCAATTGTTGCATTGACCACTTCACCTGGTTTATCATCATACACTGCTTTTCCCTTCTAGCTTTATTCAGGTCTTTCAGCACCTATCTTGCAAGATTTATTGACTGAACATCAATGAGGTTTTCTGTTCCTTACTCGGCTCTGAAGGAAGGGGGGAAAAAAAACCCTCTTGAAATTATTTGTATTCTTCCATATAATACCTCTTTCAGAGACCCATCAGAAAAGTCCTTTACAAGTGAGGAAATAGCCAATATTTTAGAATCTGCAGCGAGGCGCTTCAGCTAAGCTCACTTTATTGTAAAATTAGATGTCATTGTGAGAAGTACCCATATAAATACAAGTGCAAAGGGCCCTTGTGCTAATGCAGGAGCCAGGGTAACAATGTGCTATTTCTACCTGTCTGCAAAAAACTTCCCTTGATAGCTTCGCTCATATAATACACAGCATATTTACATCCAGCATTAAATAAATATTATGCAAAGAGTACCGTGCTCTAATATCCAAGCGTATTTATGAAAAACTAAATTATATTGCTGAGTTTATTTTAGCCCTAGAAAGCCCCGTGGGGAAAAGATATTGTGCATCTTAAAAGGTAAATGTAAGCTCTTGAAGAGAAAGGAGCCTTTACTGGAAGCAGCACATTGTACCTGGGTAAATCTTGGAGCAATTACACAGCAAAGTTTTCTTTGATGAGGCAGAGATGTGATGACATGTAATTACTTTTTCAATGCTGCACTGTGTGTTTATCAAAATGTTAATGCAAGCATAATAACAGGCTGTATGTTTGTGCCGAGAATGTCAGAGCCTCCAGATGTCAATCACATCCGAAAATAAAATTGCAAATAAGTAGGAAGGCTTGATGGCACAAGTGACAGCCCGGTCCTCGGGCGGCTGACAGGCACCAGCTCCCTCTCCCTCGGCGCTTTGTCACTGTAATGCACCTAATGGAACAGAGATTCCTTCTATTAACCCAAATGGATCAGGCTGGCTCCAAAGTGAACTAAGCCATGCATGGCCATGGACAGAGGGAGGCTGCTAATGAGCACTTCTCTAGGCAAAGTTTGATGGGTTTCTCATTTCCGCCATCCCTCTCGTTCTGTGCAGACCGGTGCAGATGTTACTGGGCTCCTGCTGCAGAAAAACAACCTGGAGCAGCTGCATTCCCAGGTGAGGATGGAGCACTGGAGCCTGGCAGATGAGCCCACAGCACCCCGAGAGCCAGCAGCACCTGCCACAGCATCCACAGAGCACTGCAGGCTCCATGACACTGATGCCTTTTTGGGACTGCCTAAAAACAGAGGCCAGACAAAATTAGGGGAATAAAAAGTAGTTCTGTTTATTGAAGGGCCTTCAGGTACATTTTGGGCAGATGAAGCCCCCCTGGGGCTACACCCAAAATGGATGAGGGGTCATGGGTTTTTACACTTTTATAAATTTGGTCCATTTGCATATTGGGGATCAATCTTCCAATTACAGCTTCAGGTAATGAAGTCATTTACCCCAAGTCTGCTCCCTCCCAAGACACTTTTGTTTCCATCTCTCAGGCCTGAGGCAGTGAGGGGTCCTTGATTCCAGGCCTGAAGAGGAATTGTTGTGTCTGCACAAAATGGGGAAGCAGCAGCTCACACTGGATATGGAGTTTAGAGTTACACACTAAAGAATTGCAAGATTACAAATATATGAAAAATATAAAAGCTAAAATCCTAAGTCATCAATACAATCACAGAATCATGGAGTGCTTGGCTGGAAAGGGACCTTCAAGCCTACCTTGTTCCACCCCTGTGCCATGGGCAAGAGCAAATTCCACTAGACCTGGCTCAACCTGGCCTTGACCACTTCCAGCATGGGCAGTCCACAACCACTCTGGGCACTGTTTCTTGCCACCCTTAGAGTAACAAATGTCTGCCTAATATCTCATTTAAACCTACACTTCCAGTTTTTCTGTCTTTTAATTGTCTTAGCTCCAATAAAAAATTTACTTTTTTTTCATAATAAGAAAAACCAAGACTGGAATGCTTTTACTAGTGATGAGGTGCAACACCTGGATTTCCAACTCTCTCTCACACTCAATACCATGCCAGGTGTCCAAGCACATGCTGGAGGGAGAGCCAGGAATTGCCTCGGAACCCAACCAGCAGGATAATCAATGAGATGAGTGGGCAGAGAGCTTTGGGAAAACATGCTAATAAAGCCAGGGAAGATAATGTCGGGATGGGAAAAATGCTACCCAGCCTTCCCAAAGCTCCCTGCCCAGGGAAAATGGCAATCCTGGAGAGTGGAGCGGCAGCATTTGGGTCCAAACATCTTGAAGGAGGCCTGAGCATCTTGGAAATACAGCTGACAGTTGCTTGGCAACTGCAGTTACAGAAAGATTTTCCAAGTAAGCAGCAGGCTGAGGGAAGTTTAGCATCACAGGCAGTCAATAATCCCAGTTTGTGGTGGGTGAGCGGAGCGCAAGGGGAATTTCTAACAACTCCTTCCCCAAAATAGCACAGACACCTTGTGGGGATGCATGTGAGGCCATTTGATCAGGAGCAAGGGGAGAGGGTTGTTGGGACAAGGCAGTGACAGAGAAGTTGTGTCTCTTTCCAAGAGGGTGACAAAAGAACCTGGAGTCGAGATGGGACTCCAAAAAGGAGGTTCTTTGATCTGCAGACCCCTCCCCTACCTGGCTCTAGCTCAGTACAGTCAAGAATTTTGGATTTCAAGGCTTTGTATATCACAACAACCATGAGCAAAAGCAGTGTTTCGAGAGCAAGAGGCTCCACAACAGCTCCTGCCTTTCAGGAGGGATGGAGTAGTCAGCTGTCAGCAGGAAAGCATCCAACCAGCTCTCTAACAAATGGAGACAGCACTACTGAAACCATCAAAACAGCCAACGAGTCTCACTTGAGCAAATATATTGAAAAAAGGGGGAGGAAATAGCAAAGCATTTGCCATGGTGAGCAGCTTAATCCTCAACAAAAGAAAATAGGGAATAACCACTTGTTGAGGTAAGATGTGCCACGTGCTGATTCCAGGCTGGACAAAGCTCTGAAACATTGGTTTCATTTATCCTTCCAGCACGGTGACAAAATTGCTTAGCAGAAAATTATTGCCTTCAGAGGGCTGCTGCTGACGGCTGACTGAGCTGATGATGTGGAAATCACACCTCAGATCAGTATGCAAAAAACCCCAACAGAATGGAATAATAATAATAATAAAAAACTCCAAACCAGCTTTTCCTCTCCCATCTCTTGTTTCTTCTCCCCATTCCAAGAGCCCTTGGCCACAGCCCTTTGGTGGATCCCTGCACTAATGCCTGGGATACTTAACCTTTGTATTTGTCACTCAGCCACTGAAAAATGAATCCTCTTTTTTTTCACTCTTTCTTTAGAGTAGCTTTGGGAGCTGCCAGCAAACTGAGAGTCATTTGGACACTGACATGAAACTCAGAGCACTGTGAGAATTCACTGGGGCTTTGCAAAGGATGTCATTGTCATTGTCATCATCATCATCATCATCGTCATCATCATCATCATCATCATCATCATCCTCAATGCCACCTTGGGAGCATCCGAGTTAATGTTTGGAGTCCTGCTTAATTGGCTTCTCGCACGTTGAGCCTGCGACATGACAGCCTCACTCGGCTGCCTAAAAATAAAGGCTAGAGCTTTTCCAGCGAGGCGCCTCTGGGAAGCTGCAGCCAGCGTGAGGGATCCGAGATGTGTCTGACAAGGCAAGATCTCACTTTCCTCAAAGCAAGGGCCTTACAATGCAAAATGTATTTATATTTTGGTGCTGCTCTCCAAAGCAGGTGTTAGATAATTCAGTAATTAGTATGCACATCTAACTTCATTGCAGCCTCTGTTGATCTCTCAATTAGAGTTAGCTGGGTCCTCTGAAGTTTGCAGTAGTTAATTAGAGCATTATTGAACAGCCAGGCTCTGCGGGAGAGCTCTGCCAGCAGCTGCCAGCTCCAGCTCCAGCGGTCCTGACCCCCTTGGGTCCGGCTGGAGGAGTGGGAATTCTGACCCACACTGCTGTGGGCATCCCCTGCCACAGCCAGCCACATCGAGGGGTTGGGACTAGATCATCCTTCAGGTTGCTTCCAATCCAAACCAGTCTGGGATTCTATAAGATACCCTGAGAAGCTCTGCATGCTGCCATTAATATTTGGGGAAAAAAAAATGGGGTAAAACAAAAGAATCTAATCCAGCATCAGTGAGACCAACAGGGAATAAAAAATCCCATCCCTGCAGCTTTCAGTGTAGAACTTAGACCTAACAAGGCAGGGAGCACAGAGAGGGGGAGTTTAACAATGGGATGCAACACAAAAAGAAGTTTAAAATATGGACAACATACACTGGAACTGTTTTCATAGAATCATGGAATTACAGACTAGTTTGGGTTGGAAGGGACCGCAAAGACCATCTTGTTCTACTCCCTGCCATGGGCAGGGACACCTTCCACTGTCCCAGGCTGCTCCAAGCCCTCTCCAACCTGGCCTTGAACACTCCCAGGGATGGGGCAGCCACAGCTTCTCTGGACACTCTGTGCCAGGGCCTCACCACCCTCACAGGAAGCAATTCCTTCCCATATCCCATCCATCCCTGCCCTCTGGCAGTGGGAACCCATTCCCCCTTGTCCTGTCCCTCCATCCCTTGTCCTAAATCCCTCTCCAGCTCTCCTGGAGCCCTTTTAGGCACTGGAAGGGGCTCCAAGGTCTCCCTGGAGCCTTGTCGAGGCTGAAGAGCTCCAGTTACTGAGCCTCTGAATACCTGAACAAACCACAGCCAGTAGTCTGAAACCCAGTTCCCAGTAAATAATTGAAGGTGTCATGTCAGCTCCAACACCTGAAACCTGTTTTTGAGAAGCTCCTGATAATCACTGAAGTACAGCTTAGCATTTATCCTATAAATATTAGAAGAGGCATGTGTGTACATCATTTCACATTCCAAAGCAAGCCTGTGAGCTGAACTTTAGGGAAATCCATGGGAAGAATACATGAAGCACGGAGAGGCGCACGATGCAACATGATCAAAACCTGGAGGTTTTTCAAACACGTCTCAAACACAGCTGATGATTTTTACAAGAGCTTCCTGCAGAAACGCCAGTCTCTGGGGGCTCGGCAGAACGTATTGTCCAGGTCCAAGGTAAATAAACACCCTAAAAGGCAGCGCCCACGGGAATCTCTTGGAGACTCCAGAAATTTCATTCCGGAGGATTACAGTCTTTGATATGGATGCAGAACAGACGTGGGTCCATAGCAACGCTGCTGAGCGAGACCCAGAAACCCAGAAAGCAGCAAAACGCAGAGCTTTGAGGCAGCAAAACTCCTGCAGGCCTTCAGAACAGAACCCATGTTTGATGCACATCCCCAGCCAAGCTCCGGGGCTGCCTCCCAAATTCCCAGAATCGCCAGAGGACGCCGCCTGTTGAGAAGCCCCATTAGCAGGACAAAAGGCCCACGTGGCACATTAGGAGCTCCAACACCTGCTATCAGGAGCCAGTTCCTTTCCAGGTGGCTTTATCGCTGACCTCCAGATGGAGGTGAGCTCCACGGCAGGCTCCGAGCAGGGCTCAGGGAGAGCATAAACAAAAAGCCATGTTTTGAAAAATTAAGGAAGCAATTTAGAAGTGGATAATTAGATCTCCTTTTCGTGCTGCACTGGGAAAATTAAATTACTTTTTTATGAAGGTATGTGTATCAGCTCTGAGAGCATTGTAGGGAAAGATTATTTTTCTAATATTCCTTCTCCCTCCCCCCCAGCCCCAATTCCCCAACTCTCTGCTCCTCACGCATCCAAGGAAGTGGCACTTGTAGCCTTCAGCTGTGGCAGGCGTTCATCTCCAATAATTGCGTTTGCTGCATAAATTGCCAGTGACACGGAGAATAAAATTAGTTTAAAATGAACCCAAATGGCAAATCTCAAACAAGTATCAGATGGAAGAACTCATTAATCCTCATTTCAAAATGGGCAGAGTGTTGGGGTGGCTGAGCTGGCCCCAAGCCTGATGGGAGGGTTGGTTCTCTTTGTAGGTGGTGATGGAGCTCAGTGAGGTGGACCAGACTTTAACAGAGGTTCTGCTCAATGTGGAACAGCTGCCTGTCAAGGCACTGATTTCACTCTGCTTAAAAAACCCTCCTCACAACCCCATGATGAAGAAGGAGCAGGTGAGCAGCTCCACCCTGCACTGCCCAACTCTTCTCAGGAGACAAGAAACTCACCCAAGCCCCTCAACTGCCCATGAACCACATCCCACCAGGCTCCTTCTGCCTGGCAACAGCTCCTCAGAGGGAATGCTACAGCCTGATCAGGATGGGCACTCACAGAATCACAGAATTGTTAAGGTTCAAAAAGAACTTTCAGATCACCAAATGCAACCATCAGCTCAACAGCAGCACCATGTTCACCCCCAGGCCATGTCCTCATGTGCCACATCCACATGTTGTCTGAACACTGCCAGGGATGGGGACTCTGCCTGGGCATCCTGTTTCAGTGTTTGACAGCCCTTAGGGTGAAGAGACTTTTCCCAATATCCAATCTAAACCTCTCCTGGTGCAGCTTGAGCTTTCCTCTCATCCTACCATTTGTTTCTTGGGAGCAGAGCTTGACCCTCACCTGGCTGTCCCCTCCTGTCAGGGAGTTGTGCAGAGCCAGAAGGTCCCCCTTGAGCCCCCTTTTCTCCTGGCTGAGCCCCTTTCCCAGCTCCCTCAGCCGCTCCTGGGGCTCCAGCCCCTTCCCTGGACATGCTCCAGCCCCCCACTGTCCATCTTGTGGTGAGGGCCCAGAACTGGACACAGGATGGGAGGTCCCTCAGCAGTGCTCAGAGTCAAGGGACAATCACTGCCTTGGTCCAGTGCCCACATCGGAGCTGGCACAGCCCAGGGGCCATTGGCCACTTGCCCACCTGGGAACACCTGGCTAATGTCCAGCCACTGCTGACCACCACTTCCAGGTCCTTTCCCACTGGGCTCTTCTCAGCCACTCCACCCCAGCCTGGAGCTCTGCAGAGGGTTGGTGTGACCAAGGGCAGGACTTGGCACTTCATTCTCGACTCACATGCACTTTGCCCTCACACACAGAGTTTTGGTGCTGCCTGGCCCTGGGCAGAGATCCTGGATCGTGTCCCCACCATGTCCGCTCCCCACGCTGGGATGCTGAGCTGCTTTTGCTGACTTTCTTTAATGAGGTTTATTGTTTGCGCTGCATAATTTTCAAAGGCATGTCACCCACTTGGAGATGGCCCTCAGATCTCCAGCTTGGGGAGGGGGAGGGTCCTTTGAAGCCGCAGTCATTAATTCAGGAGCTGGTTTCTGCAGCTAAGAGCACACGTGTTTGAAGCACACAGAAGCCACCGTGGAGACATCTGAGAGGTGTCCCATGATACTGCACATTAGACAGAGCGATTATAAAACTGCCAGGCCTGCCATCCTTCCCTGCTTTGTAACTTCCCTCCAGATATCAAAAAAAATTGTCTAGAATATCAAAATATCACTGTCTGGCTCTGATGATGATCTTAGGACTAAAGACCACATGGAACAAAGATTTCACTTTAATTATCAGCAGATCCATTTCTCCTAACCCTGTTGTTGAAAATGAAAGAAAACCAAAACAAATCACAAACAAACAATTTTAAAAAACCCTCTCAAAACTTCATGCAGGCAGCTGGGAGACTGAAGTGTTGTGAAGCTGAGAAGTGAATGTGTTCATAAGCCAGGAATGCAGACAGTTTTGTTTTGGCACGGCACGGTTTTGTTTTTAACATTCCCAGTGGCTTTCCACCCCTTTACTTGTAATTCCAGTAGAAAGAAAACTGCCCTGGTCACACCAATGCTGTTCCTGACATTGTCACCCTTGGTCTGCTCCCCGAACTCCAAGCCTGCCCTCCTGTACATGTGCCACTCATCAGCGAGGCAGGATGAAGACAAAATTATTCTCTTTATTAAGAGAGTAATTGATCACCTGTGTACATGAAAATACCCAGAGCACAGCCTCCTGTAGCAATTACTCCTCGGTCAACCCGTCTCTTATTCTTGGCTTATCCAAAGTGACTGATCTTCCAAAAGTTTTAGTTTTGGGGAGAGGACTCACAGGTGCTTGGGGATAAAAGCCTCAGAATTTCTCTTTATTTTCACTTTATTTCTTTCCTTTGTGTTCTTTTTATGAACTGCATCAGGGAAGGTTTAGATTAGATATTAGGGAACATTGCTCCATGGAAAGAGTTGTCAAGCACTGGCACAGAGTGCCCAGGGCAGTGGTGGGGTCACCAAACCTGCTACATAGAAGTGTTCAAAGAACAGCTGGAGGTGGCACTTGAGGCCATGGTTTAGTGGTGAACAGAGAAATGCAGAATTATTAAGGTTGGACAAGACCTCCAGGATCATCGAGTCCAACCTGTGAGTGATGCACACCTTGTCCCCAGCCCAGAGCACTGAGTGCCACATCCAGGCATTCCTTGGGCATCTCCCTGGGCAGCCCTTCCAATGTCTGAGCACCCTTTCCATGGAGAAATTTCTCCTGATGTCCAACCTGAACCTCCCGTGGTACAGCCTGAGGCTGTTTTTTCTCATTCTGTGCTTGTCCCCTGGGAGCAGAGGCCCCTCCCATGATGGTGGCACTGGTTCCATCGTTGGACTTGATCTTGGAATATTTTCCAACCCGAACAATTCCAAGATTCTGTGATTTATTGTTGGCAGCACAGGTGAAGGCTCTGACCCCAGATCCATGACTGCAGCCTCATGCAAGAACCACCTTTTTGGCAGAGCCGGCACCATCAGCAGCCGCTGGAGGAATTCCCCCGCGGTTTCACCCAGACTGCAGCAGTGGGAACCCGGCTCACGAAGGGCACGGGAGAGCCCAACAGTCCCAATCCCCAAAAACCCTCTTTACATTCAGCAGACAACAAGAGCCACATTAACAAGCTGCCAGTGAAGGAAACCAAGCTGCTGCTGCTCATTATGGCAGGAAACTTCTCCCCCTGCTCCAACACGGCGCAGCTTCGGCGTTGCTGCCCCAGTATCACTCAGGCATTTATTTTTATATACCTCAGCAATATGTAGCAATTAGCAGAGGTAACACTAATTAGATGTTACATTGTAATGCAAGTCCCTCTAAACTTAAGTCATAACATACCTCTCTCCTAATGACTGCAAGGTCATTTTGGTATTCTGCATAATTGCTTGGATGCTAATGAATCGTTTGCTATGCATGGGAACATCCCGGCTTTTCCCTGGGTGGTTTTCACCATTTACCAGTGGACACTTGCTTTAAATTGCTGCTGAGCCTAATGTGGTCTTGAAGAGCCACCTAAGCACCCCGATTAATTGCAGCGTTTGGTGGCTCCCAAGAAAGCAAGACCCCATGGCAAACCTGCTCCAAGGGCAGGGAAGTGCTTGTTTGAAGGGATTAGTTTGAGATTACGATGGCATGAGACTCCAGGAGACAGAAAACCTGAATTTCCTTTGTGCCTCGTAATGGAAAAAGCTGGAAGACAAAAGGCTTACAGGCAGCTTAGCACTGTTGCTGTGTCTTTTCCATCATGTATGTCCTAATCTCCTTAGGAGCCAGCATGGCACCACACAACATCAGGAGCCCACACTTCCATTCCCTCACTTTCCCAACCTACAGCCACCACCAAAGATGAAAAAAAAAATGGAAATGGCGGCATTTAGCAAAAGTAAATTCATTACAAAAATTTGAAAACAACATTCATGGGCTGAATAATTAGCTTTTTAATTAATTTCCTATTCTCCTCTAATTACTCTGCTTGCAAAGAAAAATTATAAGAGCTAAAATTGTTTTACTAAAAGCAACAGGATTATTCTAAGACCGAAACCACGCATGCCAATAGGCAGTGGGAATAAAGGGAGCCCCAGGCTCAGACCTGTTGATTTGGGGACGACACCATGGTCCCTGCACAGCTGGGCTCTGATGGGATCCTGATGGGATCTCGTGGTTTGGAACACAGAGCTTTGCTGCTGGGAATTCACCCAGGTAAAGGCACTGCCCAGCCTGCAAGATGTGCAACAACTCAATCCAGGACAGACCTCACTTCCAAGGACTTTCCTCAAGCAAAATCCAAAAGAAAATCTGCATCCTGTCTTCAGCACAGAATGGAAACAGAATCCTGGAATTGTTTGGGTGGGAAGGGACCTTAAAACTCATCCCATTCCACTGCTCTGCCATGGGCATGGACACCTTCCACTATCCCAGGTTGCTCCAAGCCCTGTCCAACCTGGCCAGGGATCCAGGGACAGCCACAGCTGCTCTGGGCACCCTGTGCCAGGGCCTCACCACCCTAACAGGGAGCAATTCCTTCCCAATATCCCATCTATCCCTGCCCTCTGGCAGTGGGAAGCCATTCTCCCTTGTCCTGTCCCTCCATCCCTTGTCACAAGTCCCTCTCCAGCTCTCCTGGAGCCCCTTTAGGCCCTGGAAGGGGCTCTGAGCTCTCCCTGGAGCCTTCTCCTCTCCAGTCTGAACAGCTCAACTCTCACAGTATTTCCATGATGGGAAACTGCATCAAATCGAGAGGGAGGGAAGAGTGTAAAGAAGTTTTGAACCTCTGGCTGGAGGCTGAGTATTGCAGACAATAAAATCAGAATGAACAAATGACTCATGACTTATCTCCTGAACTTTGATCACTCACAAAAAATCCAAGGAGAAGCCATGCTGGGATGCATTTTCCAGGGCCCCTGAATCAATGCCTGCAGTAACTAAAGCACTTTAACATTAGCTGGGAAGAGCTGCTGCCGTTCCAGGCTCTGCAGTGCTCAGTCTTTAAGCTTTGAGCCTTCCTTTCTGCTGGAGTGGCCGGATGGATCTGGCCTGGCTGTTGCCACAGGGGTCACGAAGACCAGCAGGAGCTGCAAGCATCTCCTTGCATAAATCAAGGGGCTTGAACTTGCTGAGAGAAATTTGCCAACAAAGGGAAACACACTGAAAGCAGATGGAAGAAATCCTTCGACCCTGACTACAAGTCCCTGGAGCAGAGGCTTTGTGATTTTAAAAGCAATTTAGGCAGATTTCCCTGCCTGTTTGGATAGGAAGGCAGGGGCAGGTAGGCAGCTAAATCCCTCAGACCACTTCCTGCATCCCAACCTGCGTCTTTAGCCTGACTTAAGCCAACACTCTGCACGCTGCAAACACCAAAATCATCACGCCAGCAGGATTTTGAAATTCAAAAGAGCCCTTTTTGCAACCCGCCGAGCTGAGGGAGTTCAGAGGCGGCTCTGTCGCTGCGCTGGCTCTGAGTGCCGAGGAGAGGGTGCTGCAGTGGATTTGTTGGTTGAGAGAACAGTCTATTCTCATGCTCAGATAATGCAGAAATAAAGTGCATTTGTAACAGACAACAAAAGGATTATCCCCCATTCATTTCAAAGCACCTTTCATTCCACTCAGGGATTACATTTTCCTTTACTTATCTTGCAAATGGTTTTTCATAAGAGAGCGTGGCTTATGGCAAATACCAAACTGTGGTTGGGACAATGGGAGTGTGTTCTGTAGGAGAGAGATCCCGCTCCCAGCACAACTCACTGCTGTAATCTACTGCCTCACAAGGGCCACTCTTCTCAAGAGCAGAGGCGGATCAGCTCAGAAACCTTGGCGCACTTCAGATTTGGGGGAAGTTTCTTTCAAGTGCAGCTTCAGCGTTCACATCTTGTCACCGGAGAACAACAACAGAGCTTTACACTTCTGTCGGGTCCATCTGCCCAGGATCTCAAAGCACTTCTGCAAACAAGAATCCCATCCAGTAAACAAAATCTATCCCTGCATGGCTTCTTGGCTTGCTGAAAGCAATTGCTTCTGCAGTTCTCTCTGTCTGGGAAACCTGTGCACCATGGCAAAATTCAAGTGCTCCCCACACACGGGAGAATCCAGGGCAGAGACACACGAGAGCCTGGTGCAATCACCACACAACCAGTAAAACCAGTGAAAATCCAACAGGATCGAGATGACTCTGGTCCAAAAAAGACCCAACACTGGAACCATCAACACCAAACTACTGGCACTGGCAAGAGCTGATTCCCCCCAGATCAGCAATTCCCATCTCACTCACTCAAAAACTTAGGATTTAACAGACTAGGAGAGAAGTTTGCTTGGTCTCAGCCCAGATGTGAGCAGTGAGTTAGGAATACCAGAGCTGGGCTCTGCAAGCCAGAGAAGCAGATCAAGGGAGGTGAAACTCACTGGTTACAACTGTCATGCCCCTTTCTGCCTCCCACTAACACTGAATTCAGAGTTTCTCACAAGAAAAAAAACAAAACAAAACAAAACAAACTGGGGATGCAGTGAGCAGGTGGTTTGGTGCTGTCTGTAAATCAATGACTCTTGGAGAGTTATGATTGATTGGAGCTGGGGAGGGGACACCTTTCCATGCCTAAAAGACAGATAGTCCCTGCTTGCTCCATCTTAGTTTTCCAAATAAAAATGGAGAAGAACACAATGCTTGTCATTACGGTGTCACTCAGCCAAAAAATACCCCCCCATGTTTGTCAGCCCCCAGCCTAAGAGAAAACATTCAGTTATCTCTCCTGTCCTGCTGTTCCTGATAAGGTAAATTACAGCATCATCGAGGAGCTGTAGGAGCAGCCCCGCTCTCCATTGCTGCTCCCTCGTGATTTATTCTCTGTGGTCACCCTCAGAACCCCCAAAATGCCGGTGTGTATTTCCCTGTCCCCAGAGAGATAACAGTGCCACAGGAGCATAAATACCACTGCTGGCAGGCTTGGATTTTCCCAATGACACGTGAGCTGCTCCTTTCACAAACCAAAGGCAGCAGGGCACAGTAGAGTCGCACAGGGAACATGGAATTAAGGCAAAAGTGGGAGAATGCCCCACTGCTGTGGGAGCTGGTCCCCACACTCATGCATTGATTCCAGCAAGCCCAGAGTCCCCAGTGCAAACTGTAACTGGAGGCAGGAGCTGATGCACAATTGGCCCCGTTTGCCTTCTCATTGATCAGCCACTTTCAGCTCTGTGTTTATGGAACTATTTGGTCTTGTATAAGACCTTTGGGGCTCCTCCCCCTTCTTTCTAATGGATTGAAATTTTTAAAGGAAAAAAGAAATCCAGACAATACGACCACACTGCAAATCAATACATCTTGTGGCTAATAATACCCGAGATTTATGTAACACTTAATGTTTGCAAAGTGCATTGGAAAAAATAAATTAACCTGCAGAACTGCACTGCAATAGGGAAGTGTCATCATAGAGCTGTGCCGTGGGGAGGAACGGAATCACAGGGATTCAAACAAGGAAAGTTGGAACTGATGCTGTTTTAACCATCGGCCTGGGCTGTCCTGGGGACCCTGCATCGATCTCTGCAAGTTACACAAATTAAAGATTATGCTACAGATGCCCAGAGACACTTGCTTGAGTCAGGAGATCAAGGCTGGAGTCAGGAGACCAAGGTTTAAATCTTGCTGAAGACCAAACTCATGAGAAAATACCCAGAGCACTGGAACCCCTGGATGACTCAACACACCCTTGGGTCATGTCCAAAGTCAGGACTTAATTTAAAACCATCCAGGCCAGGGACAAGCATAATGCCAAAGGTGGCTTGGCTTCAACCCTGAAGTTGGAGAAAAAAGGGCAGTGAAGCTGGGGGAAGATCTGGAGGGTCAGTCCTGTGAAAAGGAGCTGGTGAGGGAGCTGGAAAGGGGCTCAGCCTGGAGAAAAGGAGGCTCAGAGGGGACCTTGTGGCTCTGCACAACTCCCTGACAGGAGGGGACAGCCGGGGGAGACTGGGCTCTGCTCCCAGGGGATGAGGACAGGAGGAGAGGGAACGGCCTCAAGATGTGCCAGGGAAAGTTCAGGTTTGAGATTAGGAGGAATTTCTTCACTCAAAGAGTTGTCAGGCATTGGCAGGGGCTGCCCAGGAGGTTTGGAGTCCCCATCCCTGGAGGTGTCCAAGGAAGGCATGGACATGGCCTGGACTCAGTGCTCTGGGCTGGGTGACAAAGTCGGGATCAGTCACAGGTTGGACTCGATGATCTGGGAGGTCTTTTCCAGCCTCAATGATTCTGGGATTCTCTGAAGGAGCAACAGACAAATACCAGCACAAAAGGTGCTCAAGCCATCCAGGCTGGTTCCTGGGCTCACGAGGCAATGGTACAGCAGAAAAACCCTTCTGCACCTTTGCCAAAAGCTGGCAACTCTGTCCAGACACACCTGTACCTACAGGAGCAGCTGGAGCATCCATGGGTGTCCAAGTAGATGTTCCACACTGCTTCATGGCAAAGTCTGGACCCTGGAAGGGGCTCTAAGCTCTCCCCAGAGCCTTCACTTCTCCAGGCTCTCCCAGCTCTCCCAGCTTTTCCATGATAAGAAACTGCCTCAAAGCAGGACGGACAGAAGAGTGTAAAAACATTTAACAACCTTGCTGCCTCTGTGGCCTCAGAACTGTGACTCAGTGCTGATGTGCATATCCCAGGCATGGAAAACGACCACATCCCTCCCTCCTGCGTGCAGAGCTCCCTGTCCCAGGAGAGGCAGCAGGAGAGCCCTCCCATCTGTAAACACGGATCAATGTGCTTGCCAGAAGATGGATTATTTGTGCAGATGTTGGTGCTCTTCAGAGCAGTTTCCACGTGAAGGTGAACAGAAGCACGGCACACTTCAGCAAAAGCTCATTTAATTCTCATCATTACCAGGTCTCTAATGTATAATTGATCCTTGGGCTCGTCGGATAACTCCAGCTCCAGCAGCTACAGCTCCAAGGGATGGAGTCCTGCCTGTACCCAGGAGGGCCCCAGAGAGCACAAACCAGTTCCAGAGAAATGGGAAAGTCACAGGCCAAGTGCAGGACAGCTGGAATCAACAGAGCTCCCAAGGCCCTGGGGCAAAGCCTCTGCTCTTCCCCGCTCCAGCCCCACACACATTCCAAGGTGAGAGCACTGATGCAATCAGAGGCTCCCAGCCCGGCGCTCCAGGGAGCTGCATTTGGCTCTGAATTGAAAAAATTAGAATTGAACCTTTCCCAGGGTTTCACTCCTCAGTTTTGCTAAAAAAAAATACTTCTGCTGCTAAAAACTATTTGAGTTTTGGTTCATTTGGGTTCTGTTTCCGGCCTAATCCAGGAGTTCTGTATGCTGTAACCCAAGGCTAAACCTATCCTCAGATGGAATTAAACCCAAGGCCAAGGCTTTTTGCTCAGTTTTGATGCATGAGCACAATGCAGGCTTGGGATGCACCAAAAATTTCAAGGTTGGCTGGGCACTAATAACAGGAGGTTCGTGGACTCTCTCTGCTCTGATGGTATTGATGGAAATCAAATCCTCCAGAAGCCAAGAGCTGCTCCCAGCAGTGTCCGCACATAAAACACATCCATGGACTCACTCCTGGTCTGTTCTTCAGCATAGCTAACGAGAGCTCTGCAAAGGAGGGTCTGTCTGTCACAAACTCTTTCAGAGGAAGGTTCCCAGCCTGCAGTTGTTGACCAACACTGAGAAATCCCAGGTTTTCTACCTGTCCTTCTGGCTTAGTCGAGGCTCACCCATAGTGCTGTGTAACAGGAATGACTCTGCTTTTCTTGTGGAGAATGAACCCATAACTCACTAATCCTGGAGCAAAGCAGGTCGAGAGAAGGGTGAGTTAAAAAATACCCCAAGCCTAGCATTGTTTGTGGAGCAACAGGAGGGCTTCCGTGGGCTGCCACCTCCCCCAAGCTCGCCTCCCTCCAAAGGATGAAAAGAGCAAGTAATTAAACAATGGATTTGCCATAAGTGCTGGACTTCAGAGGCTGCTTTTCCCTTTCTTCTTTTTTGTACGAGAAGGAAAAGGGGAAAAAAAGATTTAAGATAATGGCCTTTTTTCTCTTCAGAATAAATTAAGCTCAAAGATAGAGAATCCCATTACTAATGCCTTTTAGCAAAGCCCAGACATTCTTTTAAAGTCAAACTTTAAAGTCTAACGTGCAGTGATCTCGTCGAAATCTTCCCTGTAATGATATTTAAGTGATGGCCAAGTATATCAGTGGGTTCAGGAGAAGTGCTGATTGCATATCTTCAAGGGAATGAGGCACTGCAGAGCTGTGGCAAAGGAACCCATGCTGCTGATATAAAAGTTGCCTTTAAAACTACACACACACAGTTGCTAGTAACTAATTATTCCAGGAGTCATGACAGAAGAAAAGAAAAAGGTAAAGAAATCAAGGCAAAGGATCCGCCTCAAGGAGGGGAATGTGGGACACGCAGCTCTGATGTGCGATAGGAAAACTTGTTCCCATCCCTTCTGTGCACCCTTCCTGAATTTAATATTCTTTTCAAATTCTTTTTCCCTTTTTGGAGCAGGAGGAGAGCTGACAAAAGCACGATCTTCACATCTGCTCAGGGAAAATAAAATATAAAAGATAAGGTGGTGATGGGGGGAGGATTGAGATTGCCCACGTGGCTCCCTAAAAGAAGGGCACCCTTAGGGAGCCCAGTGCCCAGCAGCTGGGCAGGGGTCTCACCTCACAGCACCTGTCTGGCTTTGGGGGCCACAGACTCAGGTGACCCCTTGTGCTGCAGGTATTGGCCCTTCTCCAGCCCATCTGGGGCCAGGCTGCAAAACCCAGAGCACCACCCTGACCCCAAACCCCAGGTTTTCCGTGGAGACAGCAGAGGGCTGGACCTGGAGCGCCAGAAGGAGACGTTCCCTGAGTGGCACCGAGCTCCCAGGGCACAGGGAATTTATAGCAGTGCCTCCAGCGCCGGGGCAGCCTCTCCATCTGCTGCAGCCTCTGCAGCTGAACCACGGCCCCGGGCTGGGCAGAAAGAAGAGCAGGGTCACAGCAAAGGGGGAGGAACTCCCTCTGTTTGCTCTGCAAAACCCCTTCTCCAGCCAGGCCCCCCTGGGGCTCTGCTCCTGCCCAGCCTGAGCACAACCTCACAAGAAGGGAAAGGCTGCAGATACTGGAGAGACAAGAACTGAAAAGCACCAGGGAAGCAGCAGATCTGACCAGGCAGGGATAGCTGTACTCCCTGAGTGCTCCGCAGCACCACTCCAGATGGACGCAGCTTTGACCTGCACGTGCACCCTCATCCTTCAGCCTCTCTAAACCATGGGCTCCAAAGTTCTGGCCAAAAGCTTTCAGGCTAAGCCCACCTTTTGGAAACAAAAAGGCAGCAGTGCTTCAGTCCTGTGTCATACATAAACATCCCCACACCAGCTGCAAATCTGTTTTCCCTCGGTGGTCTCTGTAAAGAAGCTGTTCCTTGTTTTAGGCAGTGTGGTAGGAGAGGTTAGAAAAATTCCTGTGTGGACACGGGGGTGAGGTGACATCACCTGAGCTCCTGCAATCAGGTTTGAGCCCTACCAGAGCTGGTGAGGTCCTGTCTCACCCATTTCAAAGCTGTTTGCTGCCAAAGCAATAAAATAATGTAATAGACAGAAATCACTCCACCCATACCACATCCCCTCATTTCTTCCTCTAAATAAGTTTTGCTACGTGGACCACCCAAACACAGACCCAAAATGGACAGAAATCCAAACAGCACCAAACATCTTTAACCCATTCTCAAGACAACAGAACGTTTCAGTGCAGTCAGGAGTCAGCACCTGCTCGAGCATCCTTCGGTCCCCACGGAAAGGCTGCAGAGAAAAACAAGTGGCAGCACCTCCAGCTCCTGGCCTCTCCTCCAGATGGATCCATTCCCACCTCGCTGCCTGACGGGCACGTGCAGAGGCCTCCCCTCCCTTTTCAAAACAAGGTTTTGATTCGAGGAATTACAATTTAAAGGATATTGAACATTAATAACATAATAACATCGACTGTGCATTTTAGGGGTAAAAAGAGCAGGTCCCTCTGGCAATTACCACTCTCCAAGAACTTTGGGCTCACATTTTTCTGTTAATGGTACAGAGATCAGACTTACACGTTTTTTAAGAAGAGGCCACTTATGTTCAGCTTGGCACAAACACGCTGTCAGCAGTGGTGTTTAATTAGGGATTACAGCCACGGAACTGGATAATCAGGCCTGCTAATGAATCAGGAAGCTCAGTAAAGTGCAGAGGTAAAGATTTTGGCTGCCTTCCTTTACCTACCCGTGCTCCTCCTTCACCACATCCTGCTCCTTCCACCTAGAATTGCAGGTTGGGAGATGTCAGAGCAGAAAGACAAAGCTTTACTTTGCAGTGCAGCCCAGGTGAATGCAAAGCCTCCACAACATCAGTGAATATTCACAGTTTGCTCTGAGATCCCTAAATAAACAAACAAACCCCATCATTATTGCCTTGCTTCCAGGAGGGCCTGACCAAGAGAGAGTAGTTTCACTTCTGCAGCACTGCCAGCAGGAAGGTGCAATATTTAAGGCAATTTTTATTGGTTGGACACTGAACATGGGGTGATACATTTCAAGCCTCATTTGGCACAAAATTGAAATGGTTTGTGTCAACATTCAAGGTAAACGTCTGCATTTTTATGGCCAAAGGCCTCAAGTTATTATTATTTGCTTCTCTGCTGGTTAAATTCAGCTTTGGTATATTTACTACATCATCCTAAACTCCAATCAGACTGATTGCTGGCGGGGATATTATGGCTGGGAAAATAGGTCTTTGGCTGAGGCAGTGAGAGGGTAACAGACTTCCTTTTGCAAAGTCGCTCATAAATAAGAGGTCATATCTAATAATGTTTGCTTAAAACTTCTTAGCAGAGCTTCTGTTCTCAGACACTGCTTGGCTTTTTAGTTGCAGCTTTAAATAACTATATGGGGATGGATTTGCTGGTGAGAGCAGAAATAATCCCCCTCAGCTGTTCTACCCCTGGATGTGCACAGGGCAATGGGGACATCGAGGGAATAATGAGGAAAGAAGAAAGAAAGTTTATTCTAGAAGGCAACAGAGGGAAAGTTCATCACCCAAAGCCTCACAGAGCTGGTGGCACCCACCCCTCACTACCCATCCTCAGCTACAAATCCCTCCAGGCTGGGCATGAAGGGATGGAGAGCAGCTCTGGGAGAAGCACTTGGGGTGCTGGTGGGTGAGAGCTGGACAGGCCCTGGCCCAGAACCCCCCTGTGCTGGGCTGATCCCCAGCATGGGCAGCAGGGAAGGGGGGGATTCTGCCCCTCTGCCCCCCCAGGTGAGACCCCACCTGCAGAGCTGCCTCCAGCTCGGGGTCCCAGCACAGGAAGGACCTGGAGCTGCTGGAGCCAGTCCAGAGGAGGCCACGGAGATGCTCCAAGGGCTGGAGCCCCTCTGCTCTGGAGCCAGGCTGGGAGAGCTGGGGGTGCTCACCTGGGGAGGAGAAGCTTTGGGGTGAGTGAATTGTGGCCTTACAGAGCCTGAAGGAGCCCAAAAGAAAGAGGACGAGACAAAGGCCTGGAGTGACAGGACAATTTTGGACACTACCACTCCCTTCACAGCCCTGGTCTGGCTGCAGTGAGCATGCCACAGCTGATGGATGACTGTGGTCTGCAGGAGGTGACTTTCTCAACATCACTGAGCCCCTGCACTCAACAGTGACATCAGTCCTTAATCCAGCAAGCACCTCTGCAAAGGCTGGGACACTTGCAGGGGGCATTACAGGAAATTTTTAGGATATTCACTCTGCAAGTGCATGGCCACAGTGCCCTATGAAAACCAGGAAGCTGCAAGGAGATCTTGGGTGAAGAAACACACACGTGACAAACTGAAATGGAGGCAGAGCACAAGGGCCAGCACCCAAAGCTTTGTCATCCAGAAGAATTTGCCATTACAATGACATGCCTGAATTCTCTGGAATCAGGATGGGGATGGAGCTTGTGACAAGCTCTTGAGCATGGAAATGTCGAGGAAAGACCCTGCTCAAAGCTTCAGACTGAACCCAGCAACCAAGCCATTGCTGAGCAGGGAACTGCTACAGAAACAAAGGCCCAGGGTTGGCAAAGCCCTTCCATGCAGAGGTCGTGGCCAGGGCCTGGGGGAGAACTGCATCAAGCCAGGAACACGAGGGTGGACAGTGAGCAGCTCCTGGGGAAGGGAGGGGAAGGGGCACTGAAGCATTTTCCTGATGCACACACACAAATGTCAGTAAGCAGCACGGACATGAACCAGCCCTGACAGATGGAGCCATCCTGGTTTTTGTTTGTCTCCAAAGTTGTCAGTTCAGGTCTCCAGGTCAGAAATCATTTTATCTGTTAAACCATATGCTTTGTAGAACAAAACGCCTGGCAGACTTCAAGGCATATGTGTTTTAAGGAGCACAGTAACACGATGAACATCACCAGACACTTGCTTCCCAGTTGTTATTGCTGTGCTATAGGGCAGGCTTTTCTCCTCTTGCCCCGTCCGTGGCCTGCAAATCGCTGAGAAAAAGAAAAACACAACTTCACTCCATTTCAACTTAACCATTTATGAGTATCCTGGTTGAGAAAACCAGTAAAGAATCATATAAAAGCTTGTGCAGGAAGGGACCTTGAAGCTAATTTTTCCACTCCCTGCCATGGGCAGGGACACCTCCCACTACCACAGGTTGCTCTAAGCCCTGTCCAGCCTGGCCTTGGACACTCCCAGGGATCCAGGGGCAGCCACAGCTGCTCTGGGCACCCTGTGCCAGGGCCTGCCCACCCTCACAGGGAACAATTCCTTCCCAGAGTCCAACCTCAGCCTACTCCAGTCTTTATATGAACAGCAGCCTTTTGGACACAGCAGCATAAACCCCACCCCAGGCCCCCCTCCCACTGCAGGACCATCAGTTATCACAGCTGAGGGGTCTCTGCCTGCAGCAGGAAGCTTGGTTTCACTCCAGATGGAACAACTACATCTAAACCTCAGGTGAGGGGAATGTTCCGAGTCTCACCTCTCAGAGGATGATCACTTAGGCTTTGTTTCTGCAGAATCTGCAGAATCTTTCTCCAGAAACCCCACTAAAAGCAGATTAAATTTCCTGCTTTGCGTGATCCCCATTAACACCCAGCAATGCCTGGGCTGGGACAGGAAATCCCCCTCCCCTTATTGCTTTTCCTCATGTTCCCCTCTTGTACCAAACACCCCCTGGTCTGTTTTAGGCTGCCCTAAGCCTGCAAGGGCCAAGTCAGATGCTGTTTTCTGCCACTGCCCACAGCTCTTTGACAGAGCCCAAGCAACAATTCCCCCTCTCCTAAATGCAAATAAATAAAAATAAATGATAGACAGTCTATCAAACTGATTAAGCCAGACTCAGAAAAAGCGTCCCCAGCAGTCAGGTTCAGGGCCATCGTCTTGAGCACTCAGAATAAATGTCCAGGAGACATCTCCAAGCACTAACTCACTGCCTTGGGGTCAGGGGTTCAACTCACACACAGCATTGGGGGCAGGATAACAGATGCTGCTGAAGGTTCCTTGCTGAAATCATGTTAAACCACCTTTATTTTTCTTCAGCCAATAATGCAAAGGCTTTAATCCCAGCTTGTGGACAGCCTAATTAAGCAGTGAGCAGAGAAGGTTGGATTCTTATCTAACAAATAATTAGAGCTTCCCACCCCACCCAGCCCAAACCCAATCCCCTCTGGCAGCAGAGACCACTCGAGCAGCCCTCAGGTTACTACAGCTGGACACGGGGCATTTCTCATCCTTTGTCCAAAGCCATGGATCATGCTGGATGTGGATGTGCCTGCCTGGAGCTCCCAGATCCTGCTGGAGCTGCTGAGGGAGCACGGAAAGGCAGCTGCTGCTCCTCCTGTGCTCGAGCCGTGGTGACAGGGAGCTGCAGAGGCAGGTTTTCCATTGGGATAATCAATATCCAACCATTTCCTACTGAAAACCTGGCTTTGACTGAAAAGCTGGCTTTTCACTAAAGAAAAGATAGGCTTTTTCACCAAAGAAAAGATTGGCTTTTCCCACAAAACCCCAGAATCATCAGAGGGAAACCAGTGACAAGCTGGACTTTCTTTTGTCAAAGAGGCAGCAAAATCCTGAACTAATATGCCAGAAAGGATAAACTGCTCTGTTCTACCCCCAGGACTCCTAAAAGCTTCACCTCTCATCCACTGCCTCTTACCTTTTAGACACCTATTGTGTCTTTGCAGTGAAAATAAAGGCAAGAAAAAAGGCTCAGAGAATTGGGGTGCTCAGCAAGAGAGAAAAAAAGCACCATGAGGGCTCAGACTGGCTGCTCATGCTGGGGCTGCCTGTGGGGGACAGAGCATCCCTCAGCACTGATTTCTGAGCAAGGAAAGGAGAGTTTGGAGGCCAGCAAAAACCAGAGACTGCTCAGGAAATGGTGCATGTGGGACAGGGCACAGAGCAGCCTAGGCTGGTGAAAGGTGCTGCCGTCCATGGCAGGGGAGGGGATGAGATGAGCTGTAAGGTCCCTCCCAAGCCAAACCAGGCTGGGGTTCCATGGTCTGCACTCCAAAGCCCCGTGATGCTCCCAGACACACACAGAGGTGCCTGAGAACACCAACACCTGGGGCTTTGGCAGGAGGATTTCAGTGCTTCGCTTTATTTAACATTCAAACTCCCACAGAGCAGGAAAACAATGTGTTTTCCCCTCCTTGTTCCATTAGTTTCAAACAGACTCTGCAAATAGAAACATCTTCTTCCCCTGCCTGTCCTTACCTTGGACTCTCACTGCTCACCCATGTCCATTTCTAATCCTCTCTGTCAGCCCCGGTGCTCTGCCAAGACTCTTCTTGCTTTTCCCTAACAGCACTGATTTTTAGTACAAAAAAAATGCCCAAATAGAAAAACTTCTTGTGAAAAGTGTCCGTGGCAGGGGGTGGAACGAGATGTTTTTATGGTCTCTTCTAACCCAAAGCATTCTGTGGTTCTGTGGAAGTAAAGCTGAGGCCATTTTACACGTGCTGGTGGATGTGAGATACATCTTTCCTCAAAAATGACTCCTCAGCCTCAGCCAGCCCTGACAAGGAGCAACAGGACCATCACAGGAGGGTCTGTGATCACCCAGCCCCAGGAATACAACAGATCCAACATGAAAGGTGGAAAAGCCCTCTCAGATCACCAAATCCAACCATTCCCCCAGCACTGCCAAGGCCACCACTAAACCATGTCCCCAAGGGCCACACCTATGCATTTCTGAACATTTCCAGAGATGCTGACTCCACCACAGCCCTGGGCAGCCTTTTCCAGAGCTTGACCATCTTTCAGTGAGGAAATTTCCCATCATATCCAATCAATGCCATCACTTTGCACTTGCAGAGGCACGCCAAGTCTGTTAAGTGCCACCAGAAATGCCAGTGGGATTTAGGTACAGGCCAGCCAATGGTTCCCTGGAGATGCTGGCCCTTGGGAGCTCTGCCAGGG
This sequence comes from Dicaeum eximium, assembly GCA_013396995.1. Lineage (NCBI taxonomy): Eukaryota > Metazoa > Chordata > Aves > Passeriformes > Dicaeidae > Dicaeum > Dicaeum eximium. The sequence continues at coordinate 321,673 of VWZP01000625.1, forward strand.
CACTTCTGCATCCCATGGCAACCCTGGGATGGGCTGGACAGCAGCCCTGGCAGCTGGGAGGGCTGCAATTAAGGGAACACAGAACCAATCCAGGGACTAAAAGGGCCAGGACTGAACTCCAGGCAGCCAGTGAGACCCTCTGCCAGAGATTTGGCAGAGACAGATGCAAGAGCAGATCCATCCAAGAGGCACCAGGTTTCCCTGGCATACGGGGTGAGCAATTTCTGCGCTGCTGTGCCTGATCCCAGCAAGCTGAGGCTGGCTTCATGCACCCAGGATTGGCTTTAAGAGGATGTTTTCCTTCTCTTTGCAGGCCCTGATGTGCTGAGGTAGCTTGAATTAATTACCAGAGTGCCTTTCCCAGGGCACTGTGGAACCCTGGGAATGGACAGTCGGGATCACTGGAATCACACAGCACGATCCATCTCTCTCCCACACAGTGCAGTGCCCCTTGGAGAGCCTCTGCCATGGTGTGGAGCTGCATTTCATGGCACATTGCATCCTGGGGTCACTCAGAGCTCCTCCTGACCAGCTTTGGGATACCAAAGCACAGAACATCCATTTTTCCAGGAGCAGAGATGCTGTCCCTGGCCACAAACCCTGCAGCACCTGGGAATAAGTCCCAGATGAAGGTTTCAATTCCATCTCAAACCTTCCACCAAAAGCACTCCTTACACTCCCTCCTAATCTCACATTGTGGCTCTGATCCCAAATTAATTTAGTTCCCAGGGCACAGGGATGGGGTTGTGGTTGAAAGCCAAGGCTGCTCTGGACTGAGGTCCCACCTGAGCCAGGGATTCACTCCATGACCTCAGACAAATTCTCTTACATCATCAAAATGTGGTTGTGGTACCTTGAACCAAGGGAATGAGGAGACATTTGAGAGCCACAGGCAGAGCACGGTGATAAAGGGGGGTACCAAGATCCTGACAGACACCTTCACAGGGAGATTGGGAATTTTCTCCAGCCCAAAATTCAAAGCAGTGCTTCTCCAAACTGACATTTTCAGAGAGTTCAGGTTTTTGAGGGTGGTTGACAAGCAAAAAAAGTCAGAGAGGGGGAAGTAATTTTGCAAATCTGAGTTATATTCAAAGAACACCTTCAGCTCGTGAAATGAAAGTATTTTCAATCCCAGCATTGTTTATAGGAAGGAAAAAAGTTATCTCCCTTTTTTGTCACTTTGAGATTTAAAAAATAAACATTTTGTTTGCAGTATGCTCCTGACAGATCAACAGAAAACTTCACTTTGGTGAATATAAACCTGTATTTAATATCCAACCACAACAGACCCCCCAGCCCGCTGAGACCCTCAACCAGGTACCAAACCAGAAAAAGCTGTAATTTCAAAGTGCTGTGTATTTTACCTCAACAAGGGTTTGTCACTAAGAGAGCTCTAGTAAGAACTACCAGTGGGGATACAGAGGCAGCCCTGGCCCCTCTTCCTGCAAAGGAAAGCAGGGGGAAAGGAAAAAAAGAGAACTTTGCCAATCTCCTCTATCCCTAAAACCCCAGGCTGCAGCGCAGGCACACCTGGAAGCAGCACAGGCACTTTGCTGCAGCCCAGGAAAGGCTCCAAGCACAGATAAACACCAGGGAACATGAAATCCATTTGAAGCTAAAGACTGATGAGCAAAAACCTGCCTATGGACATCAATTCCTGTGCTCCGGGGACGCTGAGGAAAGGCACATTCCCAAACCAGATGTGATTTCCAGCCACGGTGCTGAGGAAAGGGAGGACCACGGCTGCCTGTGATGGTCCTGCCCCGCCCTGGCAGAATCTCCCTCATCTGGAGGGAAACTTGCTGTTTTCATGTCTCGTTTATCTTCCTAAGCCATCAATCAGAGAGTCAATAATTGGTAAACATGCTCCAACTTTCAACTCCAGCTCCCTTGGAGGAATAGATTCACCAGCAGCTACTTCAAAATCCATTGGGCACTCCCTCCCCGTTTCACATGTTTATCACTGTCAGTGAGCAGCTTCTAAAGCGCTTTTGCTGTGCCTTGAATTCAGCTGCTCCAAATTGTCTCTCAAGTATTGCATGTACGAGTTCAAAGCCTCGGGATGTTAACAGCAGCAGCACATCCTGGCATCTTTCTGTAGTCTTACTGAGGAATTTTATTCCAAAGAACAGAAACTCTATTTCTTAAGAAGTTTTCCTTTTCTCCTGACGTGCAGCTTTATGCTCTGTGTCTCCTGGCTGGGCTGGATCTCTGGTCAAGGAACCAAAGCCTGGTTCAGGCTCCTCCAAGCCCTCATTCTGCTGACATCACCAAGCAGCACAAATTGAGCTCTGGGGAAGGTTTGGATCTTTTGGCAAAGTTTGCAGAAAGCCAAAGCTGGCACCCAGGCTGTGCAAGGAGCCCCAGACCAAACAGGGGTGCCACAAAAGGGGAACCCAGAGCAAAGCAAAGCTTTCCACAACCCTGCAGAGTGTGCAGGGAGTCACTGCTGCCCGTGTAGGGGGACACACCTGAGCCACAACCAGCTGGGAACACACACCTGGGACTTGACAGGAGGGCCCTGGGGACATCAGGCCCAGCATCCATGGCCTGGCAAGGAGGGGATGCTCCTGCTCTGTTCTGGGCTGGAGCAGCCTCAACTCCAGTCCTGGGGCAGTTTTGGGCACCTCAACACACGATGAAAAAGCGTTAGAGAGCATCCAAAGGAGCGACATGGGGATGGGGAAGGATTTGGAGGGGAATAGAGCCATATGAGGAGCACCTGAGGGCACTTGGTTTGTCCAGCTGGGGCAGAGGAGATGAGGGCAGAGCTCAGCGGGGCTGCAGCTCCTCCCGAGGGGCAGCTCCCAGCTCTGCTCTGGGACAGGGACAGCACCAGGGCACGGCTGGGGCTGGGCCAGGGCAGGCTCAGGCTGGAGATCAGGGAAAGGCTCTTCCCCAGAGGGTGCTGGCACTGCCCAGGCTCCCCAGGGAATGGGCACGGCCCCGAGGCTGCCAGAGCTCCAGGAGCGTTTGGACAGCGCTGCCAGGGATGGACAGGGTGGGATTGTTGGGGGTCTGGGCAGGGCCAGGGGCTGCACTGGATGATCCTGTGGGTCCCTCCAGCTCAGGATATTCTGTGATTCTGTCTCAGGACTGCAAATTCCCAGCTCTGAATGGTCAGGACCCTTCTGCCCCAGAGCTGTCTTTGCTGTAATTTGGAGAAAGGCTGAGCTCATCCTCGGGGGCTGGAGTGAGGCACAGCCCAGCCTGGATGAGGAAAGTGTTATTTCCACCTTGCCACGGAATTGCAGAGAGGATTCTTCCCTCACCAGTGCAGAAAAGCACTTGTGGATAGCCAGGAGTCCCCCCACCTGTGTTTCCTTGTTTTCTACTGCACTCCTTGTGAAATGATTCAGAATAACTAAAGCCCTGTGAAGTTCCCAGGTAATTTTCATTTCGCTGTGATCCAACTGTCTCCTCAGAGCAATGAGACCTCTCAGTGCCAAAATTTAACAACTGCAACAATTCTCCTTAACACCTCCTGCCAGCGATATTGTTCATCGCTGAATTGCTTCATTAATTCCAAGTCGATACAAGCCGCTTCCTTTTGTCAATCTCACTATATTAACATATAATTTCAATGTTTGGGACCATTTTCAGGCTTGGAAATGAGATTAGCGTCAAGTGATTAAAATAAGTTCTCAAGACTGGGCAAAATCACCAGCTCACAAAGGCTATAGATTGATCTTTGCAATGGTGAATGTAAGAACCATTCCCAAATTACAAGTTTACCGTTACACCACTCAATTTCTGAAAGCTGTTTGCTTTCAATATTTTGTTTTTATTTTCCCAGGAAATCAACATGGGCAGACTTCATCAGAGTTGCAGCCCTGATTCAGGAGAGCTCCAAAGGCTTTGCTGGATGAGCCTGGGTGCATTTCCCTGCTAATGGGATGTCAGGACTGGCTGTGCTGAAGGACATGAAGCGCAGGAAAGTTGGGAAATCCTCCCAGCACTCCCTGCTCACATCCCCTTTGCCCCTCCCTTTGCCATTCCAATTCCATGTGACATCATCAAGCACAATTAATTAATTAGCCTTGTCACAGGAGATCTTTACCTGCAGCAGGACACTCCCAACGGAGCCAGTTCCAGCTCAGGAGCAGGGATTTGGCAGATTGATGCTCTTGCCCTTTCCTTGGAGCTGCACAGGAGGCTCCCAGCAGGGGCAGGCTGGACACAGGCAGTAAAACACGAGTGGCCCACGGTGCACTGTGACCTGGCTGTGACATCAGACTGGACCCTGCCCATGCTGTGAAGGGCCCAGATCCAAAGGGATCATTCATCACCCCAGCCAGGCAATTAAAAGCAGGCCCAGGCTGTCCTTGAGCACACGAGTTTTTCTCCACTTGCACGTTCAAACTTCACCTGTGGCGCACACCTGGGGTCAGGGGATTTTCACTGCACCCATGGTACAAGTCCTCCTTTGCACCTCCTCCCTTCACCATGTCCTGAAGGTCCTCCAGAACCTCCTGGGGACGTCTTTTCAGGCGGCATCACCTTGGGGACATCCCTGACCAACAGCAGCAAGAGGGGAAGGTGTGAGAACATCCAGGTCTCTGAGAGGGGAGCTGGATCAGGGACCAACAACAGAACTCTCCCCAAGGGCCAGGCAAGCCACAAACATGAAGCCAGGAACTGCCATGCTTGTCTCAGGAAAACCTGAAAATGAGAAGAATCAACTCACAAAAAACAGAGCTTTTTGGAGAGAGAAGAAATCCTGTAGTAAAAGAGACATCAAAGATTTGCAGCTGATGGAGTGCTCAGGCTTGTTATGTCTGGAGGGAAATCAATGCCACTGAGCTCATGGGGAGTTTTGCTGGATTCTCTTGACGTTTTACCCAAAGCTGAGCTCCACAGGTCGTGTGAGTCCAGTCCTCTCAGCTGTCAGTGAGAAGTTTTTAATTTCATGGCTGAGAAGTTGGGAAATGAGATCAACCCCATCCAAAGCAACACGGGCAGGAAGGAAGGCTCAGAGCACCCTCAGTGGGGGCAGAGGGAAGCACTGAGTGTAAACCTCACTTAAGAGGGGTTTAGTACAGAGGGGAGAAGCTGCTGCTCCATCCCTGCACATGTGTTTGTAGCCTGTGTCCATTGTGTCAGCTCTTCACGAGTTCCAGACACAATCCACTGCTCGTTTTGTTTATAAAAGCAAGAATTAAAAAAAGCAAATCAATGCAATCTTGGGGGTTGTTTCCCATGGAGCTCCCCCAACAGTAGCATTTCTTCCCTCCCAAGCCAACATTTATTTTTCAACATCCTGCACAGCGTGATGGTGCTCTGCATTATGTTCACCCGCCCAGCCCTCACCTTGCTCTCCTTTGCCATCTCCAGAAGGTCCCAGAGGTGCAGCATCACTGCAGGTGCTGAGGCACCACTGAGCAGGCTCAGCTCCACATCACCACGAAGAGAGGAGCAGAAAGCTCTTTGTGACACACAGCAAGCTGTTCTCAGCACCAGGTTGTGCAAACCAGCTGTGCCAGAAAAGGTTTGGGAAACAGAAACCTTCCCTCCTGCCCTGTGACCTTCCCAGAGAATCACAGAACATCCTGAGCTGGAAGGACCCACAGGATCCAGCCCCTGGCCCTGCACAGACCCCCCAACAACCCCACCCTGTCCATCCCTGGCAGTGCTGTCCAAAGGCTCCTGGAGCTCTGGCAGCCTCGGGGCCGTGCCCATTCCCTGGGGAACCTGGGCAGTGCCAGCACCCTCTGGGGAAGAACCTTTCCCTGAGCTCCAGCCTGAGCCTGGCCTGGCCCAGCCCCAGCCGTGCCCTGGTGCTGCCCCTGTCTCAGAGCAGAGCTGGGAGCTGCCCCTCGGGAGGAGCTGCAGCCCCGCTGAGCTCTGCCCTCATCTCCTCTGCCCCAGCTGGACAATCCAAGTGCCCTCAGGGAGCTCCTCCAGGCACAGGGGAGAGGTCATTTGTCACTGGACATTTTAGAAGTTTCTTGGATGCAAACTTGCTGAGTTTTTTCTTCCATGGGAAAGCTTCTTTTTCTCTGCAGATTTCAAATCCTTGTGTGTGTGTTTCAAGGACAAAATGCACTCCTTTGCTCTGTCTTCCGATAAGGGAGATGGGGTTTGCTTTTCTCAACCTGTGATATAAAGAATTGCTATCGCTCTGACTTTACTGTAAACATTTTCTGGCATTCTTAGACTTTGGNCCAGGCACAGGGGAGAGGTCATTTGTCACTGGACATTTTAGAAGTTTCTTGGATGCAAACTTGCTGAGTTTTTTCTTCCATGGGAAAGCTTCTTTTTCTCTGCAGATTTCAAATCCTTGTGTGTGTGTTTCAAGGACAAAATGCACTCCTTTGCTCTGTCTTCCGATAAGGGAGATGGGGTTTGCTTTTCTCAACCTGTGATATAAAGAATTGCTATCGCTCTGACTTTACTGTAAACATTTTCTGGCATTCTTAGACTTTGGGTATGGAACTGGAAGAAGCAAAATGCCAGCTCTGTACCTGGGCAGAAATAGCCCAAATCCTTCTGAACAATGGAGTCATTTTAATAAATAATATAAGCCTTCTGATATTGGAGTCAAGAGTCTTGATTCACCCCGACGGGACTCCAACGGCAATAATTGGTGACCCCTGAGACGTGGGGCAACAGTCACTACAAGGAGAAGGAAGAAGAACCTCCCCAGAAGGCCAGAAGCAGGCTGAGTTGATATTCTCCTCAGCCAGGCACGTCTGGAAACCTCCTTTGCCCCTCACTGGTGCCTGAGGCTGTTACGGCTCCGAGTCTCTGGCTTTCATGTTGGAATGAAAATATCATGATGTACAAATTATTACTTTGTAATTAATTATGCAGAATAACTGAAGTGAACATGACTTCAGCATTATGACAGCTTTGAAATTTACCACTTTGTAAATTAATAAGTAATGAATCTGGCTTGCTGGGTATATGTTTAATATAAGAGAAGATTACCTAAACAAAAAGGAAGGCTTCAGCTGATTCAGCCATAGGAGAGCAAGGAGCCTCTATTTTGTTGGCATGGAGGAGAGAGGAAAATACACTTTTTGTAACCTTTTTAACTGAGAGACACTGGCAGGGGTGTGATAATCCCACTTCACACAACTCCTGCACCCAAAACTGACTCAGATTTCCCCAGACTTGGCAGAACCTGTGGCTTTGCAGCTGCGGAGCCAGAGAAGGGAAGGAGAGATGAGGAAATGTCTGCAAACAAGGTCTGTTTAAGCCAGGCAGCTGAATTCAGGGAAGATTCTGGGGTCCATGAGAATTTTGCCGTGCACTCAAGAATGCCGACGCTCATGTGCTCCACAGCAGCTCCGAGCAGCAGGCAGAGGGCCCTGGGAGCCTTCCCAGCCAGCTCGCCCTGGGCACGGCTGTCTCTCACCTCTTTCCCACCCACAAACCAGGCTCTGACACTGCCACCTCCGTCCTGACACACGTTTTGGGCTGGTGAGGCACGAGGATCCAGAGGCAGACACACCCATCCTCATGTGAGCTTTGCTCTGAGCTCCTGCCACCCACCTCGGGAGCCCTTTCCTTTGGCTCCAGGCCTTTTGGTATTCCCGAGCTGTTTCTGCTCTCACTGCCGGGCTCTCCTTGGGCTGGGGCATGGCACAGCACCCTAAGGGCCAGCTGAGCATGGTCAGCCTCAGCTCCAAAGGCTCTTCCATTCCTCTGTCCCTTCTCAAGAAGGGAAGGCACCAAAGGAGCATCATCACTGCAGTGTCAGTTTGTGCCTCTGCACAGGTCTGCAACACATACACCGTATTTTTTCCCTCCGTCCCCATTCCATCGACTGCCTGCAGCCTTTGAGCGTCATTTAAATCACTCCCACTAAAGTGGCAGGGCTGTGCCGGGAACTACAACCGAGGGCTGACCTTGGCCGTGGGCAGCACTAATCACAGTAATTAGAGGCCCATCCCTGCACGTCAGCCTGTTAGCCAGGGATCCACAGGACACCTGTGGTGCAGGATGTCCTGTTCTGACACCAGCTCCGGGGTAGGCTTTTCCCAGCTCTTCCCACAGCAATAAATCACACTGTGCTTGCAACAAAACTCCAACAGCTGGTGAGGACGTGGCCTCAAAAAGCAAACCCTGCTCTGCTCATCTGGTGAGCCAAGGCAATTCCTGAGCACTTGTCACGCTGGACAGGCTCAACAGAACTCCCAGAGCACACAAAGCTTTTCCCTGGAGCCAGATCACACCTTTAGAGGGGACAAGACAGGCTACATCCACCTGCTTTCCTGAGAGCAGAGTCACTGCCAGCCCTAAACACCATAAACATGCCCACAAGCCATGTAACAAATATCAGCTTCCCTCACAGAGAGAGCACAGACGTTTTTCTTCAGCACAGGAACATGTTTCCAGGAGTCAGGAAAGGTTTAAGAGGCCTCTCTGCATGGTATTTTTCCAATCACTTATTTAGTGTCAAGCACACAAATTCAGCTAATTTTGGGAGGACAGAGGGGGAGAAAAATCTTATGGAAAAATGACACCCAAGAGAGCTGGCTGGAGTGTAAAAATAGCTGCTGAGCTATTCCCTAATAGCCCCTGTGGTTGGGCACCAGGCTGCAGCCACTGACAAGGTGCTAAAGAGATGACGGGTGGCATCTCGGCACTTTTTCTATGCCAACAGGTTTCAATGCAAAGACAGCTGAGTTTTTCCCCTCCTCCTAAAGGACCTTGCATTTCTTTAAGAAGACTGACTGGGGTTTTATGTGTGATAGTCCATCCCTGAGCTCTGCTGCACCAGCCTGTGGTTTGTCTGGGGGCCCCCAGGTACTGTCTGAACAACCCAAAGGAGGCACAGCCTGGCACGTGAGCTTTGGAAAACAAAAATGCTTAAAATCTTCAAATAACATGAGTGTGTTCCTTGGGGTGGAATCAGCCCTGCAGCAACCATGGATATGCCTTTCCTCCAGGGAATGTCCCTCTTCCCCAGAAAGCTGCATTACTCCCCTGTCCAGCCTGATGCAGGATGTGAATCCAAGCCCCCAGCATCCCCCTGGGAAGCCCCTGTGCAGAAGGGCAAAGGCTGCCTGCAAACCCCTGGTGTCCACACAAAGTCTGGATTAGGAGAGGCTGACATTTCCCACAGGAGGAACAGCACTGCCCACTGAAAGAAGCACATCAGCAACAACCACACCATTATTGAGAGGGCAAAGATGAAGGGAGGCAAGTCTGGGTCTAGACCTGAAGAGCTGCAAGGTGAAGCCCCAGCAAAGTGTTTGAACCACCAGCCCCAGAGGGAAAAGGTTTCCCTATATTTTGATTGATACATTTTGTGCATCCCAGAGGAACACAATCAGCAGGGTCTGGGTTCACTGCTCCCTACCCTAAAACCTGCTGAACCCCACTGTCTCAGGAGTGACTGGGAGTTGTTCCTCATTTTCTTCCCTTTCCAACTGTATGAAACACTGGCAGGGATGTGATAATCCTACACAACTCCTGTCCTCCAAACTGACTCAGATTTCCCCAGACTTGGCTGCTCTCAGCTGAGCCTCCTGCCAAGATGACTTTGTACTTCTGGGCCTGAACACACATTTAAGGTACTCACAGGGCAGGGCAAGGGGGAGTCACAGCAACACTCCCAATTTTCCCTGTATTTTGACTGATATGTTCCATGGTTCCCAGGGGGACACCAGAGGAACACAGTCAGCAGGCTGGATTTGTGGGCTCACTGCTCCCTACCCCAAACCCAGCTGAACCCCACTGCCTCAGGACCCACTGGGAGCTGTTCCTCACAGCAGCTGACGCTTGTTTGATTAATTCCTGTCTCTGCCTCTCTCAGCCAGGTGGGGAAAGTCATCAGAGTCTGACAGCAAGGGCAGTGTCTCATTTGGGTTCCATCCTGCCCAGCAGCTGCTCCCTCAGCACGGGAGCTGGGGCGGGCAGATTGCAGGGATGAAGTGTCCGGGCGGGTGGCTGCACAGATCGGTCGGATTTAGGGATTAGGGGAGCAGATTGTCAGATTTGAGGAGGGATCAGTGTGAACACTGAGTGTGAGAGCAGATGTTGGTGATTCCCCTGCCCCCTCACTGCTCATCCCCTCCCCAGTTCTGTCCCCTCCAAGCATTATCCACTCTCAGCATCAAAGATCTCCCGTCATCCCTTTTTTCATTTCCTAGCCTGGCTCTAAGGGAGCCAGCTGCCTTCCCCAAATCCACAGGCAAAAAGACTCAGTTAATATAAAAGATTAAAGGTGTCTATCTGTCTGTCTTCCCTTGTTTCTTTTGCTCTTTCTCCATGGCACAAGCTCCCTCCATCACTCCTGAAGACACATCCTTATCCCCGCAGTGCGAGCACTCAAAGCCCTTCACCCGCACAGTCATGGCCCTCTTGGCCCAGGGAACAGCAGGTCCTCAATACAGAAGAGTCTCCTCTTTTCCTGCTTTTGACCTTTCCTACTCAAAACCCTGCAAGTTCCCTGTGACCCCCAATCCTTCTGCTCCTGCAGCAGGCACAGGAGACCCTCCCTGCCTGACATGTGTACCTGTTTACACGGAACAGATCCGCAGCCAGCTCACTCCCTGCAACACTGGCAGCGCATAATGAGTCCCCAGGGCCTCTCCTCTAAGAGGCTCCAACAGTTCCCTAAAACAGCCTCACTTGAGCAGCTTTCACAGCTTGACCTCTGTCCCTCCTTGCTGAGTGCACTGGCACAGCCGTGGTTAATGAGCCAGCCCTGTGCAATGGGCTGGGCCGAGCTGGAAGCATTCCACTGCCATCCATGGAGGGGGCATTCCGTTAGCCCAGGGACCCCAAGGCTGAAATAAAAAAATACTCAGAAAACAGGGAAAGGGCACCAAAATGCCTGCACTGAGCAGCAGCAACATGAGAAAGGGTGACTCAGTGCCCTGGCAGTGCAGGACACATGCAAAATGGAGAGGGTGGAGGTAAGGGGAAACAATTCCCAACCAATCATCTCCCTTCCAAAAAATCCTGCACATCAAAAGCTTCAGACAGTGGTGAAATATCAACTGCTTCCCAGAGCCACTTCCAAAGGAGCCAAGGGGAATCCAGCACTCACCTCACACCCGTGACAGCGGGGACGGGAGGAACTACCCAGCGCTAGGTGAGGACAGGCCCTCGAGCTAAGTCACAGCAGCACATAAAGCAACCAGACACAACTTACCAGTGTCACAGAGTGGGAAAAAATGGAATAAAAATCAAGTAAAACCTACTAGGATGGCTACCACCAGATCCCGTGGCAGAGCAGGTCCCCCCTGCTCAAGGATGACAATTTATGGGGGGAGGAAGGCCAGAAAAATGAGTAAATAACTCCATACCTGCATTGCTTATACAGGAGAGAAGATTTAATAGACAGAGAGAACAGAGTCTTATCAGCACAACTCACGCTCAGTAGTGCAAGGGAGGGCATCATACATTAGCTTGCTTTGACCTGCAGGGCCCTCAGTGGGAATTTTCTCCACCACACTGACATGATGTTGTTTAGATGCAATGCACATCTCGCCTGCATGGAAACATGCTGACACTTTGGAGGCTTTTGAATGCAGAGAAGGAGTGGAGAGAAAAAAAGATGTCTGGGTCAAAATGTTTCTCTAATGGTTATAGATTTAATTCCATGGTCTGGAGGGAAGGGAGGGAGAAGAGATTATTTTTTTTCCCTCCCTATTTCCTTTTCAGAACATGAAAACGAAATCCAAAAGCATATTACTGCCCTGCTCTGCTCTGCTTTTCTTCAATTCTCTGGTTTGGCTCTGGCTTTCTCTTTCCCTCCCACCTCCATCAGTACATACAAGACCTAGGGAAGATCTGGCCAAAATTGCTGACAATTTAGCTTGGATAAAACATTCCTTGGTTCCTCTAAAAAAAGAACAAATTAACATTAGATTTCTCAACACACAAGGCAAAATAAACAGGGAAATTATTTGCCCAGCCATGCTGGTACTTTAAATTCTCTCAAAGAACTGGGTTGTATCCAGAGAGATAGAGAATATGACACATTCTTTCAGTTGAAATTTCTTGCAGCCCCTCAGATTTCTCACTTAGCAGCTGTATTTCATCTCAGACACAACTCAGAAGACACCAGCACCCAAATTCAGGCGGGGAACAAGACGAGGAGCAGCAGCAGGAGGCTCTTGGGCTTGGCTTTGGCTACAAAGATTAAAGTTGTCACAGTGGGGCATAAGGGCATGGTCAGGAGGATTTATAGAGACCACAGAATCACTGAGGTTGGAAAAGACCTTTGAGATCACAGAATCCAACCTGTGAGCCACCACCACCATCCCTGCCACGCCAGCCAGACCAGGGCACTAAGTACCATGGCCAGTCTCTGCTTTAACACCTCCAGGGACAGGGACTTCACCACCTCTCTGGGCAGCCCATTCCAGTGTTTGATCACCCTTTCTCCAAAGAAATTCCTCTTGGTGTCCAACCTAGGCCTACCCCAGTGCACTTCCAAACGATGTCCTCTCATCCTCTCATCACTTCGGAGCAGAGCCCGACCCCACCTGGCTGCTCGCCCTTGTCAGGGAGCTGTGGAGAGTGAGAAGGCCTCTCTGAGCCTCCTTTTCTCCAGGCTGAGCCCCCCCAGCTCCCTCATCAGACTTGTGACACCCAGGGACCTCTCCCACCACATTCCGAGCAGGTGGATGCCAGGACCGGCTCTGCAGGCAGAGGAGGCAGCAGGTGCCTGGCAGGGCCGGGGTTTGCAGCAGCCCAGAATTGCAAAAACAGCCACCTGGGAGCAGGAGAGCAGTGCCAGCTTTCCTGGGCACGAGGCAGCCTCATTTGTCTCCATCAGGTGCAAATGGGCTGTTCAACCTTTAAGCGCTTAATTAGTTTCCTTTTTGTTTTTAAAAGCAGCACTTGGGTGCCGCGTTGCCCCGAAGGGGAGCGGGGAGTGATGGATGGGCTGGGCTGGGCACAGCAGCCGATCCTTCCCCTGCTACCCCGGCTGCCAGAACCGCAGGGAGGAGCTGGGTGCGCTCCCAAAGCTCTGCCCAAAGAACTGGACTCAGCCCTGCTGCTTCCCAGGGAAAGGACTGGTGCCGGCCATCCCCAGCATTCCGCTGCTCTGGGGCCATCCACGCACGGCACATGCGGCATCTCCCAGGCAGAGCCCATCCCTGGAGGTATTTGTGCAGCCCCAGGTGCACAAAGCACCACCAAGATCCCTCCCTCCACCTCAGCTTCCCGCTCCAGCCTCGGCATCCAGCTCCAAAAGAGAAATCTGCCTCTGCCAGCAAGGTGGACAGGAGCTAAGGAGAAACAAATCTGCTTCAGCTGGGGTCATGGAAGGTCAAAAGGATAAGAAAATACATGTTGGAAAAGCCAGTGACTGGATAGAGAATTGATCTGCTGCGCTGGCTCCAGGCTCCCGGGGAAGCCGGGGTGTGAGTGCTCCGTACCCATGGATCGATTGGAAAAGTGCTCACAGCAGCCCTCCATACCTGCATTGCTGCCCCCAGCACTCACAGTTGTTTTCTTTCCTGTTTAATTCCTCATAACTCATTCCCAAGACATCCCACTCCCTCCTTTCCCCGTGCTTTTCCTCCTAGATAAAAACAATATGTGGTGCTTTTTTTTTTATTCCAGCAGGGTTCCAGCTAATAAAAAGATTTATAATTAAGCCAGTAGATTTCCTTTTGCTATGCTGTCCTGGATTATGAGAAAGTATATTTATATGCAATTATGAAATGAACAGTATTTCTTACCCAAGTGAAGCTTTAAAAGTCATTATGAATCCATTAACTCAGCAGACCTTACAAAAGGCCTTCTCTGCTCTGGATTTATTTTCATTTAAAGCAGATAGGAAACTTTTCCCCTCCTTATTTTTTAAACCCAGCTTTGCTGCAGTAGGAATGAACAGTGCAAAAATGAACAACATGCATCAAATTCAGTAGGAAGGCCAAACCCTGGTGGACTCAGCACCACTCTGAGTCCTTCCAGAGTCTCTGCCCTGTATCCGAGTGCTCAGAGATCCCAACCAATCCAAGAATCATGGAATGGTTTGGGTTGGGAGGGACCTTAAAGCTCATCCAGTCCCACCTCTGCCATGGCAGGGACACCTTCCACTGTCCCAGGCTGCTCCAAGCCCTGTCCAGCCTGGCCTTGGACACTTTCAGAGGTCCAGGGGCAGCCACAGCTTCCCTAGGCAATCTGCCACCTTATACTGAAACCTGGAAGATCCAGAACTTTAGTCTCCCTTGACTGGCCCTTCCTGTGCCTCAGCATCGCTGCCCTGCAGTTCTGGGATTACATGGAAGGACTGAGGTGCTGCTCACAGGAACCACCTGTTTCTTTTTTGCTTCCCTGCAAAGCCTCACCTGGAGATTCCCATCGAGCATTATGTGCTCAGTGGTCTGTGATGCTTCAAGCACACACTGGAAGAGCCACCAGACAAGAAATGAAGATCAGAAAAGCCAGAGAGGAACAAACTCTGTAACTGCTCAGAAAGCTGCTGCAGCACTGAAATCCAGGTGGGAAGAGGCACAAAAGCTTTAATCAGGATGTGTGGTCAGTGCTGTGGCTCTGGAGCAGGTGTGAGTGGCAGCAGCCCAGTGCTCCCAGCACCATGGTGGGACAAGCTGGCATCTCCCTGCATCGCTGGGAAGGGGAGCAGCAGCCTGCCCTCCCTCCTGCTGCTCCCAGCCCTCTCTCACTGGGAGCAGCTGAGCAGCTCTGCCTCACAGGGGACATGAGGCAGCCCTGAGCACAGGTTCCAGGGGCTGGGGCATCCCAAGGAGACATTTTGGACCCCCAACAGCTGAGGAGGTTTCTCCTCCCAGTCTCTGGTGAGGTCCTCAGTGCCCTGGAGAAGGCTCCAAGGAGACCTCAGAGCCTCTTCTAGCGCCTAAAGGGGCTCCAGGAGAGCTGGAGAGAGGCTTGGGACAAAGGATGGAGGGACAGGACACAGGGAATGGCTTCCACTGCCAGAGGGCAGGGATGGATGGGATATTGGGAAGGAATTGTTCCCTGGGAGGGTGGGGAGGCCCTGGAATGGATTTCCCAGAGCAGCTGTGGCTGCCCCTGGATCCCTGGAAGTGTCCAAGGCCAGGTTGGACAAGGCTTGGAGCAGCCTGGGACAGTGGAAGGTGTCCCTGCTCATGACAGGGGTGGCACTGGATGGGTTTTAGAGTCTCTTCCAATGACTTAATGATTCAATGACTCAAAAAGCCCCACCTGCCCCATCCATAGCTCTGCCTGACAAGAAGGAACCGTCTGCAGGATTTTAAACAACTCGTCAGGCAGAAGGATGGCCTCCACCCAGCAAAATATGCTCCAGTCCCAACCATTCTTCACCATTCCTTATCTCCACACGGGCTGAGGATGGCTCATTTTACTCGCCTTAAGAGGAAATCCATCTCCAAGTCACCAAAGGAGCCTCAGCTACAATAGCCTTTTCATTAATGTGGTGGCAATAAAGCACAGCAGCATCCCCTGGCTGTCATGGGGAAGGGAGCTGGGAGGAATATTAAAAGGGAATTTGCTGGCAAGTGGATGCAGGGAGGAAGGCAAGCCCTGTGGTGGGGCACTGCTCTGCCCCTCCAGCACCCAAACTCCACCTGGAAAGGGCCACCAGTCCTCATGGGCCACCAACCTTCCCTCAACCCCTACTGAGCTCAAGAAAGATCTGAGTGTTCAACAGATGTGGGGCTCTCTGGGTGGCACAACTGTTCCCTGTCCCCTTGGACACCAGCCAGTGCTTGGAGGTGCTGCAGGAGCTCTTCCTGAGCCAGGCACTTCACTGGGCACCTCCAGCACCTCCAGCATGCAGAGGCACCTGCCTGTCCCGGCTCTCCTGTCCAGTCCAGTGGGGCTGGGAGTGTTCTCAGCCCTCAGATGAGTTAAACCTCCCTGACAGGCTCGATCTGCCTCTGGTTCCCCGTGACGCTTTCACTTCCAGTTGGCTCTGGCAGCGACAAACCTGCTCTGACACCTTGGCTGTGGCTCAGTCTCATTCCCCCCGTGTGATCTGCTTCTCCCTGTCTCTTTGCCGTGCTCGGTGTGAGCTTTGCACTGACAAACCCGTTTTGATCTCCTCCCCCTGTGCTCCCCCCTCCCAGCAGCTCCATCTCTGCGATTCCTCCAGATACAGCATGACTGCTTTATTTAATAAGAATAAAGGACTACCCATGCCTGGGAGTTCTCTGCAAACCAAATGCTCTGGATTTAATCTGGGGAACACGGTCACACTTGGTTTCATTACACTTGCCCCCTTGGCCCATAACAGTTGCTTTCTTAGCCATGGATTTTTCAATTCGGCTGGAGCAAAATTCTCTGTGTGTCTTGCACCACGAGGAACAGGGCTCTGGGCTCCTGCTCCCGGTTTAATCCCCGTTTGCAATTTACAGAAGCTTTGGCTAAGGGTGAAAGGTTCTGTGTTTCATTACAAAGCCTTGCAAGGACCTCTGCTAACCTGCACTGTGCAGCACTTCTTGTCACAGCAGAGCAGCTGTGCTGCAAAAAAGTTCAGTGTCTGGTTTACATCCCCAGCTCCAGCACCACTCCCTGTGCCAGCTGCCTGGAAGAGCAGTAAGTCCCTAAAGAACTCTGAAGGGCAGCCCTGCTCACAGGTGTTCTGCCCACAGGTACACCCAGTGTGCCCCACAGCAAGCTCTGCTTTGCATCCCCCCTGAAGTATTTCCAGACACACCAAATAATGATCCTCTGGAAGAGATTCTTGCACCTACTGCGGATTTTTTTACCTCCCGAAGCTCTCAGAGCACTTCAAAGGGAAAGAAGCTCTGCTATGCTCTGCTGCAGAAGGGGAAAGCTCCATTCAGGAGGCAAAGATGGAAAAGCACAGGCCCCAGGCCGATGGGTGGGAACCAGCCCTCACTGCCTCCAGCAATCGATGTGTCTCTGCTCCCAATGCCCACCTAAGGAAAATCTTTTTGTTCCTTTCTCTGTGTCTGTGCCTCCAGAAGCACAGACCCTTCCTCTGATTGGAAATACATCATCTCAGAGCACACGTTTGTGTTTAATAAAAGAGCCTTCCTTTAGAAATTTACCTTATTGTACTGAAGTCCATCTCCTCAGAGGTGCCTTTGTCACCTGTGAAACAACAGCAGCCGGCATTGCTGGGACCCCAAATCCCTTTGGGAGGGATCTGTGGTGCAGGCAATGCTCCACATCCTTGGGATTCACTCCTTGAATCCCTCTCCTTTGCAGCTGGCCGCTAACAAAACATGAGCACAGCCTGTTCAAAACTTAAAGCTGGAGGTCAAGCAGCTAAAAGCTCCAAATTTGACACTTCCTATCCCATTCATGGGGTTTCAAAAGAGAACAACAGTTGGGAAATTACGCTATTAGCAGCAGCTCCTGGCTCCTGGCTCTGGAAAATGCTGCCCTTCTTTGTCACACTGTTGGATGAGTCAAGGAGTGGAGCTCAGTCCCTTTTGTTGCTGTGGGTTGTGAAATGGGTTCAAGCACCATGTGGAAGGGGTGGGTGCTGGAGCTGTGGATGCAGCAGGAAGGGCCTTGGGAGCA
This sequence comes from Dicaeum eximium, assembly GCA_013396995.1. Taxonomy (NCBI): domain Eukaryota; kingdom Metazoa; phylum Chordata; class Aves; order Passeriformes; family Dicaeidae; genus Dicaeum; species Dicaeum eximium. The sequence goes on from VWZP01000625.1 coordinate 339,106, forward strand.
GCAGCTGTTCCACAGCATTGGCTGCTGCTCTTTGCTGTCTCAGGTCGTGGCTGGGAACCAGACCCTAAAGCTCCAAGTCAGGGGTACCGGGGAGAGGGAGCTGCTCCCGAATCCAAAGCAAGTCCTGCAAGAGCTCCAAGTTCACAGACTCACAGAATCCACAAATGGTTTGTCCTGGAAGGGACATTAAAGCCCATCCAGTTCAATCCCCCTGCCCTGGACAGGGACACCTTCCACTAGCCCAGGTTTCTCCAAGCCCCATCCAGCCTGGCCTTGGACACTTCCAGGGACCAGGAATCCACCACCTCTCTGGGCTAGAGCCTCACCACCCTTACAGAGTAAAGAATTCCTTCCTTACATCGAATCAAAACCTTCCCTTCCCCAGCTAGAACACTGAGCCTTGGCCAAATTTGCCATAGCCTCTCCCAGCTCTAGGGCTCCCCATTTAATACCTCAAACAGCTTTATTTCTTCAGAATGCTGAGTGATTCCCTGATTCCATAATTTCAGTGCCCACCTCTCTTCCAGCTTATGCACACAAAGCAAAGGAGTTCAAACCTCAGCCTAAAGCCTGAGCTTAAAATGCAGTTGGCACTTGGGTGGACACTTGCACAGGAAATTTCAAAGTCTTGGTGTGTGTTCCTGAGCACTCCCTGTGAACCCTGTGAGATTTGCTTCGGCAGATGTTCCTAGGCAGGCAACGGTGAGAACACAGGAGGCGGAAAGCACATCTTTAAATTTTCCCCAAGCTGTCTCCTGGACAGACAATCCCATTAAGTGAAGCAGAGGGACCTGGAGCTGTGTAAAAGCAACAAGGTGAATCTCCTTAGCGCAGAAGCCTGACAGATGAGAGCAAAATGCCGGATTTAACTCCAGTGTAACACAACAGAGCGCATCATGTCACCGGAGGGTGAAATGCAGCCCCGGTCTGCAACCGCTGCACACAACCAGGTGAGCTCCCAGCTGCCAGCAGAGATTTCATTTAGGCTTTCCTCTCCAAACGGAGGGACTTCATTTGGAGATAAGACAGTAAAATGAGACAGCTTTGAAGCAATATGCTCAAGGTCACCAAAGGAATTAATTGCAGAGCAAGAAGCAAACTCGAATCCAACCACGATGCACACTTAGCCCCAAAGCCACTCGTTATAAGACATGCCATTTATCAACATCTATCAAATTAGGCAGAGTACCATAAACCCAGACTTGTGGAGCATTTTTTAAAATGGCAGGAGAGGAAATGCAGTTTCCCAGTTCTTAAGAGTGGCTCATGGAGAAAAATACTGGTATAATAAAAGTATTTTAAAAGGTGCCTCATGTACTATTTATCTACTACTCAACAGTCTCCCTAAATCTGAGCGCAACACGTTGGTAATGGGTATCTGAGACACATAATTTAAAGTGTTACTGAAATTTCTTCCACGCAGAAGATCAGTGCTGAGATCAAAGGCTGACGCATCCAGTGACTCTGTCTGTGACAAAAGAGAGAGATTTCTAACAGTGAATTACAGTGTTAAACAAATTGAGCTCGTCTCCCCCAAGAACGCTTCCCTTGGCACTTAAGAGTACAAAGTTTGTGTTAGATAGGCCACTTGGAGAGAAATAACAGCCTGTCTAGGAGTGACTCATGGAAGGAAACCACGGTGCTGAAGGCTGGGAAGAGGAGAAATGCACCCAGAATCAGCCACCAGGCCAGAAATTAGGGAGAATGTAAAGTTCTGGTAAACATAAGTTGGAACAGGCACCCCAGGGAATGGGCACAGCCATGAGGCTGCCAGAGCTCCAGGGGTCGTTGGACAGTGCTCTCAGGGACAGGGTGGGATTGTTGGGGGTGTCTGGGCAGGGCCAGGAGCTGGACTGGGTGATCCTTGTGAGTCCCTCTCAGCTCAGGATATTCCATGATTCTTTGTCCAGGTCCCAGAGAAAACCATATAAACCACTTCTGCTCAGCCTCCCTAAAGCAGCACCTGCCCAGGAGCAAACAACTGTTCTTACACCTAAAGGCAGATCAACACATCCCTCAAGGAGCGCAGTGAAAGCTTGGGAAAATAAAGGCAGGAGACTACTACACCATTTGGGAAGCAGTGGGAATGCCCCATCTTCAGACATGCTGTGATTCAGCCACCTGAGAGGATACCAGAGTGTTCCAGTCCCAACCATCCTTCACCATTCTCTATGTCAGGAATCAAGTCCCTTTCATCCTTTTAAATTACCACCAGGTGGGTAATTTTAAAAGGAAGCTTCCTAGTGAGGGCCAGGATGAGCACCTCCCAGTCCCTCCACACCAGGCATGGAAGCACAGCTGGAGCTCACCCTTCCTGGCTGGAGACTCGTGGCCCCCAGCTGTTCATAAATAAATAAAACCAGCCTTCTTCCAGCTCACAGCATGGGGATGGCATGGAGGGCTGTGCAGGAGGGTTCCTTCCAGAGGAGTTGTGTGCCCTGGCTCACTCCTGGCTCATTCCCTGGAGCTGGCTCCTTTGTTCCCTGCCTGTCCAGACGGGATTCCTCCCAGCACTCTCCAGCCCAGGCTCTTCAAACAACAGGAGCTCTGTTTTTGTTGCAGGTTGCATGGAGTTTGGGAATTGCTTTTTTCTCCCCTCTCAGCTCTAAGTGCTTCATTTGTTCAATTTTACTGAACCACAGGCATATTTGCTCAAACAATACAAGAAATTCTTTGCTGGGTTTTCCCCACCAGCTTCCTGCCCTGAATATCAAACACTCAGGGCCGTACATCCACGCTTGCCACCTACATGGATGCTTGGGTTCCTCCCATCAATGGGAGCAGGGAAGGCTTCCTTTCATTTGTTTTCTTTACAGGATCACAGAGCAATTTCAGAGGTGTTCTCTGCAGGGAAAAATACCTTCAAAACATGATAAACAACCAGCAAAACAGCACTGTCTTGGGTTTTTAGGGAGGTTCCATGCAAACAGCAGAAGTAGAGGGAATCCTGCACCTCCCACTGCAGTGGGCACACACCAGACTCGCCTTTCTCCACCCCCAGATGCTCCCAGGATTGTTTTTCCACATTCACCTGGCTCAGGTGGAGGCTGGAACTGGCTAACATCTTTCTCACAGGCTTGTGGGAGGACACTCAGCTAGAAAAGGTTCCCAAACAAGCTCCTGGCATGGCAAAGGGCGGAGGAAGGGAAAAAAGCCTGCTGCTGGTCTCAGACCTAAACATGCCCGAAGTGGCAGGGTCAGACTGCCCTGCACTGCTGTGAAGACAATGCTCAGGTCCCCCAACCCCACCGCTGCTTTCCACTCCATTTGCAGCTGGAAATTGCTCTGGTTTTCCCTGCCTGTCCTGGTGTCCTGTGACTGCAGGTCCCCAGCCCGCTCCCCCTCCCGTGGCTGGATCTTTCTCCCCCAGTTACCGTCGCTAATGTCAGAATCATTCCATCTGACAAAGTCTCTGCTCGGCCATGTCTCCCCTGTCTCCTTGCATCTCTGTCAAGGCCTTTCCACATGTCTGAGCATTTTAATGACATATGGTGCTGGGACAGGGGCAGGGAGCAGCAGGAGGGAGACGGAAACCCAACATCATCCTCAGCCGGGCAGAACACATGGGAAAGTCCTGGAAGACAACTGGGTGGGGAAAGAGGCACCTGAGAAGGATGACCTTGGAGAAAGTTGGTGCAGAACAGTGTTCAGTCCTTACCTCTTCCACAGTCAGTTACCCAGAGGAAAAGGCGCTTTTTGAGGGTTCCGCTGTCAAGAATGGCCGATCCTGCTTTGCACCTCTATTCTGGACCCACACATTGTGGCCACCAGAGCTTGTGGGGCCACCAGCCACACACAAAGGCACAGCCTGACTCTTCCTTAGCCCAGGAGGTGTTTTATTCTCCGCTGGATTTGACTCACACCCCCAGACTGGGTTTGAGTTGGGCAGGCCACCCACACCCCACAGCTTGGCAGCATTTCACTGGTGTAGGAACCCACCAAAGGCTGCAGCACAGCCACTCACACTGCCCCAAATGTGGGGGTCTGAACCTCTTCCCCGAATCCAGAACAACCCCAACGTCACCTTGAGCCCAGCAACATTTCCCTCCCAGTGCTGCAGTCTTAAGGCTACTTTTCTGAAAGCTCAGTCTTAGCAGATCCCAAAGCTCCCAGACAGCTAAGAAGCCCCAAAAGTCCTTATAAGACAGGATATTCAGCAGAATCCTAGTGGATTTCTCCCTAAGTAATTACATTTTGTCTTCTTATAATCCTCCTGGTATTTAATTCTTCTTCACCTGTCGTAAACTGGTGGGAGATGTGGCAGATGATGACAGTGGCTTGTGCTCCAGGCATGAAAACAAAGTGATCTTTTCTTAAGGGTACAAGAGACACTAAACCACCAAAGAACTAAAAAGAAAATGGACCCAGATCCAAATTACTCCAGCATCCCCCCAGCCTGGCAGCTCCAGGACAGAGGTGACAGAACACCTCTGTTTGAAACTCCTTGCCTCTTCAGGAGCTCTAATCCCATCGCAAGCCAGCTGAACTTCAGCTTAAGTATTTTGGCAAATGCCATCTCTGGCAGATTAAGGAGAAAGCCAGCAGGGGCACAAATCCTTCACAGCACCGAGAACTTGCTGCAGAGCCCTCAAGACTTGGAACAACCTGGGCTACTGGAAGGGGCCTCTGCCCATGGCAGGAATGAGATGAGCTTTGAGGTCCTTTCCAATCCAAACCAGTCTGGGATTTTAGGATTCTCTAAGACCAGCAGGCTGCATAGGGAACAAAGCATAGATGGGATGAATCTGGCACATATGGGTGGATTATGCTTTTTCAGCTTTATTCAGTGGCACTGCAGCATCTGGTGTTTATTCTCTATCCCTCACATATTCCTGGGGTTTGGAGAAGCTTCACAAGACTCTCCAAGTACAACAGCTCTGAGCACACTCCGAGTCTGGCTCTCACATAAAACACTGTAACAGGGGGAAGCAAAGACAAACAGGTGCACAGTCAGTGTCCCAAAGTGTAGCACTGGGGAACAAGAGGTGAGAGAAACAAGTGGACTTCTCTTCTGAACATTGTATTTTATAATCTGCAACAAAGCCTTGAGTGAAAATAAGGCACCACAAAAAAAGCACCTCAGTTCCCAAATGAAAAACGAGCCTCCAAAGCTGCAAGCAAGAGGCCTGTGCTGCCTGGGTTCTTTGCTCTCTGCATTGTATTAAAAACAAATAAGTCAATAAGGAATGCCAGACAAAACAGTAATTTGTCAGCTGACACGAGGGAAGGATGAGGATACACTTCAGGAATTTATCAAGGAAATCTGTTGAGCTGTGCAACTTTTTTTTTAAGAAAGATGCTGAAGAGAAAGCAGCTTCCCAGCTGAACCTGTAAGCTGCTCACTGCATTATAAAGCAGAAATACCCCCTTAACACCCAGCATTACCTGGCAGCCTATTTACCATTTCTGCCAAGGCTGGAAAGCTGGTGGATCATGGCCAGTGCCTTCTGTCCTCTCCATTTCCAGTCAGCCTGGAAATGGCTGGAGCCTCTGAGCTGTACAGAGACTCTTCTAATACAAATATCTGCCTGCCTTCCTCTGGGGGTGGGGGAGAGGGGAATATTTCCAGAGTGTGCTCAGTACTGAACAAAGTTTGTTTGAACTGGGCTTAACTGCAACAAGAGCAGCATTAAGACAACCTCAAGCACTTGTGAAAACACTCTGCTTTAAATAGTGCCTCTTCAGGCTTTAACATCATGTAAAGCTCAAGAAGATTTTATGGGCCACCGAGAGCATCTAAAGCCTTGGCATCCCATTTGCAACCCCGGCAGCTTTGCAGCAGCAGTGCAAAGGAGGTTTGAAGGGTGGCTGTGATGCCCCAGGAGCAGCACAAGGAGCCCTGCCCAGCCCCAATCCACACATCTTCCCAGCAAAGCAAGCTGGAAACCAGCCCCGTACCCCCCTAACCCTGCACTTCTGCAGGTTTCCTTCCAAACGGAGTGCTTGGTGACTCCTTAGGGAAATCATTCCTCAGCAGCCCCCTGGATGCTGTTCATTCCTGCCACCAGGGTCAAAAAGCTGCACTGTTGGGCCAGGCAGGCACTTTGCATGCTCAAAATTCATTAAAGTCAAATACTCGTAAGACTTTTTACACATGAAAAAGCAGATGAAGGTGAGACAGAGTAGTGCCGTGCAGTACAGGCAGAGTTTTATTAAATGAAGGTATATTTACTCAGAAGAGCTGAAGGGCTGCTTCTTCACAGCAGGTCAGGGGCTGCTATGCAAATACTAATAAATATTTTGCACTTTTCAAGAATGCTTTACCCAAGTGCTCTGCAAGCGTGAACTGCACTAAACCTCTCAGGATCTGGAAGGAGCAAGGGAGAGAACAGGAACAGACACTTTGTCCATGACAGAAAGACAGAAGCCTCTTGGGTTGAAAGCAGAGACATTTCACAGCACCAACTTTCCCAGTTTCCCCATGAAAGCTCTTTTCCATCCCTAACCTCACACTTGTGTGGTTGGCAGCTTTCTAGAAACAGCAGCTCCGCATCGGTTCAGAAAACAGAGTCATCTGTGGTTCATTACTCCCAACAGATTTCATAAGGGATCCTGCCTGGTGCCTCAGCTGCTCCTGAGCCAGCTCAGCCTGCAGATCTGGTGTGGTACAGAACAGCAAAGCTTCTTATCAAACACCTCACACAGGACAAAAGCCATCACAGGGATGAGTTCATCAAGCCTGGAGAGATTTGTGCTTTATTAACTGGAGTTCCAGGAGGTCTCCTTGGGCTGGGGGACAAAGTGTGCAAAGGGGCTTGGTGGTCAATTCAACAGCTCTGAAAACCAGAGGCAGCTGAGAACAATTCCATGGAGAGGAGCAGCTCCTGGCCTGCAAGACATTGGGGGGAAAAGAGAAATAACCAAGGATGGCTCCAGGCAGAGGGATATTACAGAAAGACTCAGAAGAAGGTGGCACTGAGGTGTCAGGTTCCCAAAAGCCTCCCCCTGGAGAGCTGTAAGATGCCAGAAAATATTTATGGAAGCCCAAAGGAGCAGTTTTCCTTCCCTGTGCCTGCAGTTTGCACCCAGCACCCTTTGACAGTGGACGGCTGGGAGCCATCCTGAGGGACAAGAGGAGATCCACAGCCCTGGGAGCTGAGGCTGTGCAGAACTGGGATCACACCACAGGACAGGAGTGTTTTACTTCTGAGACAACAAACCCAGGCTGTTGCCGTCGGCTGAAGTCCCATCTCTGGAGGGGTTTGAAATACAGACACCAAATCCTGCTGCTGATGGTGGAAGTGGCAGCCCACAGACAAAACCTGGAGAGCTGCAATGGGGAATTCCCACAGCAGCAGAGCCTGGGCTGCCCGGAGCCAGCATCGCTGCACTTCCAAGATACCAACTTATTCTGAAATCAATACCGAGATTATTGATCCAGGAAGGAGATACAGACTGGCAAGGAAGCCTGGTCAATAGTAACCCCAGTGGGTAATAAGTTTTAATGGAGACCAGGAAAAATTCCAATCTGAATTTTGTGCTGGGGTGAAACTCTGCATATGCTGGTTATCTCAGCCCTGGAGCAAGACAGAGACTCCTCACTGATATCTGCTGATATTCCCAGCTCAGGTGCCAAGGTCTGGGAACGCACATCACTGCTGAGAGAATGAAAAGAGAAACCCCATTAGCTGCTCCCAGCGATCTGTCTGGCAGAGGATGAGCTGCTAATGCCGACTGCCTTGAAAATCAGAGCAAGAAATTCAACCTGCACAGTCAAGGCCAGAGTCAGGCATGTAACTCAGTGATGGCAGCAGTTCAAGCACTTAAACTATCTTTTGAAACCACAGTAAAATCCTGCTGTCCCATCCCTCTTGGAAATGGACTCTACTGAATGTCAAGGCCCTGAAAGGCAAGAACACAACAGCAACGAAAAAACCACCCCAAACCAGCTCTGCTTGACTGAGGCTGTGAGACTGCGAGACTGCAGCAATTTGTTCTGCCAGAAAATCTCATCGGCTGCATAAAAATACAAAAAGGGGTTTAAGTTGCCAGGAGGGCATCCTCAGTACTGGGGCAGGGGCTGAGGAGAGACTCCACACCTCAATTCTGATGGGGAGAAGATAAAGCCTTAACTCCAATATTTTGGAAGCAGCAAAATCCCACCTTCAGGGAAGTATTTCTGGGGTGCTGCAGATCCACACGAACTGCAGGAGCACCGTCCTGCAGCTCCAGGGGATGAAGAACCTGTTCTGCACTTCACAGACAACAACAGCGCTGACCTCTATTCACAGGTTTCTAAGCAGCCATTGCCCAAACTCCCCCTTTATTCCCCAGTCAATACCTGCAAAACAGCTTTAGAAGAACAAACAGCTCCTTCTGGCCCTTTGAAAAGACTCAGGCAGGCCAATACTGCCTTGGGATACCTGAGGTAACCCCAAGGCACGAGGAGCTGCAGAGAGAGTGGGAAGGGAGGTTTGCAGAGCAGGGTTTTCCTCGGAGCGATGCTGGCGTAGAGGCTAAAGGCTGCCAGCACCCAGAGAAGCAACTGGCAGAGTCTGACAGCCCTGCAGGAGGATAATTGAGCAGACAGTGCTGTGCAGACGAACTAAAGTGTTTACTGGTTTTAATATTTAATTGTGTCAAATGAAGAGAGAGGAGCTGGGGAATGGGAGCTGCAGAGAGAGGCACGTGCGTGCCGGGGGCTCCGCTCCTGCCGCGCCACGGCAGGCACCGAGTGAGCCAAAGACCCAGCTGGGATGTGCCCAGGGTGCTCCCCCTCCCTCTCCCTGGCACAGGAAGGAGTGATCCAGTTTGGGAGAACAGTGTGGAGGGAGTGCTGCAGGCAGAGCAGGGAAAGGGAAAGGCACCACATGCAGCAGCCATGCAAACAAACATGGGAAATGCATCTCCGTGGGACCTGACCACGGGCTCCATCCAAACTCATGGATAAGGAAACTACTGGCATCAACATCCCAGCAGAAATCACTCAGAGGTGTGAGCCACCTGAGAAGGGCTGGCCCAACACAGCCACAGGGAGAGCTCTGCTCCTTTGCAGGATGGCTTTTCTCACCAGGTGTTGGAAGGAGGCCAGGGCGGTGAAGTCACCATCTCTGGAAGTGTTCTGCATGTGGCACCTGGGGACATGGTTTAGGGGTCATTATGGTGGTGCTGGGGATTAGGTCCCAACCTTGATGATTGCTCTTCCAACCTTGATGATTCTGGGGTACACAAAGAGATGCTTTGCACTGCCATTGCTCTGTTTAAAGGCTTGGAGGGAAGGATACAGGTCCCCTGCACCCTGAAAATCCCAGCAGTTCACCCACTGGTCCTGTTACCTCTGCTTATGGTTGTTGGCCTGTCTGCAGGAAAGGGCTCTGCACCACTGGTTCCCTTGGGATGGAGGCTTTGAGAGCACAATTGCTGTCAGACACACTCAGCCCTTCCTATTCTTTTCCCAAAGGATACCAAATCAGCTCCAAACAGACCTCTGGAAAGCCCTACATCCCAGCAAGGGAAAAGCCTGGACTACTGTGTTACTAAAGCCACATTTGTGTTCTCTCTCTGCCTTTGGCCAAAGCCAGTGTGGAAATTCAAAGGAAGGCTGGCTCCATAAATATTGCAGTGTGAACAACACAGGGCCTTTGCTGGATTATCACTACTAAAAGGAGCTGCAAAGCATCCAACTCCAGGAATGAAAGATGCTAATGGAGCGTTCCCAGCGGACACCAGGGCCGTAGATTATGGGGAGCTGCTTTCACATCCTGCAAAATGTGCAGATTTAAATAACGCTCCCCTTTCACACAGAATAAATCTCAGCATTGGCCACAACCAAACGCAGCTCAGGCCCTCGCTGGTCCATTCCAGGGGGCAGATGGCTTGTGGGAGATACAGGTGATGGATGGAACACCTGGAATTGGTGTCCACTGGTCCCAAACACTCTCTGAGACAAGGGCTGTGCCATGCCTACGTGTGCATCTCTCTACCCACAGCACGCTTCAAACACACAAAAAAAGGGTAAAGACAAATTTTTCTCTTCAACCTTTTAATTAAGCCATTAGTTTCTTCCCCCTTAACCCAGGAATGAGAGGCCTGTCTTCGCAGGAGCAAATGATTTCCCCAGAGTAATGAAGATGCATTATCATACAGAAAAAAATCATTAGTTGCTACGTCCAGAACAATGCAATTGCTCAATTACTGCACTAAAACAGATCACAGCCTTCCCAGCGCTCCACGTGCAAACTTGGAGGAGATACATCCAAATGGATGTGCCCAGAGAAACAGCACTTGTTCAGCAGAAGTCTTGGACCACTCCAAAAGTCCCACCCAAACAATTTCCCAACCAGGCCTTTGCTCACTTTACATTTTAGACACCACAGCAGCAGATCCCAACAAGATTTTCTCCAAGTGCCTTACAAAGGAGTTGGGATGTTGGGAAAGGGAGTTTTCCTTCGCACTGAGAAGGTCTCAGTTGCCCTGGTAAGGATTGACCAGGAAACACTCAACACTTCGAAGGAGCTGATGGTGAAACGCAGTCACAGCAGGGCTCTGGGAGCACAGCACACACCAGTCACAGCAGGGCTCTGGGAGCACAGCACACACCAGTCACAGCAGGGCTCTGGGAGCACAGCACACACCAGTCACAGNTTGACCAGGAAACACTCAACACTTCGAAGGAGCTGATGGTGAAACGCAGTCACAGCAGGGCTCTGGGAGCACAGCACACACCAGTCACAGCAGGGCTCTGGGAGCACAGCACACACCAGTCACAGCAGGGCTCTGGGAGCACAGCACACACCAGTCACAGGCTCACGGAGCCCCTTGGGATGAGGAAGCATCAACACCAACACCCAACAACCCCACCCTGTCCCTGGAGCTCTGGCAGCCTCGGGGCAGTGCCCACTCCCTGTTCAGTGCCTGGCACCCTCAGGGAGAAGAATCTTTTCCCTTCCTCCAGCCAAACCCCCTCCAAAGCTCTAGGTCAGCTGCAAAATACCACTCACCCCCAATTTACCTAAGGAGGATGATCCAACCCCCAATTTCCGCTCTTCACCACCCCCAGGATGATTAAGAGCAGGGTTTAGTCACCTAACCAGGGTCCTATTATTCCTTCAAATGGATAATTTCGGTCCTCTCTCACCTACTGAGATACCCATTAAAAAATGACTCATTAACTCTTCCCCCTGCATCTTTGGCACAATAATTCCAAACCAGATGTGGGTCAAGCAAAGCTGTTCATGAGCTCCCATCAATCCCATTTGGCCTGAAAAGGGAGGAGTGGGTGTCAAAAGTGAAAGTGGTGTATTTAGGCATTTTCTCCTCTACATGAAACATTTAGACTTCTTTCCCCCCCAAGGTATCTCTGAAGTAAATTTACTTTAAAAAAAGGTTTTTAAAGTCTGAACAAAAGAACATATTGTATCCAAGGAAGTGTTTTATTTGACCTGAAACAAATATTTTTGGCCATGTTTTTGGTTAACCCAATACAGCCTTTTCTCTTCAGTTTTTCAGTTTAGACAGACAAGGGCAAAAAGAAAAAAAATCAATTTCAGAGCTGCAAACAGCACATTCTGTAACAGTTGTCACAGAGACTGCAGCTTATGTTAATATTAAAGTACTGCTTTAGCAATTTATGAACATTATCTAGAAAGCAAAGGCACAAATTAACAGAGATGAAGGAAGTTACCCGAGTTAATGCATTTTTGGCACTAATATCCTTCTATTGTTCAACTCATCTGAAAGAGCTACAGGTCTGCAGTGACAAACCAGGGAGAGCTTGATGCTTAACACAGCTTGGAGACTACTCCCAGGGCAGTTTCCACCCGTTGGAGGACAAGGCACACAGAATGCTGGGATGGTTTGGGTTGGAAGGGAGCTTAAAGCTCATCCAGTTCCACCCCACTGCCATGGGACACCTTCCACTGTCCCAGGGTGCTCCAAGCCCTGTCCAACCTGGCCTGGGACACTTGCAGGGATGGGGCAGCCACAGCTTCTCTGGGAAATCCATTCCAGGGCCTCACCACCCTCCCAGGAACAAGTTCTTCCTAATATCTAAATTTACCCTCCCTCAGCTTAAGACCATTTTCCCCTGTCCTATCACTTCAGGTCCTTGTCCCCAGTCTCTCCCCATCTTTCTTATCAGTTCCTTCTGGCTCTGGAAGGCCACAATTCACTCACCCCAAAGCTTCTCCTCTCCAGGTGAGCACCCCCAGCCTTTTGTCCCAGCAGAGCTGCCCCACTCCTCCGATCATCCTGGTGCCTCCTCTGGACTGGCTCCAGCAGCTCCAGGTCCTTCCTGTGCTGGGACCCCGAGCTGGAGGCAGCTCTGCAGGTGGGGTCTCACCTGGGGGGGGCAGAGGGGCAGAATCCCCCCCTCCCCTGCTGCCCATGCTGGGATCAGCCCAGCACAGGGGGGTTCTGGGCCAGGGCCTGTCCAGCTCTCACCCACCAGCACCCCAAGTGCTTCTCCCAGAGCTGCTCTCCATGCCCTCATGCCCAGCTTGGATTGATCATGGGGGTTGCAGCACCTGCCTTCAGTCTTATTAAACTTCCTACAGACCATTCCAAAAGGTTTTCAGCACCCACATCCTGGAGAAACCACAAAGAATTCAGCTCCTGGACTTGATTTCCCTTCCAACCCAAACCATTCTCTACACAAAGAATGTGCCATTTGAGTATTTTGGAAAAGGCTGGGGACCTCCAGGAGAGCGTGGTGTGGCTGCCAGGGGTGTTATTTCCAGCCAGGATTGGTGCTGAGCTCCAGGGCAGCAGCACTTTGCAGGAGCACTCCGATGGGAGCAGGAGTGAGGATCCCGCCGGTGCCGCATACGGTGCTTGCTTTAGTTAAATGCAAACCGGCAATCTCTGCCTTCACATGTGACAATTGCCATGCGATTTCTGTCTCATTAAGCTCTGAAATGTAAAACAAATGGGATTTATGTGGCTGCTCCTCGGCATTCGCTCTCACGGAGTCAAGTCTTGCCTTTAGTGGCTCTTCAGTCTTATCACTGTCTTATCTCGGTACCTGGTGCTTCCCCACCTCAGGTTGAAACAGCGTGTGCAGAACAGACAGACCAGGGGGAAATCCAGCAAACAAATCCTCCTGTTTTCCCCCAGGTTGTGATACCAACTCTCATGGATGTCACACAAGCCTTCCCTGCCTCAGTTCCCCTCAAATGCCACTGTCAGATCCACTTGGCTCATTCAAATTCCAGCCCACCAATCCAGCATGTTTATTTACAGCACTGTGCATGGAATAACAAGCTCTGAAATGCAGTTCTTTGTAAGGCTGGCAGGAGAAAAGCTACAGGCAGCGTTTGGGAGGTATTTTGGAAAACATGGACCATCAGTGAAGTGCTTTTCCACACACAAACCAAGAAAAAAACTAAAGGCTGCTTACAGAGCATTTGATTCCAGCAATCATTCCCAGAGGTACAGGGAGTACTGTAAACTCAGTATTTGGGGGATTTCACCAGTGCCAGGTACCAGGCTGGTCTGGCTGATGCTCAGGACACGAAGCTTTATGACCACAGGTGTCCAGGGCCATGATTCTGATCCTTTTCTCCCAACTACAAAGATCAGCCACCCACCAATCCTGCACAGACTGGCAGCACCAACACGGATGGTCTGATATCCAGAGCATCTACAGCAGCACAGCTGGTCACTGAGTGTCCTGGAGATGTCATAGATTCATGGAAACATTACGACTGGAAAGATCTTATGGTCACCAAGTCCAACGATCAAGTCAAGGGGATTCACTTAAACCACATCATTTGGGATGCCCCATCCCTGGAAGTGTTCAGGGCCAGCTTGGACAGTGCTTGGAGCAACCTGGTCTAGTGGAAGGTGTCCCTGCCGGTGGCAGGCATTGGAACTGGGTGGGTTTTATGGTCTCTTCCAAATCAAAGCATTCTGGGATTCTGGGATTTCTTAGAAAACTGCTGGAGAACACCAGCCTACACTTTGGGCAGCCCAGCTTAATGCTGAATTTTTTTGAGAGCAGCTCAGTTTTGGGTACCCAAGTGGCCACCTTGAAAGGTGTGACATTTACTCAAAGTATCAAGCAAATGCCCAAACCACGGTGAATTAGGCACCCAGAGGCAGAACATAACCAAGCTCCGGCTGCTGTTGGCTCCTCCAGCCTTGCCCAAGGGTGCTCAAGGAGCCAGAAACAGGACAAGGATCCACACACCCTGCTGCCCCAAGGCCACCTTCCCAACCCAGAGAATATTGTCACCTCGGGCACCAAACACCCTGCGAGCAGCACAGCGGCGTGCAAGGAATTGCAATGCCAGAGGCACAAAGCGGCACAGGAGGAGACGGGCTCTGGAGCGCCTGGAAAACCGGGGAGAAACACAACAGCAAGGAGCAGGTTTCTATGGGAAGCACAAAGCCAGGTGTTGTTCAGCAAAGCCCCGCTCCGCACACGCAGGAGGAGAGCCTTGGACAAAAGCAAGAGCTCCCACTGATGCCATTGTCGAGCTCGCAGAGCTGAGATTTCTCTGGAAGAAAAGCAGCCCTGCAACAATTATTTATTGCCACAAAAACATCTTCCTCCTCAGCTTTTGTTGGTGCAACACAGACCACGTGTGGCTCCAGCCAGGGAGAGAAAAGCTACCAACAGGATCAAGGAAGGCTGAGATTAATCTGCTTTAACATAGATAAAAAACCAACTCGAGCAATCAGTTTTAAAATTAATATTAAAGTTGTAAGTCACCTTTGACTATATTAAAATACAAACTGGAGCACACAGTAAGACCCAAATAAGCCCCACTGGCAGTCAGAACTGCTCCCTTATCAACCTCTAACATCCTCTGTAAAATAATAACTGGAAGCCAGACTGCTCTGAGAGAAACTCCCTCTCCTGGGGCACCGCGATGTGACCCAATTCCTGCTGCAATTTCAGAAGCCCTGGCTTGGCCAGTGTTCCCTGTGCCAGCAAGGAACTCAGCTGCAGCAGGAGTCATCTGGGAGGGAGAGCTGGCATGGAGAGGCTGAGCACGGAGCTGTGCTCTGGGTGTGTCTGCACAAAGGGACTGGGTGCTGCAATCGGACGCTTTGGTGTCTTTCTCCCTCCCAGGTAATGCTGTGGAGTTTTGGAAACTGATTTGCTCCCAGCCCTTGGCTTCTCCTCGACATTTCCAAACTTTCTTCTCTATTGCTTTGCAAGAGGCTGAGAGGCTCCTATTGAGGGAGGAGCAGTGCAGCACCAAGGGAAGCTGGGCTCGCAGCTGGGGATGGATGGGCAGCACAGCCCAAGGGCCTGTGCAACATCCCAGGGGCAGGTGCCCAAGGTAACAGCCCCATAACCGAGAGAAGGACCACAGGGGGCTGTGGGCAGCACCCTGAGCAGCACCCCAAAGTCAAGGAGAGAACAGGGACACGCTCTGGTTATTCTGCCCGTGGACCTCTGCAGTCACCATCAAGTGGCTCGTGCTGGCTGCACCCAAGTCTAACATAGAAATGTTTCACCCACACCCAGTTAACTCCAGGATGACCTAAAGAGGCATCTCTGGGTAGTTAAGGGGGCTGGAACTGTTGCTCTCCAGACAGGGTGAGAAAGGCTGAGCCAAGGGTGCTGGAGCAGAGCCCACCAGCCTCACCTGCTTATGCACAGGGGGCAAGTCAGTCTTGGGACAAAACTTGTGCTGCCACAGAGCTCTGTCACCAGGAAAGCTGCACGAGCTGCTCCCCAGCACACGGCTGCATGCTTGAGAGGGCTCCAAATAAATAAATAAAGCCACTGCCTCATTAACATGCAAATGTATTCAAGCCCCATTTCAATTTGAATTCTATGCATACGATCAGAGTGCAAAATGCAAATTATACAAATGCACCCATAGGAAGAAACAAGCAGGAACTCTGCACAAAGGGATTAGGGCCGGGCTATTTCCCTCAGAAGATTCCAGCCCTGGGGGGGCTCTTGCTGGGGAGGATCCTTTAATGGCCACCAGTCACGCTGCACTGAGCTTTGTTGCAAACACTTGGAAAAGCATCCTGACTCCAGCTCTGGAGCAATGGCTGGCTTGAAACTGGCTCAGGGAGAGGAGGGGAGGGCAGACAAACAGACACCAAGAGGTGCTGTAGCCTTGGCACTCATGGCCAAGGGTCCCCCCAAGGATCAGCACCCATTCAGATCAGCCTGAGAGAGCCAAGGTGTCCCCAGGGCTCCTCCAGCAGCCCCCAAAAGGCAGCATTAGCCAGGTCCACACACCAAGCCAGGGAATTGGGTAAGGACAGCCAGAAAGGGGCAGCAAGGGGCATCTCAAGCAGCAGAGACCATCAGGAAGAGAGTCACACTACTGTCCCCATCTCAGTGACAAGAGAGGTGATGCTTCCACAGTCCACCCCACCTCTCCTTCACATGGAGATTTGGCTGGGAAGGCTCTGCAAGGTGTGGGAGGAAAGACAGAAGCCCAGCTTGGAAGATCCTCTGCAGACCAAGGTCAGCTCAATTTCCAATAAACCTGATTTTAGCTGAGTAAGGCTGAGCTCTGCTCCAGGACAAGACCCAGGCCCTTTGTCCAGGCTCCCAGGCCCAGCAGCCGGGCGGTGTGGGAGCTCCTGCTCCCACAGGGACACACCAAGCCTGGGCAGAGCAGCTGGGAGGCTGTGCATGTTCATCTCTCCCTCCTACGTGTGCGAAATTCTCAACCCACCATTATCGTATTACATTTTCATTTTAAAGTAAATATCTGTTTTCAATTAGTACTTACCGTGAGGGGCATGCATCACTGAGAACACTTATTTCTCTTCCTTTCATTATTAGATTAGGAGTCGCTCAAGTTTAACCACATTTAGCAGCGGCAGACACCCAACTGCTCTGCAGACACTAATCCTCTTCCCATCTCCACTCCCACAAAGGTCCCAATCCAGCTGCTGCAGCCCCCCTGCCAAGGCTCCAAATCAAGGTGTGACATGAGCCTGGGGCAGCCCTGGCCAACGTTCCTGAGCCCATGCACCAACTCCTGCACATCCTCCCTCCAGGCTGTTAAATTTCCATTGCTTTTCCTTCATGTCACAAAATCTGACCCTCTGGCCCTGTCATGTGTGTAGCAACAAGGATCACATGGACTCCCCCAAGGTTACATGAAGTGAATAAAACCTGGAGGAGAGCTGCCCCAAACCTCACAAATACAACCAGAAGCACAGGGGGCATCAACCATGTCTGGTGCTTCACCTGCTCATTCAGTCCTGGGTTAGCACTTGGCCACCCAATATCCTTCCCCAGTCTCCCACTCCTGCTCCTCCCCCAGGGAGGAAAGGCCTTCCAGCAGTGAGATCATCCCAAGCACTCCAGGCACCGCCTGCGCAGCCCTCGGCGAGAGCACTCTAAGCATAATAGTACTATTATACCTTGCTCATTATGCCTCGTTTTTATTACCTGGCCTCATTAAGTTAAGAAACCTCTGTAATTTAACTGCATCTCTCAGTCTCCGCACGGGGGCTCCAGCTGCGCCCGTCGTCAATCACTTTATTAAAAACACAGGACAAAAATTACAATTATCCCCATTACTGCCCATCAATCTCTTCAATTGCCTCTTAGGTCCTTTCTTTACCTGCTCAGTGCACCAGTGCCAGACTGATATCATTGGCACCCTCAGAGTCTTTCCATACTTCCAATAATTAGGGGCTGATTTTAAGGTGCTTTCAGAGCCAAGCAAGTGAGGCAGATGCTGGCACACGATGGCCTCGTGGTGCAGAGCAGAACAGGCAATAAAAGAATGCAACCAGACCAAGAGAAATAAACTGTGTTAGACAATAAAACCTAATTTTATCAAACCCAACACAAGATGCTTTACAGACACACAGATCAGATTAACACTGGTTTAGAATTCAATATACTGTGACAAATTGGGATGTTCAGAGAGCCACCACGGTGGCTCACTGGCCAGGCCAAAGGCAACAGGAGATCTGAAATCAAGTTCCAAGTCCCAGAGAAAAACCAGCAATCAGCAGACAAATGTTTTTTAACAACAGTTTCCCCTTCACCCATCACAGGGATACTCAAGATCCTTTGTGCAAACAACCCTTCCTAAACTCCATGTTAAAATTTCAGATATCAAAACATGGTATTTTGCCAAGTCTACTTCCAAGTCTCCAATCCCTAATTCTTGGATGTTTCCTGCTCTACAAGTTTCAAAAGTTCAACTTTTCTTCCTGATTTTGAACATGATGCTCCCACTGGGACAACAACTCCGATCTGCTCAAGTCAGCAGAAACTTGCAGGGGTTAAGAGCACTACACAGATTTCTGTCTATCCTTGGGAGAAAGCCAAACCACAGGGAGAAACCTCCCTGCTGCAGGAGAAAATCACTGTGCTGGATGAAAGGTTTGCTACAACCACCCCTGCAAAGAGATCGCCAAGGGACGTCAACCCCTTGGCGTTTGCTCGTGGTTCTTTTCCCTGAGATGTTTCACTCCTGCCCTCTATCCTCCCCAGCACCCCTACTCCTCCCCAGGGAAAAGCAGCCTTCCTTTAGTACTTCCCGTCCTGATTTGCTTCCATCACAGAAAGAGTGAGAAGAGGCAATCTGGGGAGACCACAGGAAGCTGCACAGAGATGCTGCCCAAGTGTAGCAGACACCACCTTGTTGCAGTCAGGAGGGGAGGAGGGTGAGTGAGAGGTGGCAGCTCTTTCAAGGTGAGAAGTGGCAGTTCTTTCAAGGCATAGCATCCTTAGGAGCAGGTCAGCACAGAACCCTGGCAATCTGAACACCCTGGAATGCTCTGGCTGCTGCCTTTCCAGGCAGCCCACTTGATGAGAGGGAGCTTTGAGGATTTCAAAGGGCGCTGTGTTCCCCAGTTTATCACAAGTGTCTGTCTTAAACCAACATTATCATTTTAAGCATGACCGGAGCAAGAGGAATCTTCAGCAGGCGCTGCTGCCGCAGGAGAGAGGCCAGAGACAGAAAAGACCCCTCAGACTCACAACCCCGTGCAGACCCCGACACAGCCAGCCCAAGAGCTGTGCTGCTGCCAGCAGCACAGATCTGTCAGGAGGGACATGTACACTGCTCCAGGCCTGACAGAAAAGACATTTCTGCTCTGCCATGAAATTCCTCTTGCTGCCCTTTCCAGAGTGTTACCAAGCTCCACTTTGGTGCCACTCAGCCCCCGCTCTGCCACCCCAGTGGAGGGGAACGGATGTTTTCCAAGGGGTGGCAGGTGACAGAGATGACAGAGACAGCCACCTCCTCCCAAAGTGCTCCCTACAGCCACTGCCAGGCCAAACACACCTGGAGGGAGGGAAAGAGCAGCCATGGGGTGACACCCATCCCAACACCCAAACCACGAACACAAAGCCTGCATGCACCAAAAATGCCCAGAAAATCCTCCCTCACCAAAGCAAGAGCAGATGACCATGGCCAGGATGTGGGGCTGGACTGGGATAACTTTAGGTATGCAGAGACTGAGCTGGGCTGCAGAGGTTGTGCAAGCTGCACATAGAACAGGGTTTAGGCACATAAAGGCTGAGGGACAGCAGGACTGAAGATGATCCCCCTGGTCCCTGTGGGGAAGCTCCTGAGCAGGCCAAACCAGCAGTGTTGTCTCCGAGGTACTGAGAGAAGACCCTGTCTTGTTCCCTGGCAATTCCCATTACTAGAAGGGCAAATAAAGGAAATCACAAGAAATCTACCATCAGTAAGTCAAGCTTCAGCTTAGACAGAAAGAGTTAATTTACAGCCACTCCAAGCTTTGATATCTTAAACCTTTTCAGTGTCTGGACAAGATGAGGAATAAGCACAGACAGTGTCAGACTCTGTGATCGGGAGGACAAAACGCTGCAAACAGCTGTGCCTAATTTTAGCATCTGTTGGTTCTGTTTCTCCAGCACTTGTGGAGGATGGGGGGTGGCCCCGTCACTCTTGGCTTATTAAAGACACAGCCAGAAGGAAAAGAGGCGAGTGTTGAATCACACTCCAGGGATTAGCTCAGGGGAGAGAGCAAGAACAGCACAGCCCCACCGACCAGGAACGGCAGCCATTCCCTGCTGCAGGTTATCCCACACGGATCAGCAGGGAGGGCTGGAGCTGCTCCTGGAGGTGAGGAACCCCTTGTGTACATCTATCACTGGGGGGGCACAAAGCTGTGTCAGACAGCCCCACGTCCCCCTCCCACACCCCGACCCTTCCTGCCACGGCACTCAACATGATGTGCTCCCACGCAGGGTCACCTCCAGCTCCTCCTGGACACGAGTCCAACCACACACTGGGGTGGTCACTTCAGAGGGGCCCAACTCTTCTCCCACCCCAGCACTCAAACAGCCTCTCCTTCCGAGGGCATGGCCTCAGCTGCCGAGCCCCAAAGGCCAGGCGCGGTGCTCTCCGCATCCCCGCGGGTCACCTTGGACCTTTCCAAAGGAGGTGACACCGGCAGGTGGGAGCGAGCGCTCGGCTCCATGCGAGCGCGGCTGCTGCCACCGCCAGGCTGAACGGGAACAGCGAGGGTAAAACCTGCAGCAGCTCCGCCAGGTGACCTGCTCTGGAGCCACAACACTCGGGCATTGCTTTCCCTGCGCACCCCCGGCGCCCTGCCTGCCCTCAGTGCGGGTTACGGGACACCCCCGTGTCCCCCCGCCGCTCCTCCGGCGCTGGAACTGCGCAGCCTGAAGAGGCGAGAGCTACAGGCAGCATCCTGCGGCTGCCGGGACACCGGGCTCGGGTCACCTGGAGCAGCCAGGGCCGGTCATTAAACACACACTCAGCGAGGAACGAGTGCTCGCAGGGCGGAGGCAGCCGCAGACATCAGAGGAGCTGATAAGGCTCATCCGAGTGATAACGATTTTGTCTCCAGTTATTTTTGTGCAGCTGGGAACAAGTGGCTACAGTCAGCGCCTTGCCAGCTGGGGAGAGAGCAGCGGTTTTGCATCGTCGGGAACGGAAACACAGCCAGCTCAGCCCCCCACCACACTCCCTGGCTTTTTCTCCTCGCTGACAGAACTTGGTGGTGTCTCAGTGAGCCCATGACAAGTGACATCTCAGGATGACAGGTGAAGATGCAAAGTGAGGAGTGGTAAAGAGCAAGGTTTTCCTGCAGACATAGCTTGAGGGAAAGATTCAAGCCTCGGCTGCCTCAGCAACATCTCCATGTGCTGGCTGGGTTTAAATCCCTTTAGAGAAGCCAGAGGCCTTTTCCTGCTGGGCAGAGAGAAACTCTCACCCTACACCTGAAGGCAGAACAGCCAGAGTTGACCATCTCCCTGCAGCACCTGCAGGCCCCACAGCGTTGCCAGTATGGACCAGTGTCACCCTTTCCTCATGGGCTGCACCTCTGTGGCTTTGGGAAGCCTTGAGCTGGAGGTGAATCAGGGCTTACAGCTCCGGACAAAGCAGCAGCAGCTGAGCCTCACCAGCTGCAGCCAAGCAACTCCCAGTTTGCACTGGGAAAGGCAGAGGCAGATCCAGCTGAGCACTGGTCACCTGGGCAGATCTGCAGGAGGGGCCTGCTCCTCCTGAGCCAGCAGCCTCACCAGATCCAGCCAGTATTGGCCAAACCACATTTTCACCTTTGGTCTGCACCAAAGAAAGAGCAGGCCTGGTAGTCCAGAAGGAAGCTCCATGCATCCTTTTGCACTCCATGCCATAGAGTTAGGATGGTTTGGGTTGGAAGGGACCTTGAGGTGCATCTCATTCCACCCCCCTGCCATGGCCAGGGATGACATTTGCTATCCCAGGTTGCTCAGGTTCCCATCCAAGCTGGCGTTGGACACTCCCAGGGATGGGGCAGCCACAGCTCTTCTGTGCCAGGGCCTCACCTGGGAAGGATTCACCCTCACAGGGAAGGATTTCTTCCCATCATCAGCTACTCCTGCTCTAAGGAGGTTCTGCACCTGTCTCCACATCTCTTTCTGATCCAGGGGCTTCAGATCCATCCAAAGCAGCTCCTTCCATCCCACTCTTTCCAGAGACTCTCAAAATCCCTGCTGCTGTTCCTGCCACGCTGGCCATTATGCAAGTTCGGCTGTCTTAACTCGCTGCTGAGCATACAAGTGGGGCTGACATTTATTTAATCCTCATAGTAATGTTGACTGTGTACTTACTGAAACACCTCATGCTTATGGAAGACATTTGTTTCCAAGCAGCTTATGCTAAATTGCAGTGATATAAAGGAAACACTTATCCAATATTGACATTCACTGACTGGCAGCAGACTGCTTGAATACTCATTTATGCTGGGGTGGGAGTGGGACGGGACAACTGGCACTAGAGAGGGATTCAGGCCCTTCCTTTCTGACCTTTTAATGAATTAGGTGATTTTAGGTTAATGATGACGTGCCCAAAATGCAAGGTGGGACTCCAAGCCCTGCGGCTTCTTCCACTCACCCTCTGCTTATGTTGGGCCCACAGCACAAAGACTGATCCCTCATCCATGGGGAAGTGTGAGGAAGCTCATGCCTTCCACCATTGCACAGGGCACATATTTCACCCGTAATTGGCAGGGCTCCTCTCGCCTGCAGTGTGTGTCCTGCTGGGCAGAGCTCCTCAGAAAAAACACATTATCGAACATTTTCTCCATTACTGTTTCCCCTCCCACAACGCTGAGGTTGCTCCCCCAGAAGCTCCTGAAATGTTCAGCTTTATGTGCTGCCGCATCCTCCCAGACCCGGCCCAGCCAGGCAGGGGGTTCACCACTGCCTTTGCCTCGTGTCATGCTGAGCATGACAACCCCAGAGCCCAGAACATAAATCCAGCAGCCCTTAGGAGGTGAATTAGCCACAACATGACCACACACATGCGAAACCTGCGCGGCAATTCCACCCAACAAACAAAAGACAGCATCTATTATCTGAGTTGAAAGTCTGACCGTGCCTGCATCAATGGTTAATGAGCAGCAGTTATGGCAAAGCCCTCAAAACCCAATTACATCCTTCTCCACCCCAAATGCAGCAGACCAAAAGCTGCTGTAGCTTTTGTTGCGAGTGGGGGTGTTGAATGAACACATTAAGACAAGATCTTATCCCCAAGTTAGCATCTGAACTTAACAATGCGAGTGTTCCACCTCCCACTTCTCCAGCATGTGACACTACCCGAGGCAGGACGCCCAGAGCCCATCGCTCACAGGCACTAAAAGCACATTTAGATTTTAAGCTGTTTAATGCAAGTCGGTAAAAGGAAGAGCCATGTAAGAGCCAAGTGACCTCCAGCTCCTTCTGCTCCACTTTGGAGGCTGCTGCTACCACCAGGGAAAGGCAAACACTGGAGTGTGGGCCTTGCCAGCGAGGCAATGAATAAACAGGCACGGCTACACTCAAAGGGCATATTGAACAAGGACATCTGTTAGGCCACCGTTTCCAAGACCAAATCCCAGCATTTTCTCTGTCCTACCACAAGGCACGATTCAGAAATGGACACTTTCCTCTTCCCCATTCCAGCAGTCTGGAGTACAGATGTGCCATGAGGTGTAGTGGAGGAATGCAAACCCATGAGATCTGAGCAGCATCAGGATCCTGCTGCTCAACCTTTGCCTGGAAAGATGAGCACAGGCTTTAAACTTTATTTCTTCCCAGCCAAGAAACCCCTCACATCTCCTGGCATGCTGGAAATGGGTTCCCACATCCCTGCAAAAGCCAGGCCCTGTGCCAGCCCTGAAGGCAGGGCAGGCCACCTCGAGAACTCACAGCTCCACCAAACGCCTTAAATCTCAGCAAATATGAGACTGATTTACAACCAATTTGTTTCACTACCTACTGATTTATAAAATAAGCTTGTACATGGTCACTGTGGCTCGGTCACTCTCTTTGGCCAGAGGTAGCTCTCAATGAAGCCAAAGGAAAGACTTGTATTGCTCCTGAACCGAAGATAAATTAAGGCCTTCAACAATTGTTGGTATAAAATTGCTGGGCTTTAAAGTAAATAAATAAATAAATAAATAGAAGCTGCTTAATCCTACTAGAAGGATTCTGGAAGTGATGTAAATCCAATTCTCCAGCAGCATTTCCATAAGGCCCCCTGCACCCAGCGTGCTGAGGAGCTGAGAGCGCTGTACAAACTCGCAAAGCCGATCATTAAATCAGAGGTTCGGAGCAGCCACACTCTCCATCGCAGCCTGCTCACAGGAAGAAAACAGTTTATTCAAAGCCCTTGATCCTCAGCCAGCTCACAACCTAAGGGGCACATTGGCCTCTCCCCGCTTTATTTACAGCGACAAAGGAAAGAAGAGCACGGAGCTTTGGAGCTTTTTTATCCTAACATTTGCAGTCCGACTACAGAGTGGCTGGAGCTGGTGACACACGGTGCTGGGAACCTGTCAGGGATTTCTAGGCACGTTCAGACTCCAGTTGGTGTCCCCTAAACCAACAGGAAAGCACAGAAATAATCGACATCAGCCCAAGATGTGCTGTGCATAAACTGCCTGGGCACCTCTGCTTAACCTTGGGAGCAGGAGGCTGTGGGGATGCGGCGTTAGCTCCGAGGAGGAACATCTGCCCGGCTCCCCTCCCTCTGGCATAGGGCATCTGAGCAAAACCCCAGCTCCTCCCTCCTGTGCTTTCTCGAGAGCTGAAACCTTGCAAGAAAAGCTGTTTTGAGCAAAGTCATCGGTGGTCACTGCAGGAGGTGCAGATGGGAGATGGGAAACCTAAATTATGTTAAAACAGATGTTGGAGGAGGCAATTCTGTACCATTCCTTTGGGACAGCACAGACTGGACAAGAGCAGTTTTAACTTGAGGCTTAGTTCAGTTTCCTTCCCATGCAGCCCAGTTGTGAACACATTGCCCCTGCCAAGCCTGCACCTTCCCACCAGCAGCACCTCACAAAGCACTCTCCAAGCAATCTCTGTCTTCTACTCAACCATTTTCAGTTCACAGAATCACAGAACATCCTGAGGTGCAACCTCTTGGGCTTCAGGAGTTCTTCCTCACCGTCATTTTTAAAGCTCATTGGATGCTTCCACTTGTACTTCCCAAACAGCTCCCAGTGCTGGCACTCACCTGCCGGGTTTAGGGAACAGCCCAGCACACTCCCCTTGCACAGCTGCCCTGCTCTCCACATGGCAGGAGGAATTAACATGGAAGACGGACCACAACCACAGATTTCCAGGCTTTTCATTAACAGACTCCTGGCTGTCAGACACAGAAACCCTCCCCAAGTGCCCCAGCTCTTTCACACACACTCCCAGCACCCAAAATCTTGTATTTTTCCTCCCCATCACCCACGAACCACCCCCAAGATGTGAAAATCCTCATATTTTGGTCCTAATCAGTGTTGGTGGGTGGAATTGGCCTGGTTTCTCTCATCAGCATAATTTCACCCTTCTCCACCTGGGGGCTGCTTCTGAGCCAGTGGGAAGTTGAGCCACTGCTGCTGATAATGGGCCCCTCTGACAGAAGATTGTAAAGCATTTGCTTCCAGGGAGGAACCAAGTGAACTGTGAAGGAGAAAAACATACCCTGCAACACCCAGAGAACTCAGTATTCATCACCCCGAGGGAAAGCAAACATGCCTTTGGAAAGAGAGCCCCAGACAGGCAGAAATCTTCCCATCCAAGGTAAATTTAAGATGCTGCCAAATCCATCTAGTACAGGCCAGTGAGAGGAGGAGGTGGCTGTAGGTGCATCTTCAGTGGTGCTCCTCCCCACAGCCCCACCTCCCACACTGAGACACCTTCCCAGTTGTTTCCAGCCTCCCCCAGTTTGGCTGGCACTGCAGCAGGGGAGGGACGGGTGAATTATTCCCCAGGCAGAAGCAAAGGCAGGCAGATCCATGGCAGCAGCAATTCTTTCCCACCAAGGGTACCACACATCCCATCTCCACAGGAGGCCAATTGTGCTGGGTCTTTCCCTCCCTTCCACCAAAGCCCTGACAGCTTGGAGGGGGTGGAAGAGTGAATGGTACCAAGGAAAAATCAGCCCTGGAGCACTGACCTATCAACTCTCAGAAGGAGCCAGCACAGGCTGCTTCAGACCATTTGCAAGGGGGAAAGACAGAGGATGCCACAGGGAAGGCAATTTGTTCTGCCCAGGTCCCCTGGAGCAGTGAGTTGTGGGACAGATCCTCCTCCCTCCCAGCCTGAGCCATGCCTGGGGTGCCCAGGTGCAGCACAGCCCCAGACAGGAGCAAAAAGCAGCTTCCTCCTCTTGCAAGCTCCATTGCAAGTCCAAGTTGCAGCCTGCAAGGGCTGCAGGAACAGCAGGATGCCAGGATATCACTGGGACGCTCATAAAACACAAACCCAAGGGCACAGGTGTACAAATCCCACGATGGAAAATGTCCTTTTGGGGAGGTTTAGGATAAGGAGATTGTTTTTTAAGTAGTGTCCAGACCAGAGATCCCAAGTGGGGTTTTCAGCAGAGGTGATCCCTGCTGCCCTTCGCTCGGGACAGTTTAATTATGGCAAATCCCTTCAAGCCACTTTGGCAAGAAAACACAGCCCTGCCTGTCCCCTGCTTACAAAAAGGAGCTTCTGAAAGGCAGAGCCAAGTGATTTTAGCTGTCCCTTGAAGGGAGTTTTGGACCACCAGCTCCTCCTGAGCAAGGCAGGACTGCCCCATGTGTGGCCACACAGCATCCCGTCCCCACACCTTGGGGACACCTTTGTCACGGACAGCAAGTGCCACCACATCTGGACACACCACAGCGCTGCTTGAGGGGAGGCAAACAACACATGCTGGAAAATCAGCGTCAGCACCTCCGTCCAGGCCTTTCCTCCCCCACAGTACTGTGTGGCTGAAGGAATCCTGTGCATTAAATCCTGTTAGGGATCCTTTGCACTGTTTCACCCCAACGGGAAGAGCCACGGTGCTGCCGACAGCGCCTTTGTTGTGCACGGAGAGCGGCAACTCCACAGAAATGCTCTTGGCTCATCCTATGGGAGAAAACAGCCGAAAAAATGCTCTGCAAGGCACTCTCTGTGCCTCCTAACCCGGCATGAATAAGCAGGTACCAGATGTACGATCCTGCTGGAACAGGCAGGGGACAAATCAGCTGAGCTCAGGCAGCAGAGCCGAGGAGCCGCCGTGGCTTCCCAACGCAAGCGCTATTAAAAAGTGCATTAACCCACATTAAAACCATGGCTGCAAAAGGAAGGAGCGGCGGGAGAACTCAACAAATCCCAGCTGCATCCCGCTCACAAACTTCTCCAGCCCCGCCAGCAAACTGCCATTTGACCTGCAGGGACTGACAGGAGCTGTGCGAGCAGGGAGGGATGAGGGAAGGCCGGGAGCAGCTTCCAAATTGCTGCTCTGCCCGGCCCCGCTGCTGCCCTGCTGTACCACGGAGAGTTCAGATTTGTTCAGCCAGAAACCCACACGGAGGACACAGTGGGTTTCTTTTGTGCAGCAGCAAAGGCAAATGCAAACACAGCTTTCTCCCCGAAGGAATATTAGTACAAGCAGAGAGTGAGGGGAAGAGAAAAGGGGAAGGGAGGACAGTGTAGGAGCCCAACATCACATCCAAGCCCAGGAAAAGAAGAGGGAAGAATAACCAGGAGCACAAACACCACAAACAAGGCGTCCCTGCTCGGGGAATAGGGTGAAACCCAGCGTATGGTGGGGGATGTTCAGCACTAATGTCTGGCTGAGCGAAAAACCAGCTGCCCGCGGAGAAGCACTACTCTCTCCAAAAGTTTTATCCTTCATTTAATCAACAGATGGACTAGCTGCGTGGGTTTGGGGTTTTTTTATCCCTTTTTTCTTTTTTTTCCCAAGCATCCCCAAGCCGTACCCTCACAAAGCTGGCGTGGCGACCACGGCGGCGTGACACAGATGGGATTTGACACCGGCGTTGGGAGGGGATGAGCCACACAGAGGCAAAGCCGGGGTCTGGCTGCAGCTCAGCGTCCTCCACAGGTGACAGATAGTCCAGAGAACAGGCACACAGCAGCATGTCAGACACAGCTTTCCAAAACGCATCCCCTTCCCAAACCCTTTTTTTTTTAAATTTTTTTTTTTTTGCGTGGGAATCAAGCAGGTTGTAAAGTTGCGGGGCGAATTCCTGCGGATTCCCACGCTCCTGCCCTCGCTCCCGCGCTGTGGGGAGGTGGGATGGGGCGGTGACACCCCCGCGGGGTGCCCACCTCGCTCGGGCTGGCTGCACTGGAAGCAACTCTCCTTCCTTGCACCCCCTCGGCGCAAATCGCTCCCTACCCCGGCTCCACGGCCGCAGGCTCCTGTCCCCGGGCTGGAGCCGCTACCGCCAGCCCGAGCGGCTCCTCCGCGGCCACCGAAACTGAGCATCCATCGCCCTCCTGCACCGCGGGAAGCGCCGGGCGGCGATGGGGACTGGGGGGGGCCGCTGCTCAGCCCAGCCGTGTTTACACACAAACACGATCCAATTTACCGAGCTGGAACAGAAAGCACTCATTTGCATACTAAAGATTTTTTGCTTATTTTTAAAGGAAAGAAAGGTAAGCTGGCTCGGCGGGGATGCAGGGAAAACTCTGCAATCCCCCCTCTCTCCTCGCCAAAGCCGCACGCAGCCCCCGCACCCCACCCCGAGCCGGGGACCCCCCCCAGCTCCTCCCGTCCGCCCCGCTCGCAAAGTGCGGGGTCCTACCGTGGCTGAGCAGGAGGCACCCGAGCAGGAGGAGGAGGAGGTCTGCCTGGAAAGCGCTCATTCCTCAGGGTGGGCTCGGCGCGGGG
>VWZP01000625.1:367629-380936 GCA_013396995.1 Dicaeum eximium
GGGCTTCAGGCCGCCGCCCGCCGGCTCCGCTCCATCGCCGCCCCCCCAGCTCCTCCCCCGGCCGCGCCGCTTCTCTGGCGGAGCCTCGGCGGCGCAGCGCGGCTTTTGGAGCGGGGGGGAAGGGGAGGGAGGCAAAGTGCCGGGGAAAGGGGGAGTAACTTGCGCGCAGCGGGCTCAGCGTGGGGAGGAACGTTCGCGCATCGCCCCCTCCCCAGAGCGCTGCGCACCGGGGGGAGTCAGCGTAGGGTGGGGGCCGCTCCTGCCTCAGGTGTGCGGGAGGAAGGGATGCACCTAAAGCAGGAGTGCAAACACCTGCGGGCTCTGCCCGAAATCTGGGGGGTTGGTGCCCATCAGGAACGGCACCCCCGGACCCCTCCTCACCCTCTGTGGGGCAGTCCGTGCCTTCCCGGGGAGCCCTGAAAGGAGAGGGGGGCAGCTAGAGCCTCACCCTGAAATACAGGGGAATACTCCCAAAATCTCGGGAAAAGAGAGGGGGAAATAATGTGTGTATGCCAGCCTCCCCCCCCGGAGATAAATTATCTCCAACAACCTCCAACAAGTCCAGAGGGAGCTGGAGATGGGGGGGGGAGTCCTCTGGAAGACCCCAGAGCTGCACCCTCATTTCCTCCAGGAGGGGAGCAGCAGCTCTTCACACCTCCATAGAAACATACATTGGAGCTGGGAGTGAAAACTACAAATACCCCCACCTTCCCCCCAAATAAAGTTTTGTTTGTAAGGGTGGGACTCTGTGCAAGCACTTCCAGCTTTTTGCAGGATTGGGGCAAGGGACAAAAGGGCCTTTTCTCTCCTTTAATCGCCAATTTTATAATTTTTTGGTTTTTTACCTTCTTAATTTTCATCCAGCAGGAGTTTGGGGGCAGAGGAGAGGTGCCCGAAAATCAAACCCAAGTAATAAAATCATTGCTTACCACGACACTTTGTGTGGCTACTGTTGCCACAGCCTCCCTCATCACCAGTCTGAGGGGCATGTGGGGATGAGGCAATTATTAAACCAAAATGAGAAAGTAATTACAGCTGTGGACTCTAATTACTGCAAGGTGAGTTTGAAAAAAAGGCTGCACAGCTCTTCCTGCTGTTCTGGGGCTTCCTGCTTAGCTTGGTGGGACCATGGCTAAGCCATGGTTAAACCATGGCTACCAGCCCTGGTCTGGCTAAAAAAGGATAACTTTCCAAAATCCACTTGTGCTAACAAGCTAAACTGGTGCCAGGTGGTTAAACCTGGCTTAGGAGCAGCACGGAGCTGAGTTTTATTGATTGAAACACAAGCACCGCACGCAGGCTCTGCTCTCAGCGCAGGGGGAGTCACCCTGCAAATAAAGAGCTTTTATTATTATTTTTAGCCTGCATCCCTAAGGAAATCAAGCTTATTTGGGTTTGTCCACGTGTGCTGGTTTGCCCATCCCTGCCTGCTCGTGTCCCTGGGAGAAAGAGGTGCAAAAGTGGGGCTGGCTGCTTGGAACTGTCCTATTCCTGCCTTTTTTCACTCTAAGGGACAGTGGCACTCCTGGAATGCATTTTCCAGCAGGACATCACCTCCAGCCCTGCCAGGGATTCTGGCAGTGGTCACAACCGCAGTGGTGTCCCTGTCCCTGGCAGGTTACAGGTGGTGCATTTTTGGGGTATTTTTTCTGGCAGCAGCACTGATTTAAATGTGTGTGGAATAAATTGCTCAGTGCCTGATTTCAGTGGGAATTAGATTTCTAAATAATTCCAAGGCTCTCCCTGTTGTGTTTCAGTTTATTCTGCAAAATGTTGTTTGCTTGCAGACGAGGGGTACTAATGTATATTAAGGCTGCTACACAAGTCAGGCTTTCCTGTGAAGCTTCAAAACACCATTAACATTTGCATGGCAATTTCTTCTTTTCCTTTCACAAAAAATATTATTCCTTGCCTGCATCCAAAACAGCAGAATTTTTAACTTCCAGGAATCATGAATATTTTTCTCTTCTCTTTTTTTTTCCTTCTTCTTTCTCCTTCCCAGTGAAAACATTTCAGCTGGAAAATTCTCATCATTGCAATACTGACCTTTGCAAAGGGCTTTAAATCCTTGAGTGGAAGTAGCAGGTAAGTGCGAAGTTTTATTAACTGATTACCTCTGTGGTTTCGACTACATTGGTAGTCAAATTTGATTTAGAGGACCATGCATGTAAAAAAAAATCAGCTTTCTGACATAATTTTGGCTCACTGCAGCCTGAGCGGTGTCCTGCAAGATCAGCTCCCCTCCACCTGATTCAGGAGAGCAAATCGAGTGCAAACTGATTATTAGCTGCTCCTCTCGGATATCTCATTTAAATCTGCTCTGTGTTGTGGAAGGAAATGAATCATTCCAATTAAAAAGCTGAGAAAATCAGGGAGCTGGGGGGAACAGCCTTTGGGGAGGAATATTAAGCTGGTGCTGGCGGCTCTGCCCCGGCGCTGGGACTGGGCTGCATTTGCAGCTGCAAACCCCACCTGGGGTCCCTCTGCACCCTCTGCCCCCAGACCTGGGCGTGGTGGGGCTCTGGACACATCTCCCCGTGGAATTTGGGGTCGCACAGCTGCCCTGTGCAGTATCTAAAGGCAAAGAGCAATTCCAGAAGCTGGAAAGAGGGAGCAGATGTTCAACCTCTCCCTTCCTTCTGAACATCGGGGGAGGGGGGTAAATGCCTCTTCCCCCCCTGCCTTTTTTTTTTTTAATTCCACATTGACAAGTGTAATAGGTTTGAAACACCACAATGATGAAAGCCCAGACTTTCTCATGCCTTTACCTCTCTTACTTCCAGGCTATTTACTGAGAAATATTTACCGGGAAGTGCAAGAAACAAAATGTTCTGAAATACTGCAGCAAAATGGAGGGGGAAAAAAAAGAGAATAATATAAAACATGTAAGCAGCTTGATCAAAATGAAGCAATATTGACAGAAAATGGGGTTTTAAGCAGCAGGACAACAGCAACTCAGATGGATTTCATTCTTGTGGTATTACAACGCTAAGCCAAGCACCTGGAAGAGAGAGAGAGGAAAATAATCATGTTTCCCTGGTTTAGAAAATCTTTTCCTTGTCATTTAAAAATACACGTGACAAGTGAAAGCTGTGCAGAGTCCTGCTGGAAAGACCTGGAGCTGGGACTTGGGGGTTTTCCCTGCTCCTGCTTCAGAGTTTCCCCTGTGGCTTTAAGGAAATGCAACCCTTGTGCCTCAGTTTCCCCTCTGCAGAGCACCACTTCCCTTTGTCACCTGTTTGCAACACAAACGCTTCCAAGCATTGGCTGACTCCTGATTAGAAAGCAAAAAAAATGGGATAAAGGAATGGTGGAAGGCACAGCTGTCCCTCCAAATAATAGGAGTAAGGCCAGCCCTTGTCCTGTGCTGCAGGACCTGCGTGGGGCAGTTCTGGGGCTGAGAGGTCGTGGAGACACCCAGGATATCCTTGGGGATGGCAGGCAGCAAAGCCAGGCTGGGGTTTTGGGGGATATCTGGGGCTGTGTTTTTCCTACCAGCAAACCAGGGACATCAGGCAGGAGGCTGATCTCCCAGGAGGTCACCACATTCCTGAGATGCTCTTGGAGAGGGCAGAAAGCAGGGAGAGAAAATAAAACCACTTTGCTTGGCCCCAGGTAGACACAGCTGCCACTGCTTTTCCCTGCAAGAGCGAAGGCAGCTCCTCCCAAAATTCCCCAATTCTGCCTTCCCCTCTGCCCAGGACATGAGAGGAATTCGAGTGTTCCAGCTCTGGTGCTGCCTCGCTTTCCAGAGCTACCCCAGCCAAAAAGTGCCAGTTCCTTTCCACATTTCCCACCGGATCCTCTTTGAAAACAGCCCAGGGAAGGCCAGGGAAGCAGATCAGTGGGGAGAGCCTGGGCTCTTTTCTCTCCTTGTCTCCTGTTCCTCCCGGCTGTGTGGAGAGCTGCCAAAGCCCCTCAGCTTGTGGCACTCGATAAAGCTCTTGTACAGCAGGTCTGGGAGCAATATGGGCAGCCCTAGGCAGGGCCTGGGAACAGCCACGGGGAGGGGAGGGAGAAGCTTGACGGTTAAAAACAAAAAGGACAAGAGCTCTGATAACATTTTGGGTTCAGGTGGGGAGAGATTCCCACACCAGCCTGGTACCCGCTTTGTCTGAGGGAAACCAGGAGGACCAGCAGCTGGGATGGCTGGAGCTGGGTGTCAGGAGCAGGAATGGAATCTGGAATCAGGACCTCTCCTGCTGCATCACTGCTGCAAGCAGTGCCCTGGAGGCTGGAGCAGCTCAGCAAACACACAAGGCCTTGGCAAACCCCCCTGGAGCAAACCTGGATGTAAGGACAGACTGGAGAATGAGGGGCTGGAGAGCAGCACCACGGGAAGGGACCTGGGAGTTCTGGTGAGCACAGGTTGGACATGAGTCAGAAGTGCCCTGGCTGCCCAAAGGCCACCGTGTCCCGCGGACATCAGGCCCAGCTGGGCCAGGGAGGGACTGTCCTGCTGTGCTCTGGGCTGGGCAGCCTCACCTCCAGTGCTGGGGGCAGTTTAGGCACCACAAAATAAATTGGTCTACAGCTGTTGGAGAGTGTCCAAAGGAGGGACATGGAGATGGGGAAGGATCTGGAGGAGCCACACGAGGAGCAGCTGAGGGCACTTGGATTGTCCAGCTGGGGCAGAGGAGATGAGGGCAGAGCTCAGCGGGGCTGCAGCTCCTCCCGAGGGGCAGCTCCCAGCTCTGCTCTGGGACAGGGACAGCACCCAGGGCATGGCTGGGGCTGGGCCAGGGCAGGCTCAGGCTGGAGATCAGGGAAAGGCTCTTCCCCAGAGGGTGCTGGCACTGCCCAGGCTCCCCAGGGAATGGGCACGGCCCCGAGGCTGCCAGAGCTCCAGGAGCCTTTGGACAGCGCTGCCAGGGATGGACAGGGTGGGGTTGTTGGGGTGTCTGGGCAGGGCCAGGGGCTGGACTGGATGATCCTGTGGGTCCTTCCAGCTCAGGATATTCCATGATCTATCAATTCCTGCCATGCTTCCCACACCAGCCCTCCTCTGCTCACAGCCTCGGGCCATCCCAGCCAGCCTGGGGACCCTGAGGGATCAAAGGCACAGAGGTGGCCAAACCCCATCACTGACACGGTTCTTGATAGGCCCATCCTAACTTCACTGGGATCAGTCCCCAGGCCATTCCCTGGAGGCTTTTTGGCTGCCTTTCATGCAGGTCTTTTAATGCAAAGTTATTTTAATGCTGTGCTTTGCATTCCGCTGCTTCCTCTCTCTGCTGTCAGCGGCCGCTGCCAGGCAAGGTTAAAGCAGCCGAGCTGGACCTGCTGGAATGTTGTGCACGGATGGGCTGGGTGTGCTCTGCCTGCTTCTGGAAATTGGCATTTATGGGGCACCGCTGAGAAGCTGGTGGTGAAGAGGGATGGCTCCTGAACCCCGGGGTGAAGCTCCACAAGATATTTCCTGGGATCAAGAGGGAATTGCCACCATGGGAGAACTCCTTGCTGTGAACAGACACAGGCAGTACCAGCCAGCCTTCAAAATTCCCAGCTCCTGTTTCACTGCCCAGATATGCCCAGATGTGTTTGGGGATTGTCTCAGTGTCTTGCTAGTTACAGGAGAATTGGGGCCAGATTTCACCCTCCACCACCTGCCCCGAGGTGGTTGGTGATATTCAGATCTGGGCACATTTTCCCAACCCACTGGAAAACTACCAAAACTCTGGGTGAGGGTGTTGTTTGCATGTCTGAACATGATAGACACTGGATTGCATTAGTGCTTGCTAAGCATTACCATCTGATCATGACGTTTTCCAGGTCCCAGAGAACTTTCCCAGCTCGACAGGGACTTTGGAGGGAAGGCGAGAGCTCCACAGCTCCTCCCATGGCAGCAGGAAAGTGTCATGGGAAGGATGTGCTGAGGCTGCTGGACACTGTCATCATCACCAGTTTTGCTTTTTAATATAATTTATCGCGATTTTTCATCCTCCACACTCACTCTGGAACCTGGCTTGGACTTTTTTTTTGCTGAGGAGATAAAAACCGGTGCATTAGAAAATGATAAACGAGCTGCAAAGGGTTAAAGGGAGCATTTGTATAAAAACAATGAATCCCATTTTTGCTTGATTGGCACTTTAATTAGGCCCATGTCCTTTTGCTGCCACTGCAATCAGATTGGAGGAGAATGGGAAGCTTCCACACCGTTATATTTATCTCAAGATTACAAGATTTCCATTTTTTTTCAATGCAAAGGGGAAAAAAAAAGAAAAGGAAAAAGAAAGGGAAAAAAACCCCTGCTACTTTATAAACGTGGCAAGGGAACGATATTATTTAGGCTTGGTGAAAGTGTGGCTTCCTGATTGCAGCGCAAGAATTAATCTTATTATGTTAACAAGGGATTGTTATGCTAAGGAGAAGAGGGAAGAAAAGTTCTGTCTCTCAAGTCTGCCAGGAACGAGGCCGGGACTGCGCAGGCTCCAGAGCCAGCCTTGAATTTAAGAGCTCCAGCGAAAAGAAGAAAACCAAAAGTCCTTGTGGTTTTTACAAGGCAATTTCCCTCGTTTTCCCGTCCAGTTTTTAGGAGGAGGCTGTAACTCCGGCTCACAGCTCCCAGTGCCCGGGAGTCTGCTGGGACTGCCTCCCGATCAGCTGGGCTGGTAAATGATGGTTCAGCTCAGAGCGCCCACACCTGAGCCCAGGCACAGCCTGAAATCCCAACGAGACCAGCCAGACTCGGCAATGAGGCCGAGCAGGGTTTGACACCCACGTAAAAGACAACTCTGAGCCCATCAAAGTGGGGGGAAATGGGACGCTGGAGATTTCCAGTTGCTCACCTTCGTGGGAAATGTGCCTTTGTGGGAAAGAAGGGTCCCGTTATCCACTGAAAAACAGAAAAAAAAGGTTCTGCGCTACTTCTGTGCAGAAAGCGTAAAACACTTTTAAACCCTTTTCACGTGTAAAAAGGGAAACTTCTGGGTAACCCTGAAGATCCATCCCCATCTCCCAATCCTGAACCCCAACATCTGCAGTCCAGGGAATAAACATTCCCCAGTGGAAAGTGTTGTTTCGAGCCTGTCTCATGAGCTGTCAGCGATCCCTTCATACCCGGGATAGCCCGGCTACCTGGATGGCTTAAAAGGAGCAGGGTGGCTCTTGTGGCAGTGTTTGAAACAGAAAAGGGTTCAATAAGGAACAAAATAACAAACTCTTTACAGAGAAAAGCTGTGCAAGGGCAAGAGATGCTGCTCCTGCTAAGCACCCCACAAAAGCGATCAAATCTTTTGTTCTGTCCTTTTTCTACCCAATGGCCCAGGCGGGACCTCTTGGCCCCGGTCCAGTTGAACAGCCCCAAGTTTGAGGTGAGGTCTAAAGGGTCCTATGAGGTGTCCCTGTACCAATTCCAGGGAATCTACCCTGGAGAAGTTTCCGGGGACTTTGCCTTTTTTAGCAGACAAAGAGTATTTGGAAATTCTCTTTTAATTTGGTCACCCTGTCAACAGGAGGGACATTCCTACACCCCAGCATGTGTCCACATCCTTCCTGCCACCTCTCCGAGCTGGTTGTGTTACAGGGAGATGAGCAGGATGTTGGAGTCGATATTCAGTCCCACTTTTTCCTCTCTTTTTTCCCAGGAAGCTTTCAGAGCCCGTGACGAGTGCGAGCATCTCTGAAAGCAAAAGTTGGCTGCAAAATTCCAGCCTGTCCCTGGGCTTTGCTCAAATCGAGGCAAAGGCATTTGTTGTGCACTGGAATAGTTTATTCTTCGAGCAGAGATAGAAATGATGCTGTTTGATTGAGGTGGCTAATTACACAGCTTGGAAAGTAAATTACAGCTATCAAATACCCCAGTGAATATTCCCTTACAAATAGGCAGAGAAGAAAATGAAATTTTTTGGGTTTGCTGGCAATTTGGAAATAAAAACATTGTCTCTGGTGGCGAATGTAAAACCAATCCCTTTCAAATTCTTCTGCAACTGCTAAATTCAAATGATGTTTTGTTGCAGACCAACCAGACAGTTCATCCTGATCGCTCTAAGTTACTTTTATTTTTTTCTATTTTGAGGGTTTGTGTTTCTTTGTGACTTCTGGAAACACTTGCCCTCTCTTTACTATCTAATCTTTTCAATAAAAAATATTAATAGCAAGTTTAAAACCAGATAAAACTGCCCAAGTGGAGTAAAAATCTTTGTCACACAGAGTAAATTGCTTGGCAGAAAAAGCTTAATAGGAAAAAACCCACCCTGAGCCATCCATCTTCTCAATTAGTAAATACACAAAAGTCTGAATTTCATTGCCACGGGCTGGAAAGATTTATAAGCAAGGATTAAAGTGAAGGGGGATGTGGGGAAGAGTAGCAAACGCCTGGATCGAGGCTCGGGGCTGAGCCGATCCATCTCCATCTCATCCCTGTCCCTCCCTGCCTGGATGAAATGGCTCTTTGGGTGCTGTTTGCTTATCCAACCCTTCCAGAAGGTGCTGTTGCTTGTTTTTTTGGGACCCACCCCAAACCAGCCCTTTATTTCACCTGCAGCCACACGAACTTGGATCTGCTCTTAAATATCAACCTTCTGGGGCCAGGCTGCCAAGCCCTGCTTCCCCAAAACCTCCCCTCTGCCGGTGCTTTTGGGCTGCAGGACTGGGAGCCCAAACTTCCCATGTCTTGGTTTCCCCAAGAACACAACAGGTGCCTGGATGGGGGAGTTAGGGAATGTTGTCCAGGCTTTTTTGCTGCAGAACCCTTGCAGCAATGACTCCGATCTCCCCGCTCGCCTCCCTGCCAAGCCTTCAGCCTCTCTCCCTGGGTAATGAAAGCCAAGCATCTCTCTGGGTGTCTCTGCGTGCCTGTAAATTCCTGGGGCCTATTAGGACTAAAAAAAAAAAGAGTCAATTTTCTTGTCTTATCCTCTTTCCTGGCCTTTAGGAACAAACCCAAAGCTCTCAGCAATCCCCCCCTTCCCAGCCACCTCGTTACCAACACCCTTGTGCATCCCAAGGCTCGCTGGTGGCATGGGCAAAGCAGCACTTCAGGGACACTTTGGCATCTCCTAATTTGCCCCATGCCACCCATTTGTCCCCAGAGAGGAGCTGTTTTGTTGTGTGCAGGCAGCACATGAGGTGCTCAGGGGGGGATTTGTTATCCCATTCCCAGGGATACAATGAGGGCTGGGGGTGGATGTGTGGGATTTGCAGCCCCAGGGAGCCTGGGGGCCTTTGGGGTCTGTATGGGAGGAGAAGAAACAAGACAACAAAACACTGAGATGTGTGTCAAGGGAATCCCATCTGAGCCCTGATCCTGGAGTGGCAGCAGCTGAAACTCCCTTGGAATCTGGAGGAGGGCAAACACCTTGTGGAAGGTGCTGCTGCTCGGTTTGCTGGACCCAAATGCAAAATGAAGCTTCTGTTTCATCATCAGCCACAACAACTTCTGTTTCCTCTTCAATATCCAGCTGTTGGGGCTAAAAGTTTGGTCCTGAGCATCCCACTGCACATCCCTGGATATCAGAGCATCCCAAACCCACCAGCTCCTCTGCACATCCCACTCTGCTGCAGCCACCCCGGGGATTGAAAGGAAAGGAAAAACCCTGAGTGCACTCTGTGCACAAAGAGCCACTGGCTGCAATTCCAGAGCATGTTCCCAGACACAGATGGGCATGGCATATCCTGGAGGGGGAATTTTTCCCTGCTGCATGACAGGTTTTGTCCTAGCATGGGTCAGAGAAAGCCCAGCCTTGATGGGTTTCATCTAATTTCAATTACAGTCGTTAAAGCATTCACTCACATGAGCTGAGCCTGTCCAAGAGGCCTGGACTGACAGGCCATTAGGGAGCAGTTATTTATAGCAGGCCATGTTAATTTTACAGGATCACAGACCAGTGATTCAGTGCCTGGCGTTGCTGAAAGGAATCACTCACAGCAGTAAGTGGGAGCTGACATGAAAGCACCTCAGTGCAGCCAGGAGCTCCCGGGTCAGAGCAGGCACAGCAGCACAGGGAGGGGTCACACTGAGGTGCCGGGGTGGGGACACACCTGGGCCATGCTGAATGATCACAGCATCCCTTTCAGACCTAGTCTGGTGTGAACCGGTGGGTTGAGACAGGGAGGAGGTAAAGGAAATCCTGGGAAATGGGTGATTTGAGATGCAGGGAGAGTGGACATGGTGCTGTGTGGTGCTGAAGGGAAGGGGCTCCTTTCCTGCAGTACCCCCGAGTTTTTCCAGCCCTGATTTGGGAGCTATGAAGAGCCCACACTCTGGAACAGCTGCCTTTTCCTCCTCTCTGCTCCATGGCATTTTCTTGAACCACCAGGATACCCAGTTCTGCAAAAGGGCTTTGCTCAGCCTTTATCTGCCCCAGCAAAGAGCCTGGAGACACTGAATGAAACACGCTGGAGATGAGGGAGGAGGAGGAACAGACAAAAAAAAAAAATAAAACCTTCTGCATTGTATTGAATTCCCTTGAATTTTAAAGTGCTTCATGCTTGAAGCTTTCTGGGTGGAAGAACAGAGGTGGGGAGAGGGAGAAAAGACAGGACAAAAGGAGCATTTCCCAGACATGGCAAAGGATGGGCATGAATTGCTCTGGCTCTGGGAATGGTGTGATCCAGATGGTGCTGGGGGACTTTTCCCACAGGCTTAGAGCAGAGCCCTGCTGAGGACAGCAAATCCAAGGCTGGCTCTGAGGCTCTGAGGTCCTCTCCCCTTCTAACAGCCCATGGTAATCTCATGGTCACCCCAAAATGAGGGACCAGCGGGGCTCCAGGGTGGCTGCAGGACACGACAGTAGCAGGATGGGGGCTGGCACGGGAATCCTGGCTGAGGACACAGCCATGGACAGATGGACCAGCTCTCCATGGCTCTGCTCCCCATATCCCAGTGTGCAGCAGCCCTGGGAACACCGAGGAGAGACCATGTCCCAGTGTGGCTTCCCCAGGCCAGCCCTGCTCTGCCCATGACTGATGGAGGTATCAGGGGCAAATTGTGGGGACTTTTGCCCAAAATCTTCAGCATCACACCCTCTAGAGCCCACTAGGAAAGGGGGATTTTCTCCAGGAGACCTTTTCTGGAGATCTGGGCTGGCAGCATTTTCCCTCCCAGCCGGGCTGTGCTGAGCCACACGGGGCAAACAGCACAGACGAGCCAGTGCTGAGGGGAAGGACACTTTTCCTGTAATAAATATAATAAAGGGACTCTAATTGCCCTGGAAGGTGACCCCTGGAGTGCTCCAGGCTCCTGTCCCTGAGTCACCCACCACATTTCACTTGCAGACAGCACTTGCACCCGCATTTTCCTGCCAACCTCACCCTGTGGGCGATCTCGACCTGTGACAGAATTGGGCACAACCCAATTAAACCCGACCTCCTGCTCCCTTTCTCCTGCCCAACCAGGGCACCTCACCTCTGCCTGCTTGTCTGCCCAGCTCACTCATCACAATCCCCCTGGACATGAGGCTCCCCTTTTTTATACACTCCTACAACATTTCCTGCAGCCCTGACCTCAGCTGAGCCATGCAGGCCATGAAATAATCTGGTAATCACAGTCCTGATAGCAATCATCATAATAACCCTGGTCCTGGCCAGGGCACCTGTCACCTGGGCACAGAGTGGCAGTGACAACCAGTTATTACACACCTGCCATAATTAGAGTGGTGCCAGGGCTGGGTGTGAGGAGGGGAGTGGGGGAAGCAGGAAAATAAACCCAGCTCTCCCACAGGAAAGTTTCACAAGAGCAGCAAGGCAAGGGCTTAACTACCAGCCCAAAGAGCCATCCATGACAGAGGGGCAGAATGGTTTGGGCTGCAGGTGGACCTAGAAAATCATCTTGTTCCACCCCCTCCCCTGGGCAGGGACACCTTTCACTATTCCAGACTGCTCCCAGCCCCATCCAGCCTGGTCTTGGATGCTTCCAGGGATCCAGGGGCAGCCACAGCTTCTCTGAGCACCCTGTGCCGGGGCCTCCCCACCCTCACATGGAAGAATTTCTTCCCAATATCTTTTTCATCTAAATTCTTTGGAGCCCCCGGCTCGAGGTGTTACACAGAGCTGTCACCCTGGGATGACAGCAGCAGGATGCCCACATTCCCTGGAACCCCCAGCTCCCCAGCCCAGCCCACCCGCCACCCTCCCTGCTGCTCCTGTCCCTGCTGTGGCACATTAAGCCAGCGGAATAAGTCCATTGCATGGGCCACTTCACCTCTTCCCCTCTACCTGCGAGGAATCCCAGCTCCCGCTATTCCTTTGATGCCTTCCCTTCAGCTGCCGCGGAGCAGAAATGCTCGTATCAGCAAACAGATGGCGGCTGAGGCATGTAGCATAAAATATATTTATCAAGGCAAACAGCTGTAGCCCATTTCATTCTGAAGATTTCTATTAAAAGTTCTCTGGAGCTACAAGCTGCTCCGGCTCTGCAGCCGGAATAAAGCCGAGGGGACAAATGGCTTTTTGCAGAGCCTTTCTTTCCCCTTCCTTGGCTCTTTTTTCACTGCCTGAAGAAAGCCCAGCTCAGCTCTGCGGTTGTGGCACATTTGGGGGCATTTTTTAGATCACTGTTGTGCCCAGCCACGTGCTCAGGGTGGGGCAAATTATCCAGAAGGGTGCCAGGAGCTCCGAGGCCTGGGACCACACTGGGCCATCAGATCTGCATGGTGGATCCCCTTCCATGCAGGGATATCTCTGCCCAAGGCCAAAGCATCCTGAGCCCCAGTCCGGGATGGATGGCTTCCCGTGGC
The DNA here is from genome assembly GCA_013396995.1 of Dicaeum eximium. NCBI lineage: Eukaryota > Metazoa > Chordata > Aves > Passeriformes > Dicaeidae > Dicaeum > Dicaeum eximium. Next base: position 380,307 of record VWZP01000625.1, read on the forward strand.
CCTTTGGCAAGGTCTGGTTTGCTGTTTTCCTTGGTTTTACCCTGAAAAGGCTTTGCCACCACATTTACAGTGAGTGAGAATGGCCAGGTTTGGAGGAAATGCAAAGTTTTGCTCAAGAGTAAATGAATTTTCTTGGCAGACATTCCTTGCACAGTCAGAAAATTCACAGCTTTTGCCACGAATTTCATTGAAACGTTGACAAATATCACAAAATCTTCCATGCAAATGGGAATTTCCATATTTTGTATTAAATATACTCTCTCAGTCCTGCTGTAGTGACTCACAGAGAGCCTGCTCCAGTGTGGCCCCCGTTGGGCAAAGGCATCCCCAAAGGAGGACATGCCTCCCTCTGAGGTCACCTGCCACCAAGGCCAGGACTTTGGCAATGCCCAAAAGCAGAAGATGTGACTTGGAGAGGAGATAGGCTGAACATGGAATGATCTAGAAAGGTAAAACCATGGAGCTGCCTCTGCCTCTTCTGTATGGATGTGTCACCTCTTTACATCACCCACTGCTGTCCCAAATCCCCCTTTTCCCTGCATTCCTCTGCAAAGGAACAGCTTTTCCAAAATGATCCTCCCAAGCCCCAGTCATAAACAACATTTTCTCCTCTTTCTTTTTTTTAAAAAA
>VWZP01000625.1:390417-464105 GCA_013396995.1 Dicaeum eximium
GGGGAGGGGGCGGGATGGGGGGAAGGAGAGGAGGCAGGAGGGGGGGAAGGAAAGGAGGCAGGATGGGGGAAAGGAGAGGATCTCTCCCCGGTTCCTAAGCATGAGTCAGCAGGATCCCTGTGTTCAAAGCCGGCTGCTCTCGAGAAGGCATTTGCATTTCAGAGAGCTCCTGCTCTGCACCCCCACTGACAGTGTTTAGCTTTTGTTTAAAGCCGGGCTCCTCCGTAGCGCTGCGAAAGCGGCCGAGCGCGCAGACAAGAGGCAGGAGCCGCTGGGTTTGATCATCTCCCTTTGTCTCTGACAACCCCTCCCTCGCCAACAGGAGCCTCTCGCAAAATCCAAAAATCCTCTTCCAAAAAATAAAGGCAAAGGGGGCTGAGGCTGGGATGTGCTCACACCAACACCTCAAATCCGTGTGGGTTCGTCCCTTGGGGTGGGGCACCTCCACCAGCTCGGGTTGGGAATTGTCACCCCAAACAGGTGGAGCAGCCCAGGTCTGAGCCCACCGTCACAGGAAGGACCTGGAGCTGCTGGAGCAAATCCAGAGGAGGCCACGGAGATGCTCCAAGGGCTGGAGCCCCTCTGCTCTGGAGCCAGGCTGGGAGAGCTGGGGGTGCTCACCTGGAGAGGAGAAGCTCCAGGGAGAGCTCAGAGCCCTTCCAGGGCCTAAAGGGGCTCCAGGANGGGATTCTGTGACTTATAAATAGAAATGAACATTTGCAAATGTAAATGTGGATTTGCTAATAGACGTTTTACCCCAAACTCTTGGGCAGCAAAACTTCCCAGATGGCACCAGGCAGATGCAATGGGTCACATGTTCCATCCTCTTCCATTTCCACTCACTAATTCCATCCACTGGAAGAAAAACCCCAGCAAATGTGGGGAATCTGTTCAGCAACCCAACATCTGGGTGAGGAAAAAACCAGCAAGCTCAAAAGAAAAGTCCAGATTAGCTTGTATTTCCTTATTAATTTCCTTATTGCTTCTGATCTTTCTTCCTTTTTTGAAGGAGAAGAAGGAACATGTGGAGTTATTTCAGTGTTTTGAAGTGATTCTATTTACTGGGAGCTGAGAGGATTGATTTAGACAACGTGGGGAATGCAGAGAGGGTGAAGGAGATCCCGGAGCAGAGCAGCAGTGTTTGATTTCAAGGCTGCTTTGCTGTGAATTCTAATGCCAGGGAGCAACTTCAATCCGTGGCCAGCTAAAAATGAAGGGCTGGGAATTGTTTTGCTGAAATTGGGATTAGGAGTGAGGGAAAAAAGGGCACCTCACTGTCTGAAATAGTTTTTGCCACACTGTCTTGGTGAAAAATAATCAAGTTTTAGTTGCTTATAGGTTTCCTTCAAGGTGATGGGGGGAATATTTCTGTTATACCTTTATTTTTTATGCCATTTCTTTTAGAAGCAATGGAGTAGAGGAAGAAAACATCAGAGACCCAAGTTTTTGTTTAGAAGGAATTATGAGTCAAGGGAAAACCCAAACATTCAATTAATAAATTGTTCATTTAATGTGGTGGAAAGTTGCAAACAAGCCAAAACTGCCATTTTTGGGTTAATTCACTTTCCAGAACATATAGAGGAAATTTTCTGGGAACAACATACTCTTGAGAAGTTTCTTTTGGGGTCTCTTGATCTCAAACTTCCCTTCCTGAGCTCTCAGGTTTGTTCTCCCAATAGATGAACAAAATTCCCCACATCAGTATCTCTCCAAGGGGAAACCTCACCCCAGTCCTACACATTGTCCTTGGACCGCCCTGATTTGGAAATTCTTTCCAGCCTGAATTTTTGTCTTCCTGAAAGCCTGGCCTGCTGTTTTGTGACCTTCAGGAGAGCAAAGGAAAAGGCCACACCTGCTGTCAGCAGCAAGGCAAAGAGACACCAGGAACCAGCAGCTTTGCCACTCCTCTTACAGTGCCATTATTTCCTGCAGAGGCTGATTTAGATTCCCAAGACCTCAAAACTCCCCAGATTTTTCCCAAGTCCCACATCAATCATTACACAGCTGCAATATTCCAAATGAAAACCTCAGACTTCGTTCTCCATGCCTTTATTCACCTATTTTTCATTCTTCTGTGGAAAAGACATTGCTTTCCCACTGGAGAGGGTGGATTAAAGGGACATGGCAGGGATATCACTCAGGCCATGGTGTCCCTTCTGGGATCCAGCTCCATGAGGACACCAGGATAGCATTGTCCAAGCAGGAATCACAGCAGGTTTTGGGACAACACACACCCAGCTGGGAATGCTGGAGCAAATGAACAATTTGCAAACCCTCAGCAGGCTGGAATTTTTTGGCTCAAAGGTACAAAACTCTGGAGGTTCAGTGCTGTGTGATTCATGAGCAGCTCCATGGAACTGGGGTCAGCTGGGCAACATTGGCTGGTTGGGAATGGAACTGGTGGGCTTGGAGCAGTAAATAAGGAAAAAGAAATTGATGGCAGCTCTGGGCATTTTCTGCTGGCTGAGGTAAAGGGGCAAGAAGGGAATAAAACCACAAGTGTTGCAGTGGGGATGTCACACAGCCCCTGGCATGGCCACAGCCCCGCCAAGGGGACCTAGGAGTTTTGGGGTGCAGGGCAGAGCATGGGCAGGCAGAGGGCTCCAGCCCAGAGCTGCAGAGCATCCCTCTGCTCAAAAGGGATTTGTGAGCCGTGTCTGGGCAGGGCCTCTTGGTCTGAGGGATCATCCCGAAGATGAGAGTAGGATCACAAAATCCTGGAATGGTTTGGATAGAAGGAATCTTAAAGCTCATCCAGTTCCACCCCCTGCCATGGGCAGGGACACCTTCCACTGTCCCAGGCTGCTCCCAGCCCTGTCCAGCCTGGCCTTGGACACTCCCAGGGATCCAGGGGCAGCCACAGCTTCTCTGGGCACCCTGTGCCAGGGCCTCACCACTCTCCCAGGGAACAATTCCTTCCCAATATCCCATCCAGCCCTGCCCTGTGGCAGTGGGAAGCCATTCCCTGTGTCCTGTCCCTCCATCCCTTGTCCCCAGTCCCTCTCCAGCTCTCTTGGAGCCCCTTTAGGCCCTGGAAGGGGCTCTGAGCTCTCCCTGGAGCTTCTCCTCTCCAGGAGAGCACCCCCACCTCTCCCAGCCTGGCTCCAGAGCAGAGGGGCTCCAGCCCTTGGAGCATCTCCATGGCCCCCTCTGGACTGGCTCCAGCAGCTCCAGGTCCTTCCTGTGCTGGGAGCTCTGGATTTGGATTCAGCTCTGCAGGTGGGGTCTCACCTGAGCGGGGCAGAGGGGCAGGGTTCCCCCTCCCCAGGCTGAGGGATGATCCCAGCTTTGTCTCTCTGGCTGCACTCTCAGACCTCACAGCATCCTTCAGCCCAGCCCATGTCACCCCTCGGCTGCCACGATGACACAAATCCTCAAACATCCCAGGGGGTTTGGCTCTAAGCTCAGCCTTGCTGGAGCAGCTGCTGCAGCTCGAGGCCCTGTTGGAGTGGCTGAGCTGAGCCTCTGCTTTGCCAAATCTCTCCCAGCCCCCGGCACAGCCCCGGAGTGTCCCCAGCCTCCCCTCACACAATGAACTTCGGGGGCTCAGCACCAGCCGTGCAAGGCCCAACACTCAGGGTGATGGTGGGAAAAGCATCACAGCATGAGAAACAGCAAAGAAATAATTAGGTTTACAAAAATCTGAAAGCTTTAACTGAGTGCTACTAATAACAATATGTTATGGCAGGAGCAGGAGCACAGAAGGGCTGGGGTATTTATAAACCAAATGAACCTTGGGATCCAGGTGCCACATTTTGACTCTGTACCACCTTCTCCACTGGATTTTGTTGCTGCCTGAGGATTATTTTGGAAAGAGTTATTATTATCCCTGATTTATTGCTCTGCACTAGGGGGAACTCTCACTTTTCGCCGAGACAATTACAGAACCCTTGCTGAGAGCCACTTCAAGGAATGGCAGCCTCTGCTCCAGCCCTGATTGCAGACAGACGGGGGGATGTTGCTTTTCCAACGTTTTGGCTGATTAGGCAGCGAGCTCCATCTCCCCGTTACCTGCAGATGGGATTTTCTTCTGTATTAAACGAACAGTTTAAAGCCTCTTAATTATTACAACAGCAGCTTGCAGTTTGCTGGGGTGGAGGTATCTTTTTTAGCCTTTCTGGGAAGTTTCCATTTCCGTTTCCTGGTGCTGGCTGTTCTGGGAAGGAGCCGTGCAGGGACACCAGGGGATGTATTTTGCTGCTCCTCTCTTTTGCTCTCCTCCAGCTCACTCTGAATTTTTCACATCCCTCACCGCCACTTCCCACCCCACCTTCCCAGGCTGATACAGGCCTATGAAGACTATAATCAGCATCAAGTCAATTAAGGACAGGATTAGACTGAGTGAAGGTTAATAGGACTGTGACAACAGGGCATTTATTCACAGGGCTTTCCCTTCCACCCTTCACTGTCCAAGTCTATTTTCCCCAGCCCATCAAATCCAGTTAATGCTTCACCAAGCACACTGTGAGCTCCACAAGGGAAAACTGTCTGGAAAATTGGAAAAAAAAAAAAAAAACCACCCCAAAAAGGGGTATCTGGAGCCAACTGCCCCTTGTGATGACACTGCCCCATGCCATGTGCCACTTGGTGATACGCTAGGAAATCAGGGTTTCTGCTCCCTCAAAACCCATTTCAGCTCTTTCTTTGTCCTTCTTTTTGCATCACCTGCTGCCCTTCCTCTCCAAAAGACTTGGAGAAGAAAAGGAAAATCATCATTTTGAGGTCCAGCACACTGCATTTTGAGATGTAGCTGGCTCCCCTTTCCGGGTGGTGGATCACCAGGAGCACGGTGCATCCTGAATGAACTGGCTGGGAATATCACCCTGCTGCCCCAAGCCAAGCAAGGTTTTATTTCTGGGTGATTTTGCCACACAATTCCTTGGAGATGACCATCCAAGTGTTCTCCAGGCTTTGCCTCCCCATCATGATTGCTCCATGGAGATGCCTCCTCCCTGAGCAGCTTCTCCAGCCTCTTCAGCCATCCCTGAGGGACGAGCAGGACGCACTCCTGGCTGCTGAGAGCACACGTGGTGTCCTCTCCCTGGGTAAGGACAGAAATACCAGCAAAAACCAGGGAGAATTTGTGGGTGAGAGCAGCTGAGGGTTTGTGGAGTTCTTGTTGGAGTTCTTGGTGTGGATAATGAGCACACCTGGAAGTGGGAATAACCCCTGATTTACAGAACAGCTTGAGAAGAGCTGGGAGTGGAGTGAAGGGGAATCTCTCCGCAAATTCCAGTCTATTTTTGTTGTTGCCACTGTGATTTTCCCAGCTTGTTGTGCTGAGAACTGACCTGGGTTCAGTGGTACTGGCTGCCTCCTCCAGGTGGGAACATCTGCATTCCCATGGGGAATGGCTTATTTTGGCTCTCCAGGTCAGTGTCCCAGCACCCAGGGCCATCATGATGGGCATGGCACAAGCCATGGGAATAAAAGGATGGTGCCCAAACCCCAAGACTGTAAAGTAGCAAAACAGCCATTGTGAAGCCTGGGAAATGTCCCAGACTTGTCAGGAAATACCTCTTTAGGGGGAGAGGGATGTTTGGACTATGACACACTTAACAATCCTGAACAATTTCAGATCACTGGCTCCAGCCCCGAGCATTTATTGGCTTAATCATCCAAATATATTTCTTTTTTTGGGGATCCTTGGACCCGCATGTCCATGTGTGCTGGTTCCACATTCTCCTGGGGTTTGTCAGAGGGACCAGATCTGGTCTTGGTGATTGCAAGCCATGGTGGGAAAATTGATTAATGTACATACAAAACTATTCTGAATAAATTACTCCTATAAATAGTCCTAAATAAATGCTCCCCATGCCATGATTACATCTGCAAGTTATACATAAATAATAATACAACAACAACACAACAACAACACTAATAAGAATTAATAATAAAAATAATAGCTTATTCTGTGAATAAAAAATTGTGCATTTAATGCTGGAATGAATAATTTCCCTTGAGTTTGCCCAATCCTTCATTTTCAGTTCATCTATAATTTGGATTTCCAAAAAATCTTTTGGAAATGAGTTCCACAGTTCAACAACTATTTTCTTTAAACCTACCCCTTGCTAATTTTATCCTGTGTCAATTCCATTTTAAATGGAAACTTGCAGAAATGAGGATTATCATTTTGTCCTCTCTACCCCATTCCTGGTTTGTAAACTTCCATCAAACCCTCCTTTGACTGATTTTTTTCTGAGGAAAGAAACTCAAGTTATTTAATCTCCTTTGGAATGAAACCTTTTGTGCCTTTTCTGGTTGTACCCAGGAGGAATTGATTTCATTAAGCAGTAGAAGTCCGTTTGTCTGGTTTAGCTTAATTCACTTTCTGAGACACAGGAAGGCACTCACCCAGGTGGGGTGAGAGCCACAGGAATTCCTGCTTGGTTACCTTGAATTCCCTCTTTTCCTACTAAAAGTCTGGAATATAAAGTTGATATCCTGAACATGAAGGATTATGGGCTTAGGTTTTGCAAAACTTCCCAAGATTTGATGATCTCACAAGTTTTTCAGTGGACTTTGCTGCAGGTTTCGTGTTGAGCAGGATGGGAAGCAACACCCAAAGCAATCCCAAGATCTCCATGTGGTCCTGGATGTGGGGATTTTAACTGAACCCGAGAAAGCTTGAAAGGAGAGAAAGTGGAGGTGTGGAAGCCAGGGAACCACTCTGCAAACACCCACCTCGTTAAGGTGCTGCAGTTGGAGAGTTTCCTCTCCTTTCTGTGCTCATGTTCATGGTTGGAAGGAAGTTCCCCAAGGAGAGAAAATGCTGGAAAGAAACCAGAGCCACTTTCCTGAGAGCTTTGGAGGACTTGGATTTTGGAAGAAAACAACCTTGTTATTTTCTCATTTCTTCCAGCCTTTGCGTAGGTGTGCTCAAAACAACCTCAAAATGCTGCTGACCTTCACTGAGTGTTAGGGATGGATTCCTACCCACTCCATGCCAGGAAAAGAGCAACGAAATGCATCAAAACCCACTTCAAACCTTCCCAGAGTCTCAATTCATTTATCGCCATCACCTTCCCAGGGGTTGCCTAATCCTCCTGCAGCCCAGAGCCGGTGTCACCTCTCGGGGGAGAGCCTCACCCTCTCCCAGACCTTTTGTGGGAAAAGGCACCATGATCCAATTTCCTCCTAATTGCACTAACAAGGATGAATTAGGGCTTTCATCAACGGGGGCGAGCAATCGGTTCGGAGTCAGCCATGGGCGACGGAGCCAGAGATTAAACAAAACTATCATGTTAATGTCTAATAATACAACAGCAAGTGGAAATTAAGCACAAGACAAATCTGCTGCGCCGGCGACATTGGAGAGTTTGTTCTTTAAACACAACGTTATTTTAAAGGCAATGCTATTATTAGGGCCATCTAACTTAATTTCGGAGGCATAATAGAAAAGTAAATGTGCCGCAGTTGCACTTTATGTGCAATTTCGAAAACAAACCCAAAGTGAGGGAGAACGCGGCGTGGGACTGAAATAGCCACTCCAGCTAAATTCCTCGTTGATATACGTTAATTATCTCCAGCAGGGAACGGACAATTTCATTTAGAGCAGTCGGCTGGATGCTCCCCACAACGGGAACCAATCCTTTGACATGCCATAAAAACAGTGGAAGCATCAACAGGGACCCCCATCCCCCTGGAAAATCCAGAGGGGTTTAACCCCTGTCTTGCCATCACTTGGATGTGAGGTGGGTGGATTTGTCCCACATTCTTCATCTGGATGACCGTTTTCCTGGAGCAGCTGGGTAATTTGATGGGACTGGAACTTTTTCCTGCTTTGACCAGTGGGAAAATATTTCCCTCTAGGTCCATGGGATTTGTTCCCCGTAAAAATGCCTGAGCAAAGCTTTCCTTGAGCTTTCCTGCAGTGCTGAGAACTCCCCCTGTGCCTGTGCCATGTGATCTTGGGATTGATCCGAGGGTAAAGTGATGCAATCCAATTCCCCTGCATGCATTCTGTTTTTTCCAGCGGTGATATCATTTTTCCCTTTTATTAAGTTGCATAAAAATGGCATCTTAGTGCTCGAACATCTCATCCTGCACTTAAGGGAATGTTTTAGAAGAGCAGCAGCATTGAAAGCTTTCCTTCTTTATTAATCTGAGACATTGCCCTGTGCTTTATGGCAAACAGAGAAGTAGAGCAGGTTGGAATGGCCATGTAGTGCTGCTCAGATCTCCTCTTTTGGGGCATCTCCTTTTTGCTGTGTGTCACCTTCCCCAAACGCCAGGGATGGGTTCACAGTGGTGAAAATCTGGCACTGGGGGGACTTTTGGCTGCTGGTGTTTAAGAAGGGGACGATTTGTGCCTCCTGAGCATCAGGCGAGCAGAACATTGCTCAAAAATTACATTGGGAGCCATCTCCTGCCTGGCCCCTTCTGAGCCTGCTCTGAGGGTCTCAGGCTGAGCCTAAAATAGCTAAAAAGAGGAAAGCTTTAGAGTGCTTCCCAAGCCATCCTTTCTGTCTCATTGAAGCTGAAATCCCTTCCCTGCCGGCCGGGGCATTCAGCGCATATTCAGCGCAATATGAAATTCCTGCTCAGAACCCCCCAGAGAGGCTCCTATCGACTGTCCTCTAAATAGAATTAAAATTGACTCAAGACAGATCTGCAAACCTATTGAATTACTCAGTCCACCACCGAGCCTGGGCTGGCCCTGCAGGAAGAGATAAAACAGCCCGGAGCAGAAATGAGTGGATATGATGGACATGAGGACATTACATTGGGGACCTCTTGAGATGGACTTGCAAAAATGTGTGACCTAGGCAGGAAGTGGAAACCAGAGCCTTGAGATGTGGACTGCAGGAGTTTTGGGGGGCAGTGGGTGAGGGGCAGGGAGAGGGGGTGAGATGCCTCATTGCAAGGGGTTGACTTGAGGAAAAATGCAGAGCCTGTTCATCCCCAGGCTCTCCCTCCCCAGCACCAAATAACAGAAGCATGGAATGATTTGGATTGGAAAGGCACTAACTTTCTCCTCACCCAGGTGTTGGGTGGCTGAACAGATTCCTCACATTTGCTGGGTTTTGCTTCCAGTGGATGGAATTAGTGACTGGAAATTGAATAGGATGGAACATGTGACCCATTGCATTGGCCTGGTGCTGTCGGGGAACCTTTGGTGCCCAAGAATTTTGGGTAAAAGGCTCATTTGCAAATCTTCATTTACATGTGCAAATCACGGAATCCCAGAATGGTTTGGATTGGAAAGGACCTTAGAGATCATTCAATTCCAATCCCCTGCCATGGGCAGGGACACTTTCCACCGTCCCAGGCTGCTCCCAGCCCTGTCCAGCCTAGCCTAGGACACTTCCAGGGATCCAGAGGCAGCCACAGCTTCTCTGGACAACCAGGGCCTCACCACCCTCACAGGGAACAATTCCTTCCCAAAATCCCATCTAACCCTGCCCTCTGCCAGTGGGAAGCCATTCTCCCTTGTCCTGTCCCTCCATCCCTTGTCCCCAGTCCCTCTCCAGCTCTCCTGGAACCCCTTTAGGCCCTGGAAGGGGCTTTGAGGTCTCCTTGGAGCCTTTTCTTCACCAGGTGAACATCCCCAGCTCTCCCAGCCTGGCTTCATAGGAAAGCATCACCTTGAGCTCCACACTAAAGTAATCACAGAATCACAGAATTGTGGAATATCCTGAGCTGGAAGATATCCACAAGGACCATCCAGTCCAACTCCTAGTCCTTCCCAGGACACTCCAACAATCCCACCCTGTGCCTGGGAGCGGTGTCCTGAAGCTCTGGCAGCCTCGGGGCGGTGCCCATTCCCTGGGGAGCCTGGGCAGTGCCAGCACCCTCTGGGGGAAGAACCTTTCCCTGATACTCAAAATAACCTCCCCCCAGCACAACTCCAGGCCATTCCCGCAGGTCCTGTCACTGAACACAGAGGGAACAGATCAGTGTCTGCCCCTTCTCTTCCCCAGTGTGGCATGAAGAGAAAAAGGCAGGAGATGTTCACAAACCTGTCCTCCTCCCTCAGCCACACTGCAGGAGCTGGGAAGTGCCCAGGATTGCTCAGGAATGCGTTTAGCTCTGCCTGGTGTGGCTGCACATCGTGGCTCTGCATCCAGGGCCTGTCTCTGGGCCACCTAATGGGCTCCACTGGGAACCTGGCCCACGGTGCACAAATCAGCAAACCTGGAAACTCATCAGTGCTCCAGGCACCAGTGGCATTTTAAAGACCTTTATCATGAGTGGAATTAACGGGATACATCCCTCTGGAACCTGTTAGCTATTTTATTCAGACCCCCAATGACAAAAAAAAAAAAAATACTGTGCATTTATTTTGTTTGGAATAAAATCTCTTTAGGGCATTGGTGGTGTTCAAGGCTGTGGGATTCCAGGGGACAACAGGAAACATTTCATTAAATTCTCTCATTGGTGGAGGACAAGATGTATGGGTCACTTGATGTCACCGTTGAGTTAGGAACGACGATGAGAGATGACACAGACTCCAGACTTCAGAAGGCATCAGAAGCGAGATTTATTAGAAACAGGCTCTTTTATAGACAGGATTGCTCACCCAGCAATGTGATTGGTCCCCAAGGAACACCCCTCACACCATTGGTTAATTAAGAACAACACCTTCTTGAAAACACCTTTCTATAAACATCACTTAGTAACAGTTAAGCATATTCACAAACAACAGGTGCAGAGGTTAGGATAAGAATTGTTTTAACTATTTCTCTAAACTTCCTCACCATTTCCCCAGACTATGTCTGGGAAAAGTTATCTGTTTCTCTCTGTGACCAGCCAGCCACCACCATAGGTCCCCCTTTTTGTTTAAAGGAGGAGGCAGTGTTTGCAATCCTCTGCGGGGCCTCTTGCAGGAAGGAGAACAAACACAGCTCAAGAGATCCCTTCAGCAATCTGCTGGTTATCAATCAGAACCTGCACCAAACGCTGACCTAGAGTGGTCAGAGAGATTCTCTAACACATACCATTGAATTCTCTGCAATCACATCTTTTTACTAACATCGAGTCTTGTTCCTTCATACAGGAAATCAATTACTAATTCTAAGAAGTCAGTTACTAATTCTAATACAGTAACAAAACTTCGTTAGTCTGCTTAAAGAACTGGCAGTCTAACTTGTCAACAACCCTTCTCCAGAAACAAAGAAAATCATGGAATGCTCATTCCCTACTCATAGAGGGACCATTTGAGTGATGATCGGCATCCTGATTATCGTTTGAAGGTTACCTGCTGGCAGCATTCTGCTTTTGGTGTCACAGGTCAGGGTGAACACACCTTGACGGTACCCACTGTACCCCAGTATCTGTGGAATGCATGCATATCCACGACCCCAAGTGATAAGCTCACACAGGCTCTCCCACTTTTTAGTGGTTAGATGCTGTATCCAGACTTCCACTTGAGGCAGGTGTGTCTCACCTGAAGACTGCAATGAGAAAAAGTGATTTAAAATGACAGGATTGTTTGAGTTTTGTGGCACTGTAAGGTGATTGATTGTATATAGAGCTTTTTCCAATACTTGGTAGGGTGAAAATGAATAATTCCAAACATGGATAACCTCTTCTTCCCAGGCTATCCCTGCCCTGGGAAGCAACATCAGGTCTGTAGGAAGATCCCATTGATTTGGGTCTGGATGCTGTGGCAGGGAAGCACAAGGGGAGCACTGGGATATATAAGAGAGCCTTTTGGTCACCCAGCTGGGATATTCCTTATTCTCCACTCTTTGGTGCACAGGTTTGCTCAGGATATGATCTCCTTGGTGTCCAAACATGAGGAAATGCTGGCAGGGCTTGGGAGCACCCCTGATTTATACCTGCGTGCAAGCCCAGCTCACCCTGGCCCAGCCACGGCTATTATTAGCTGACAGATTTTAAAGGAAAGCTCTATAAATCTCCTCTTGTGCCATAAGTACATTCCTGCCTTGGGAGACCACAGAGAAGCTCATTATCCCACATCCTGAGAGAGAGGCATGTGTCATCCGCAGTGACATTCCGAGCATCCTCAGGTTACCTCTCTGGCCGGGCCTTGGGAGCTTTCGCTGCAGTTAAAGAGAGTTGGATGCTTGCTCAGGGCAGAGGAAGGGAAAATGTGCTGTTTTCACAAGGCAGGAGCCCAGGAAATAGGATTCCTAGCTTTCATTCCCTTCTGCCTGGCCACAGCAGGGAAATACAAACAATAATTGGAGGGAAAAGGGTGTGGGGGGTTGGATTTGAGGGGTGCTATGAGCTGGTGTCAGGTGAGACTCTGGTCTGAATGACAGTTTCTTCCTAGGGCTTTCCTGCAATGAAAAAATAAGGGGGGGATGGGAAGGAGAGGGTTTTGTCTTAATATGGGTCTGGTCCAGTGTCTGATGATGCTCCATGGACCTGAGAACTTCATTCACCTCTGGTGCAAGGGCCTCTGGCTTTTCCTCATGGATGGGAACAGGGGGATGGAAAGGATTCCCTCAGATCAACAATTCCAAACCACTGGACCTGATGTGGGTTTTTCACATCAAACTGACCCCAGACCTCCACAAAGTTTCCAGTGTGTTTTTTTGGTACCAAAGGCTTTCAGACCTTCTCCTCCAGGTGCCAGGCACAGCTGTGGGTCTCCATTAAGATGTGTTGTGGAGCAGCAATTGCTGGAGTCCAAACCAGTTCTCCAGATTGAGAACTTGCCAAGTGTTGGATAAGCTGTAATAGTCTCTTGTTGTAAGAGCACCCCGCTGACACAGGCTCTGATCTGAAAGGAGTAGGAGCAGAATTAAATTCCTTTGGTTGAAATCTGTCCATTATTCTCAGGCATTGGATTGCAGGAGCAGAAAAAAAACCCCTCTGGAAGTAATAAAGTGCTCACTGTGGAGAGCCCTGAAGTGTCGTGTGCTGGGTGTTTGGAGAAATCACGCGAGGCAGCTTCGAAACCACAGCAGCTCTGGTACCTGGGGCTTACAAGAGGACTTTTTTCCCCAAGGAAAGACACAATCCTGAAAAAAGTGTGGGGGCTGGAGAGCAGGGGGGGAGCATTGAATTGGATGCAAGTTGCCTGAAGCCCTCCCAATGCAGAGCCAGTCCTGCAGTGCTTGGCTCAGGGAAGTCACTTCAGGACACGTTTTTAATATAGTTGGAATCCTAAAGGTTCAGCCAGGTGTCTTGTGGGATTTGCAATAGCATCTAAGAGCTGCAATTCCTTGAAATCCTGCAAAATGTGTGAGGAATGAGTTGAAGTTGAGGGAGAAGGGCAGAGTGGAAGTGGAGCAGGGTGTTGTATGGCTTTCACAGGGGAGAACCAAAGCAGCTGTGCTCTAAAATACCCTGGAGTTTCTACCTTTTCATACCAAAAAGATTGAAAAGAGGGTTTTCTGTCTGAAAAGAGGGTTTTCTTCTCGAAAAGCATGGAGATGCTCCAAGGCCTGGAGCCCCTCTGCTCTGGAGCCAGGCTGGGAGAGCTGGGGGTGCTCACCTGGAGTGGAGAAGCTCCAGGGAAAGCTCAGAGCCCCTTCCAGTGCCTAAAGGGGCTCCAGGAGAGCTGGAGAGGGACTGGGGACAAGGGATGGAGGGACAGGACAAGGGAGAATGGCTTCCCACTGCCAGAGGGCAGGGATGGATGGGATCCATCCTTGCCCAGCTGCCCATCTGCCCCTCTCCCATCCCTGCTGCCAAGGGAAGATTCTCCCTTCTCCAGAGCTGCTGAATCCCTTTATTAAGACGCCTCTGGAATCAATGCCCTTTCCTCTCCCTCCCTGCCACTGCCCTGATCTTGGTGTCAGCTGCAGACTCTGTCAGGGGTGATGGGATGTTTTCTTCCAGGTCATTGATAGAAATGTCAGCTGGAGCCAGCCAGCCCTGGCACGCAGTGGGAGCACAAGTCTGTTGATTCCCACTCCAAGAGGTGCCTTTTGGAAGTTGTCAACCAGGCAGTTTTTAATCCATCTAATTTCTGCCACGGTGATTTCCTGCCCTCCCAGTTTCTTAATCAAGATGACACGCAGGACCCAATTGTGCCGGAGCTTGAGTACGTTGTGCTGACAACGTCACCTTTATCAGCCCAAATTTATAACCTCATCAAAAAAAGATATCAACTTAGCTGGGCAAGTTTTATTTTCCATAAATCCTTGTTGATTGTCGTCTTTTATGTTATTCCCTTTAATTCCTTATTAAACAAGTCCCGTAGCTGACATCCCATTATTTCACCCAAAATCAATGTCAGGCTGACAGGGCTGTAATTACACAGGTCATCTTGTTTATCCTTCCCACATATTGGCACAAGACTTGTTTTCTTTCAGCTTTCTGGGGCTCTCCCGGTGCTCAAGGGTTTATTGGAGATCAGTATCACAGGCAGACCTGTGTCTGACTGGGTGGCACAGGCAGGGATGGGATGATTCTGCATCCCATATAGAGATCTCATGATTAATCAAAATTCCAAGATGTTTCAACTCTATCCTGATGGGATTTAAACTTTTTTTTACAAGTGGAGAAAAGTGTTCACAGCCAGCTTGGAACAGTGTAGTGGAAGGTGTCCCTGCCCACAGCTGGGGGGCAGAACAAAATGAGATTTAAGATCCCTTCCAATCAAAAGTGTCCTATTATTTCATGAAAAGGGACAGAAAACAGCTAAACCCAAAACTCATGCTCAGCACAAACCCCAAAACACGTTGGTGTTCTGAAATCTCAAGGGTTTGATATAAATTATGCATTTATGGATGTGTGTAGGGATCACTCTCTAGATGTTTTTATTTTCTCCTCAATCCTGGTTTTCTGGCCTAGGAATATTAAGTTTGTGCCTGGATGAGCAATTGCTACTTACACTGATGGGGCTTTCACGTTTCAATCTCTATTTCTCACTTGGGTTATAGACACTTCCCAGCATCGGCTGCCTCAGAACCTATAAATTAAAACTTCCTCGTTCCCTGTCCTCACTCCCAGTTCAGCAGAGAACAGAATATCCATCCAGGCATGTTTTTCCTTGCCTCCACCTCGGGTGAGAGCTGTGCTATCAGCCTGGTTCCTCGCACTGTTTGTACAGGAGCATCAAAGGCAAGGGAAGGCATTTTTCATCAAAGCTGCAGGATTTCTCGGCCAATTTTAAGTGGAAGGGGCTCAGCTGGGGCATCTTGTTCCAGCCCCGCTCCTTTGCCCTGGGGAATTTCAAAAGAGTCTCCAGCTCTGATCTGCAGTCGAGCATCCCCTGCCCTTTGGAGCAGCTCCTTCTGCCACGCTCAGCAACAGGACGGAGCTCAGCCCGTGGGGACCAAAGTGATGGGGGAAAAGGGGGAGGCAGGAAAGGCTTATAAAAAATTCCTGGGAGCAAGGATTGGATCTGAGCTGGTGCTGCACACGTGGGACTGAAAAATAATTAGGAAGGAGGATTGCATTTCTATATTTTTTGTCATTAGGATGTTTTTCCCCCAGGGCGACATTACACCTGCCTCATGCTGGGAGGTTTCTTTTCTTTGTTTTTGTGTGCTGATATTGGTTGGGATTTACCTCTCTTTTCTCCTGAAATTCAGCTTTCACTGCACCATTTCTGCAAGATGTAGGAATGATTTTTTCCTTGAGGTCGGAGGGAAACTCAGGCAAAGAGAGTGAACCAAGATGGGTACAGCAGGGAGGGAGCAGTTTTTGTCTGTGTTGCAAACTCCAGTGCTACCCATGGCTGAGCAACTTGGAGTTCAGGGTTACTTCTCTTCCCAAATGTGCGAGAAATTGCTACTCCAAGGGTGACAAAGTTCCAATCTCCTGGGTTCTTGGGGAATCTACTAAATTTGAGCCACTTTTTAGCCAAGGTCAAAGTCTTCGCAGCCAAACCAGCTGAAATCCTGGCCTGGTTCCTCACCCATCTCTGGCATGGGGAAGCCACAGTTGAGGCTGGCCAGGTATAAAAAGGCTCCCTGGTGTCACCAGCCTTGCAAGGTCTGGTTTTTCCCAGTCCCTCTGCCAAGTTTGAGGAGTTTTGTGGCTGTGAGCCTCACGCTGGGTGCTGTCTCTGTGGCTCCAGGCCTCCCTCAGGATATGACAAACCAGAATACATCGCAGAAGGAGTTCAAAATTATCTATCGCCAACATCCACTTAATCCATCGCCAGGAGAAGCGAAAAGCTCTCCAGGCCTGCAGGAGCTCGGAACAAGCTGCTGTTTCTTATGCTGAGCCTGTGTTCCCACTTGTCAGTTTGATTTCTCAATGCTTTGCAATCTCTGGTACTCTCGGGCAGGAGATGGCGTCATGTCCATCACCCGTTATCGCTTGGGCCCCGTGTCTCCCTTTCTTCTTTCTCAGCCTCTTTGCAATCTTGAACCACTGAAGAAAAAAAAGGAAAGAAAAGAAAAAGAAAAAAAAGAAAAAAGAAAAGAGGCAGAAGCAGAAGCGGCTTTTCACTTCCTTATCTGCTGCAGCCTGGATTACATCCAGGCCTCTTGCTATGATCCTTCAAGTTCCTGCTAAACATGCCCTGCATCTCCTGATAACATTAAATCTGCATCTCGGGTGGGTTTATGGGCCCTTCTGAGTACGGGAGGGGTGGAGGTGTGGGGAAGGAGCAGCACTGGCACGGGTTGTGGTGTGCAAGGAGAGGGCAGAGCAGCAGGGACACCTCCTGCTCTGGTTTGCTCCCACTTGAGTCTGGTCTGGGTGAGAATAAAGCAGGACTAGCCTAGGACACCTTTGTGATGGGTTGAGTTTCCCAGAAGGTGATGAATTTGCAGGGTCAGGGAGGTCCTCAGGCTGCACAAAGCTGAGGCACTGCAGGTCACAGTTTCTCGGGATAAAGAATTTGATTTTATATCCCATTACTTGGGATGAATTTAAGAATCCAATATCCCATTGTAGCACGGCAGCCACTGGGGAGTGAAAATTGTTGGTGCAAAGAAATCAACCTCCAAATTCATGCAGAAAGTTAATGAAGAGAAAGAGAGTCTTATTTTGGACTCATTACAGTCAGCAGTGATGTCCAATTAAGAGAAATCCACAGTGTATCCCCAGCAGTGATTTAAAAATAGCAGCTGTAGGCTCCGAGTCATCCTGGGCTCCAAAGGAAGGGAAGTGGGGGTTTAACTCTTTTCCTGCACTCTCTGCTTCATGAGGGCAAGGCAGGACTAGAAATCCATGAGTTCTGACCAAAAGCATCCCCAGGCCGGCTTGGCAAACCCTGACTTGTTGGTTACTGCTCTGTTGGTCATTGGTGTTTTTACCTATCGGGGCTGTTGGCCATTGGGGTTGTTGGCCTTGGGGACTGTTGGCTGTTGGTCACTCAGGCTGTTGGCTATTGGGTCTCTTGGCCATTGGGACTATTTTGGGTTGGTGCTTTTGGCCACCAGTGCTGTCAGCCACTGGAGCTGTTGATCATTGAGTCTGTTGGCCATGGGGACTGTTGGTCATCCAGACTATTCCCACTGGGTCTGTTGTCCATTTTGGCTGTTGTCCATTGGGGCTGTTGGCCATGACATCTGTTGACCATCAGAGCTGTTGGTCATCATGTCAACAGACCATCAGGGCCAATAAGCCATCAGGGTTGTTGGCCACTGGGTCTTTTGGCCATCAGTGCTGTTGACCATTGAGTCTGTTGGCCATCAGGTCTGTTGGCCATCGGGGCTGTTGGCTGTTTAGGCTGTTGGCCATTAGCTCTACTCTGTTGGCCACCAGCTCTGTTGGCCATCGGGGCTGTTGGCACAGACCTAACCTGGTCTTTACAGGACCAGTGGAACTGCTGCTAAAACCCCTTAGGGTTCAGAGTCCTGTATGAGCCTGGCTTGAAAGGCTGAGTTTCCTCTTTCTTATTTCCTGGAATCCCCATGGGGTGTGGGGAAATGAAGGTGCCTGGACCCAGACACGGATGATTTCTGTGGCACATCTGAACCGAGCCTTCCCAAGACTTATGGCTTGTTTTGGTCCTAACCCCAGCACAGCGGGTGCAGTGCTGATGTTATTGATACAGGCAGTAATTACATTTTCACATGGGCATTTTTTCTGTCTCTACACCGTGTTTATTACAGACTTTCAATTATTCATTTTTTTCCCCTCTCTTGTTATCCCTCCCTCTTCTTTGCTGATTTTTTCTGGCCTCCTTGTCTTATTTTTCATCTGCTCTTTGACTTTTTTCTTCACCTCTAATTCCTGTGTTTCCAGACTGTTTCTCTGACCTGAACAAGGACCCTGAAGACCAGACCTTGTCCCCATCCGGGACTATTTTGGGATATCTCCTCTGTGTTCAATTTTCTCGCCACCCTTTGCCCCAGATGATTTTTCCACACCGCCGAGCTCCTTCCACAGAGCTCCCTGGTGCCTTTTCTGTTACAGAATGAGAAATAAAAATGTGGTGCCTTTGTTGCTGCTCATCTATCTGCCATGCCCAGGTGAATAATGCAGGGAAACATGTATGTATTTATACAGCAAATGGGAAAATACATTTCTTAAGATGAATGAGGTTGTTTTCAGCCTTGATGCACCCAATAAAATAGCCCGGTATCAAGAGGGAGGTTTATTTTGAAGTCTGGACGTGTCATAATATCAGCTCCCAAGCAGGCCTTCAAATTATATAAATCAGAGAGAAGAGAGGGGAAAGGCTGGGAGAGCAGCGAGTGCAGAGGTAACATGGCCATAAAAAGCTGGAAGCAGGTGTGGGATGCACAAACACAGGGACACGTCAGTGGGATGTGCTGGATGGAGACTTGAGCTGAGCTTTGACACCAGCTTTTGTGCCTCCTCTTTCTTTTGGTTCATGTATTTTCCTCTCTGTGCCTAGCTAGGGAGGAAACCCTCCAAGAAAAAATTGTGGAGGTTGTGGAAACCACGGTGCTGAGATGCCTGGTGAGGGAACACCAACCATGAGCTTGTCCCCAGGTCCAAGCACAACAACCCCTCCCTAAGGGAATCCTGCTACCCCCTTCTAGATCAGCTTCAAATCCACCATCAAAATCCCATGAATTTCCATAACTCCAGCAAAAAACACACCAACAGCCTCATGCTGGCCACAAACTGCTGCCAAATGAGTCAAGATGTTGCAATAGGTTTATGAGCAAGCACCAAATTGTTGTTTTTGTGGGAAAAGAGCATTTTCTCTGTGGAAACCATGGGTTTTTAATACTTGTCCCCCCCCCTAATAAAAGAGGGCTGCCAAGCTTCCTTGTGTTGGTGTACAGATTTATGCTCTCCTGGTGGAAATTTGGGGGTGTGTCTGGCATGCCACATGCTCTTCCCAGCTGAAAACTCCTTTGCTGTGCCAAAGCAAAGTGGGGGAGATGTAGAAAAAAAAACAACCCAGCCTGCAAGAAGCCGTAGGCTTTATGTCACAGCTTTGCCTGGCACAGAGGAAAAAAAAATTCCCATGCTGTCTTCCTGCAGCCTGGAGAGAGCTTTCCCTGCTCCAAGTGCAAGGCAGAAGTGTAAAGCATGTTGTGATCTCGATTTAGGATCACTGCTGTTATTTATCCGTGAGGTGTCATCCAGGCAAGGAGCAGGAGAGGAGCCTGAGGGGAAAAAAAGCTGGTGGTCTTTGGAAATCACGAGGCTGAAGAGCTCCCCCCCAGCTCCTCCTCACAGTCCTGGTGTCTGTGGGGGATTTAATGGCTTTGGGGGATGTTTAGCAACTGGGTGTTTTGTGGTTTTTTTTGGTGGGGGGGGAAGAGGAAGCCATAGAATGAGGTATTTCTGCTAAAAGCCTTCAGCAAAAAAGGTTGGACCTGTCTCCCAACCACGGATTTAAAAACCCTGTGGATGTGGCATTTAGGGACATGGTTTAGTGGTGGCCTTGGCAGTGCTGGAGGATGGTTGGACTCAACCTTAAGGGTCTTTTCCAACCTAGATAATCAGATAATCACTGACATATATATATATATATATATATAAAATAATATAAATAATATGATTTTATGGTCTCATGGTTGAACCCTTCTTTAGAGGAGGGAGCTGCAGCCTCAGAACACTTTTCCCACTTTTTTGCCCTTTACTTTTGAAGAGTTTCTGATGTTTTGGGAACACATCACCCTGTGCAAAAACACCTGTTCCTTTTGTTGTTTTTCTCCCAAATTTTTCTTTTTGGGGGAGGTGCTGCTAAAGCTTCTCAGGAGGAGCTTCCTGAGGCCCAAACCTGGGAACACGGCTGCAGAAGTCCCTCAGGAGAAGCAGCCAAGCCAGGGTCACCCCCCAGTTTGTCCCTTCCCCTGCAGCTTTGGCTTTGTCACCAGAGCTGTGTTTGCTGCTCACAGCAGATCCGTCTTGCAGGGGATGTCTCACTTGCCGGGAAGGCTTCATTCCCAATAATTTTCAGACATTGCTGCCCTCATGATTTATCCCCCTTCGGTTTAGATCTCATTTTCCCCAATTTTACCTTTGTCTCCAGGAAAGCTCGTCTATTTTAGTGCCATTTCCTCTCTCTCTCTCTGGCTCACATGCTCCCTGTAGCCCAAACTTGTCTTCTTTTCATATTTATTTCAGTATTTGTCTTCTCCTCCCCGTGCCAGCTTCACTCTCAGGATTTATCTCCTCTCTTTCCAAGATCTGTCTTGGAGTCCAGTGACTTTGTTTTTCTTTCTTCAGCCGTTTCCTTGGGCAAGGTTTAACTGTGGTGATTGCTGAGCGATGTGGAAAGGGAGAGGAAAAGAGGGTGGGAAGGGGTTCGGAGTCTTGTCCCTATTTTGACACTGATCTCCAGGGATCAGCAGCTGGTTGGGCACAATATTTCCCAGTGTTTAATCCATGGCTCCCCTTGATGCCACACAGATGTTATATCCCAAAAGAGGAGAACTTTGAATTACTTTGAAACCTCTTGAGCATCGTGTGCTTCTCACTCCGCTGGCTCTTGGTGCAGCACTGTCTTCTCAGCCTCTGCAAAGCTTGGTGGATAAACATCCCCTTGCCTCAGTTTCCACTTCTGTAGGGAAAAACAATGGTGTTCATGCCTACATTTCACCCCCAAAACCTTTTCTGGCAGAGGATTTAATTTAATAGTGGAAAAACAAGGATTTTTCTAGGGAAAAAAAGCCAAACTGATTTTTCCTAAGGAAAACTTAATAGAAAATTATTTTCATTTTTTACTAAATATTTGGGTTTTTTTCACTGGGATAGTGTAAAGATTAAAAATTTTAAAAAATCAAACAATCTGTTTCAACAAGTTCTTGCTGAAAAGTGCATTTTCCTCCTCCATGGTGGCCCTGGGGGATTTTCAGTGAGACCTTCCAGCTTTGGGTTAGGATCTAAAATTTCAATCACTGGCACGGAAGGAGGATTAAACCCTCAGGGGAAAATGTGTGTGGGAAAAGCTCCCTGGGGTCACCAGATTCCAGCATTTTGGGTTAATTTATTAATTGGGGAATCTGGGGAGCAGCATCCATCGTACTCTGTTGCTTCCCACCCTCTATTGCCCAAGCAGTCACACCAAGTCCATCCCTTCCCCTGGTCATTGCCTGCTCACTGGGACATGAGGTGTGGTGTAATTTCCAAAAAAGTGCCTTTTCCCCTACCCTGGCAAGTACTGGAAGGGCTGAGAATGAAAACCAAATCCTCCCTGCACTTCCCTGCAGCCAAGGCTTCATCCCCTTGTTGCCCATCAGCATCTCCAGATCTCTGGGTGGTGCAATGGGAATGCAATTCCCAATCTGCCCCTCTGGTACCTCTGGATGGGTCCCCAGGATGCATCCTCCCCCTGCCTGCTGGTATTTTCCAAATGTTCTAAATATCTCTTGCAGATGGTGAATGTGCTTCACTTGGATGAACCTGGTCTGGGGCAGAGGCAATGGGGGGCATGTCAATTAAGGAATCTTCCTTGTCCTCCATGGAGGCTCTTCCCAGCCTGGAATTGCAAACCCCACACCTGGGAAGATGCCAATGCTTCCCTTACAGTCCTCCCCAACAATTCCAGCTCCCTCTTAATGTCTCCCTACCTTTGAGGGGCTTTTTTCAAGGTTTCCCTTTTATTTTGATCCTTAAGCTTTGTGTCTTCATTAGTTTAAAACTCAGCTTCTCCCTATATCTGTAGATATTGAGACTACATGACCAACTGTATGTATTTTCCCAAATTTTCATCTTCAGGAAAGAAAGAAATCTCGTCCTTAAATACCGATGTTTTTATCTGTTGGCTTGGGATATCCAGCATCTTTCCAGCCTGGCTGGAGCAGATGTTTCTCCTTCCATTGAGCTGCTGACTAAACAGATCACCCAGCAAAGCCTTTGGTTTGGATTCACCCCAGGAATGGGATGATTTAAACTTTTAAATAAAAATGAACAACTCAGAGCCTTCCATCACTTCCCTCTGGCCTGGCAACCTCATGGCACATCCGTTTTTGGGGAAAGAAGGGAACTGAAATAACAAGGTATCAGATGCCTGCTTTATCAAAAACTTGGAAGCAGCTGATGTGCAGATGTTGCACTCCCAATTTATTCCTACAACAAAGCCATGGGAGTGATGAAATGGAAATCTGGGGAAAGAGAAGGAGATATTTATGGACATGTTGCTGCCTGTGCTTTGGGGGTGTCTCCTTTTCCTGAATATCAGAGGGAAGGAGAAGGAGGAAGTAAGGAGAGCTTCAATTTTACAGAGAGAGGGAGTAGGTCTAGAAGGGAAAATATGGAGAAAAAAGTGGATTTCTCCATGTCTCAAGAACTTACTGAGCATCATGAGACAACAGGAAGTGGCTTCTTCCAAAGGCTGGAGATTGGAATTTAATAGATGCCTTTCCAGGCTCCAAAGATGATTTTTGCCTCATCCATGACAGTTTTTTGCTGAATTTCGAGGGGTTTGAAGGAGCAGAGCTGATGTTCTGTCCCTCGAGCACGTTTCCACAGTGGAGCAGTGGAGCCGTTGGTGCCAGCACCGTCTGCCTGAGGAGCTGAGGAGTCAGGGACTATTATTCTGTCTGTCCTCTCTCTGAGCCGCTTCTTTCCAAGCAGCAATTCAGTTCCAGCTCCTGAGAGCAGCTTTCATCACATCAGTCACTCGTGCAACCAGCAGGGCTTGCACAGAGGGGCTTCTTCCACAGGGGAGATGCAGAGACCTCGTGCCAACTTGGGATGCTCCTCTGAACCTCTGTGACAGTTCCAGTTCATTGAGCCCAGTCCGTGATTTTTGGGAATTACTCAACAAAAGGGTTCAGCCCCTTGTAAAGCCTGGAGCACCTGCAAGCATCCTCCCTCAGCATCCTTTACTTTCCTTCCCCTGTGGCAGAGCACGATTCCTCTTCCACGCCTTCCCTCTGGCTCACAAGTGTAGGTGAGGAGAACGCCTCATCCCTCTTCCCTGTGTGTTCTCCGGGAGCAGGCCCAGCTCCGAGGTGGGATTTATTGGGCAGGGAGCATATGCCCGCGTTCCCACCGCGTCTGAAACACGAGATGTTTGTGTGGATCTAATTGTCGCCTGTGTTTGCTGTGAATCCGTAATGAGGGGCCGGAGCAGATGGCAAAGGCTGGCTGCCAGTCACGCTTCCGCAGCGCTGCCTTTCTCTCAGGAGCACACAACGGGATGGCATGGTGGGATTGGTAGAGGGAAGGACCCCACAGGTCAGGTTTTGGGGTTGGGAAACCAATTTCTTCCTTGTGCGAAAGCCCCTCACCCATCACATGAATCACATTAAAAACAAGCCCAAATCTGGGACTTGAAGCTGATGGTTTCCCCACCTGATTCCAATGTGGAACCTGATTTTCAATACAAAGCCAGGGTACAAAGCCCTTATCCCATCCCACATCCAAATCACCCCAACAAAGCAGACTGGGGGAAAGAGGGGAAAATCCTCTCCTAAAGGACATGGCTGCATCCTCGCAGCCTCCCTGAGCTAAATTTGAATTTCCCAGCTACCTGAACCTTCTGGGAGCCTCACGCTGGCGCCGTGCTATAAATATAGCTGAGAAGATGCTTCTATTATAAGTCACCAATTTCTGGAAGCAGAATTGGGCAAATTAGAGAAGAAAAAATGAAATAAAATAAAAGGAGAGCGGAGAAGGAGGAGAAGAGGCCTCAGAGGTTTGCAAAGATTTCGTTATCCGTCCTTAGGAGATCTTCCTGGGTATGGCTCAGAGAAAACACCGACCTGAGGAGGAGCCTAGAGCAACAGCAAACCCAGCAGAAGAGCACAAAGTGAATGGAGCCGCCACGTTTGGAAGTTAATTAGCACTGGGCAGATCATTAGCTACAGCAGCCCTTTTAATTAGAGCTGCAGGGCTCCGTTTCACTCTGGATTGGCACCGTAAGGTTGTCCCCGCGCCGGCACCGAGGCTTCGTCAGGCTGAGATTCCTCCTGGGCAGCTGCTGCCGTCCCGTTGTTCCTGCCACTGAAAGGTTTGTTAGCATCCTCATCCCTGCTCCCCCGAGTGGTTTGGGAGGTAGAGGCCTCTCCCTTGGACTTGGAACTAAATCCAGCTCCAGAGGCCAAACTCAGAGCATCAAACTGCTTTTGTAATTAAGCTTGAGGTGGCTTTGCTTTGCTTTGACCTCATTTAGGCTCCGTTTGGGCTCTCCCAGAAGTGAAACGGCCCCTTAATTGCTCAAACAAAGACAGGCATAATTAATAGCCATTTTATCAAATGGCTTCTTTGAAATGCTATGAAAAAAAATAACCCTCAAACCAAGGAAGGAGCCCTCCTCCATGTCTCCAGAGTCACTGCTTCTGTTTGCAGCCCATGTGCCCTCTGCATTCCTGGGGCTCTGACACAATTCCCCTCCACCTCTTCCCTGGAAAGGGCAAGAGGAAGGGTTTTAAATGAAAAGAGGAGAGATTTGGACTGGACAGTGGGAAGGAATTGTTCCCTGTGAAGGTGGTGAGGCTCTGGCACAGGGTGCCCAGAGCAGCTGTGGCTGTCCCTGGATTCCTGGAAGTGTCCAAGGCCAGCCTGGATGGGCCTTGGAGCA
Organism: Dicaeum eximium; assembly: GCA_013396995.1. Lineage (NCBI taxonomy): Eukaryota > Metazoa > Chordata > Aves > Passeriformes > Dicaeidae > Dicaeum > Dicaeum eximium. The sequence goes on from VWZP01000625.1 coordinate 415,196, forward strand.
ACCTGGGACAGTGGAAGGTGTCCCTGCCCATGGCGGGAGATGAGCTTTAAATTCCCTTTCAACCCAAGCCTTCCCATTATTCTGTGATTTTCTCTCCTTAAAGTCTGATCTCTCTTACCCAGCAATTACTTTTCTTCGCCCTTGGGTAAAGGACTGGCTTTGCCATCCTCGAAGGGAGAAGAAATGGAAAAGAATGAGGCTGTTCTTGGCTCATGATGGAAATACAGTGGCAAATTTATTTTATTAAGATCTGATAAGAGACGGGTTTTTCTCCTCCTTTCTGCATCACCTTGAAAGCGGCGTCTGCCTCTCTCACGTGCGACCTTGGCAGTGGTTATTGGGCCAGGCAGAAGCCCTCCCACTTTCTTGCAATGTCATCCATTACTCAGCTCAACACTCCTGGCAGGAGGAAATGAACACACGAGAAAAGGAAAAAAGGAGAAGCGTCAAAGAGAGCACAAATTAAAGCAACTGAGATCAGATAACAAGGAAATACAGTTAAATTGTTTCCTTCCTTTCTTCCTCCGGGCTGACCCTGGGGAAAATCCATCTCATTTACCATTCTGGGCCACTGGATGTGATTTTTTTGCAGGTTTGGGGGGGAGTGAGGATGGAGCTAGAGATGCTGAAACTTTTTCCCCTCCTCTCTCCTCTCTTCCCAGCTGTTCCTTGACCTCTGCAGTTATCTCTAGCCTTATCAGCAACACAAGATGGCTTTTTTCACATCAGTAAGCACCATCCAAAACACAACACTCAGAAAGAATAAGGGAAAAACAAATCAATGCCCACAAACGATGGGCCAAAAAATGCATAAGGACTAGTTTTGATGAGGACAATTTATTAAAAAGCCCTAAACCATAACATCTTTGAATCTTTCCAGCATTAATTGATTAGTTTTTCCCTGGGGAGAATATACTTCGCATCCTGAGCTGAAGATGGTTCGTTTTGGCCTCTTGGGTTGGTTTTTTTTTTACTTCTCCTGTTTTAAATGAGCTTTCAGTTTAATAAATGAGATTTTTTTTCCTTTCCTTGGGGTGCTGAGCCTGTGTTGAGGCCACCTTGGGGTGCAGGACACCCCTGGATGCTTGGACACAGATCCTGCCTCCAGGAGCAGCAAACCTTCCCCTGCCCACCCACCCATGGGGATGTAATGAACATTCCGCTTTGGCGAGGGGATCATTTGGCCAAGACCTCACCCAGCACCCAGTGAGCTCAGATACGACCTGGATCAGGCCTTTTTTTACCCATTTGACCTCATTTTTGAAGACAGGGAAGAGATGGAGACAGGCTGGGGAGGGCCCACACATGGAGCTTGGTCTGGGATCTGCTCCTTACCCTCGGGGCAGTTCGCTGGAAGCAATAATTAAAAGTCATGTTAAAACAGTTTTAAAACATTTTTCCTTTATTTCTTCAGGCCAGAGAGGGAAGGAGGAGGGACAGTTTGGGTACGAGCAGCTCGTGCCCCTCGCTGAGGTAAAGTGGCAGAGTCTGGCGCTCTGGAAGGAGCTCAGGAATCCCTGGGTGTGGTTTGGAACATCCGAGCGGGATCGCTGCGGCCTCCCCCAGCACAGCCCCGTCCTCCAGCTGCCTCTCCTCCGTCTCCGTTTGAAGCTGCAGCAGGTCTGGAGTTCAGCAGAACCCCCCGCTAGATGTATTATTCATTTCTGTGCTTTAATGATGTGATAAAGTTGCTCGAAATAGGGAAAGGCTCATTAAACTTCCATTTGAATATAGAGCACAACTACGTTTGAAGGGAGAGGGAGCCAGTCCTGCACCTTCTCCCCTCCCCTCCCGCAGCCTGGAAAGAGCCCCCAGATGATGCTGATGGTGCTGTTGATGAGATTTCTGCTGCTGAGGGGTCGGCAGGAGGGAATGGGGCGGTGGGACACCCTGGAGCACCCACAGAGCCGGCAGGGTTGGGGGCTGTGTGTGGGGCACTTTCCCTCCTCCCTGGTTGAAAGTGCCGAAATCAAAGGAGGAGCGAAGTGCTGGAATTTGCTGCGGCTTTTCTGCCAGAGGCAACAGCATCTATAAAAGATGATCTGGGTCCTCTTGGTCCTTTGCATTTCCAAAAAAATTCCTCGAAGGCTCGGTTGGCCCCTCTCCCCGGCAGAGCCGAGCTGAGGTGGGCTGTGGGTGCTGCAGGACAAGGCGGTGGCCGGCCCTACGTGTGCCACCCAAAGCCACTGGGGGCTGTCACAGCCCAGCCACGCCTGGCCCGAGCCATTAGAGGCGAGCCATTAACTCCAGCGGGGTTTGTTTAGGGTTTGTCCAACCCCACTAATGGAAAACTTCCCCTTGCTGCCAGCCAGCCCCCAGTTCTTTATGTTTTGCCTCTCCTCCCTGCTTTCCCTCCCCGTGCAGGGATCTTGCTCAGCTCTCCTGATCAGAGGTTGGCTTTGATCTTCCCCAGAGAAGCCGGCTCGGTGGAGATGCTCAGCAGCCCTTGGAAAATAATTGCACCTCTCTGCAGTTGAGGAGAGAGAGCCGTGTCTGCCGTGGCCTCCTGCCCGTGGGCTCCACGGGGCTGGGATGCTGGGATGGGATCCTGAACAGGGATCCTGACAGAGAATGTGAGCAGGGAACCTGAACAAGGAATATGAGCAGGGAATGTGAGCAGGGAATCTGAACAGGGATCCTGACAGGGAAGGTGAGCAGGGATGTGAACAGGGATACTGAACAGGGAACCTAGACAGGGAACCTGAGTGGAGATCCTAACAGGGAATGAGAGCAGTGAATGTGAGCAGGGAATGTGAGCAGGGATCCTGAGCAGGGATCCCCCCTCACCTGCCCCTGGTTAATCAGACCCTGTGGATGGGCAGGTACAATCCTGGTGTGCTCTTAGTGAAGTATTTGGGTAAAAAGTGTTTGCTGCTAAGTCTGAGGGTGCTGAAATTATCTTTTAAATAAAAAGTTGCTGTTTCACCCCAAAAGCTGGTACTGGATGTCCCCTGGCTGTTGGTGGCTCTGGCACGGTGAGCACGTGGTGGGGATGGTCAGAGCAGGAGCAGCCTGGAGAAGTGGAGGTGTACAGAGAGGCTGTGGACTCCTCATTGCTGAAAGTGTCCGAGGCCAGGCTGGACGGGGCTTGGAGCAACCTGGGATAGGGGAAGGTGACCCTGCCCATGGCAGGGGTGGAACTGGATGAGCTGTAAGGTCCCTTCCCATGGATTTAGGGATGCAGATTGCAGTGGAATTTATGAATGCAATAATAAATCCCAGTGACCTCATGGCAGGAGGACAAAACCTCCCAGGACACGAATCCCAAAGCTTTCATAGCTCCACAGTTTTGTTTGATGGTAAAACCAGGTTGTTGCGGGTTGGGAAGCTCCAGACAGAGGTGGCAGAGCCACCACATCCTCAGCTCATCCTCATCTCATTGTTGTGGTGCTTCATCCCCCTCAGTCTGGGTTTGCTGGGCTGGGATTTGGAGCCCCCTGACCTCCTGCACCTCCGTGTGCTCAAACCTGACACAGCCCCGTGGGGAGAAAGCTCATTAAGATCCCTGCTGTGCTGACCATCCCCAGCTAATTATGAGCTGCCTCCTTAAATTTCCCTTGGCTTGTTTCTATTGGAGACGGGATTTGTCTCCAGTTGAGGCTGTCATTGCATTTCAATTCTCCTCTCTGCACACCAGGCTTTGGGTAGCAGTTTACATTTATTTTATATTTTTGTTCCCTCCTTTTTTTTTTTTTTTTTTTTTTTTTTTTTTTTTTTTTTTTGTCAAGTGCTTTGAGAGAAAAGTGTGATGGAAATATGGTGTCATTGTTATGATGATGAGGGGACTATTTGTGATGTGCCAGCACCCTTCTCGCTGGGATCGAACCATTTGAGACTTTCCCCAGGTGGCATTTTGCTTCCACAAAGCCAAGCACTTATGCAAATACACACACATGGAAAGTGCCTGTGTTGGTGTGTGAGTGTGTGGGGATACATAGATCATGTGGGCGTGATTGGAAAGCAAATTCTATAAATAAATCCCATTATCTTATTACACTGTAATTTTCTATCATTATCTTGCAGTGTGGATCAGATGCATCTGTGAGTTGTGAGGAGAGCGAGGGGCTGGGAAGTGGCAAACTTTGTGTCTAGCATAGAGATCCAAGGGTGGAGGAGATGGGAAGGGCTTGGGGATATCTGCAGCCCCCCCATGCCTTGCAGAGAGTTTGAGACCCCAAATCCCCTGGGATAAACCCCAATATTTTGCCCGTGCTGCTCTCCACTGAGCCGTGTCTGAGCAGGATGCACTGTTTCACAGGTGATTTGTTTTAATGGTGAATCCATCTTGTTGATGGGGGGAAAAATTAAAATGAAATAAAATCCACTGTCTAATTTTTAGTTTGAATGGATTTGGCTTCTGCTTCCAGCTTTTACTTCTCATCCTGCCTTTGGCTGATGTATTAAAGAGGTTTGGCCGTGCCTGGTGTTTTCTCCCCAGAAGGTGCTCGTGTGCTGTAATCAAATCACTCTCATTCTTCTTCCTGATAAGATAAAGAGGTGAAGCTCTTTGAGTCTCCCACTGTAAGGCATTTTTCCTGGCCCTCCGGTTATTTCTGGGCCTTTCTCTGCACTCTGGTCAATTTTTCAGCATCCTTTCCTTTTGCCAGGTGCATCCCTTGGGACTGACAGGAGCAGCTCAGTGCTGTCCCCAGACCCTGCTGTGCTCAGACTGCCTCTCCAGCCCCTGGGATGCTTTTCCTGGCTGCTGTGATTGAAAACCATGGATTTTTCTGACCCCAAAACCCTGCTTTTTCCAAACAATCTGGCTCCAAGCTGCTTAAAACCCCCAGAGAACTTTGGGACTCTGACTCGGAGTCACCATTCATCAGAAAGATCAAAAAAAAGCCTCACCAGAAAGCCTCAGCCTCATTTGAAAACCAGCACCAAGCTTTGTGATTTTGATTTAAAACATTTTTGTCTAGTCCTATTAGCCAAGAGAGGGGACACAGCTCCTGAAATGACAGTTCTATGTTTTTTTCCCTGTTAACTCCAGGCCTGTGGTCAATTAAACAGTAGATGAGGTGGATCATTGTCATGCTGCCTGTTGTGAATATGGTGTTTTATAGGGGTGGATGGGACATGGGATTTGGCCACTCTCACCTGGGATCTTGGATAAATATGCAAATAATTTCCCATGGATTCTGCAGTGGGCTGATGCTTTGACCAAGTGCAAATAAGCTGTGAGAAGAGAAAATGTTTTTTTTTCTATAACCAGAGAGATACTGAGATCGTGGGTCTTGGGATGCAGATCCTCGGATCCTCACCATGGGCCTCACTTGGATCATTATTCCACCAACTTAATCGTATTGTAGAGCTGTAGCCACATGGAATCTTTGCAGGTGAAATTTTATTTGGCTGCCTTTTGGTCTTCAATGAGTGAAAATCTATTGGGCACTCCTGACAAAATGAACTTTTGGGAATGTGAGGAAACAGCTCGGTGGCATCAGGAGCATTTTGTATTCAGAAGATCGAGGTTCCATTCCACGACCCCTGGAAATGAACATTTGAACAGCAGCAAATGCTGTGCCTGGAATGGCTGAGGTTCAGTCCCAGGTCAATGGCTGCATTTTCTCTCCATGAAGTGATCATTAATTTCGAGTTTACGGTTTATTGCTGTAAACGACTTAAAAAAAAGAAGGATTGTGCCATCCATTGGGTCGGGCACGTGCTGCTCCCTCGTCTGGGTAAGCAGCACTTTCCTGGCAGGCTCTGACCCTCACCAGCCACTTTGTGAGGTCTGGAAAAGCCATTCCAGGGCAGCCCAAGAGATTTTTTATGACTCTGTGTGTTTATTGCATTCAGAGTCCAATGCTGGAAGTACCTGGTTTAGCAGGTAAGAGGACACAAAGAAAACAGCTCCTATAAAACTCTTTAAAGCACTCTGAAATGTGCTTCAGACACTTCCCTGCTGCTGCACACGAGGGTTTAGCTCCCAGCAAAGAGGCTGTTCTTACTGGAAAGCTGTTAGTGGATGTGATCTGGATCAGGTGGAGCTCCCAGGAGAATGGGAGGTGTGAAAATCCATCTAACTCCCATCTTCCTGCCCGCCCTGATTGCTGTCACTGCCTGCCAGCCTCGCCCAGGTGACCTCGGGAATGAAGGTGAAGCCACCATTTCCAAGTTATTTTGAGCAAGTTCAAAGTGCATCATATCAAGACAGAGCCAAAGAGGCTCTTGGAGCACTGTCCCAGCCACAACTGCATCTTCCCAAAAAGCTGGAGCTGTGGATGGGCTGGGAGTGAAGCCTGGAGCTGTTCAGGGTTTGTTGAACCACACTGATTTGGTGGTGGCAAGCCAAAGGCCCAGATTTGCCACTAAAACCTTTCTCTTTCCCATTGCCAAGTTCTGTGGTTCTGTGTTTCTCTGATTCTGTAATTCTATGATTTTCCCATGCCCTTCTCAAGGTCTGCAGAGCCCCAGGGAAATGCCACCATGAGGGAGCAGCAAGCTGGACGTCTTTGGGGTGAAAACTCCCTAAAAAGAGAAGGAACACAATGATTTATCCATGGGAACTTAATGGATGGCCACAAACCCAGTGACTCTTCTCTTCTTTGGAATGATGAGTGGCAATGATGCTCCTCAGCATCCATCACCTGCCCTGTCCCTTCCCAGTGCCAAACACTTTGTACCTCACCTGGTGAAAAGATTTCGGAATTTGGCAGAGCCCTCAGCTGTTATCGGAAAGCTGCTCATAAATTAAATCCTCATTTTTTTCCCTGTCTGGAAAGAAACCCTGGATAATAAGAGTCTATTGCAAACCATCGGTCCCCTCAACATCCCCAGCCAAGAGGAGCTGAGGAGGGGTGGTGTCTTACAGGGTACAACGGCCCAAACTCCTCCTGATTCCCCCCAGTCCTTGACCATCACTCATCACTCAGGAATCTCCCCTGGAGAAGCTAAAAGAGGGAAAAAGCCATAAAACCAACGCACAGGCTGGAATATTTATTCTTTTAGTGAGGATGCAGTGTTGGATGATCCTACAGGCTGCGAGTTGTTACTTGGATATATTGATTTAAAGTATCTGTCGGGCTTGATTTTTAAAAGTGTGCTTGATTGCTGGCAGTTTTATAGGATTATGGGTTTAATTGGATGCCTGTATTTTACTGGATATAAGTGGAATTTATGGCTGTAGTCTCTGCTGTGACAAAAGCATCCCTCTGTCACCCTCCCTTCCACCAGCCAGTGAGTGGCAGAGAGGGCTCGGGGCAGGAAAAGAAAGTGAAAATCCATCCCAAAAAGGCTGCCAGGGAATTAAAAATGCTGTTATTCAGGTTGCAGAGCCAATCCAGAATGAAAAGTCTCAGGAACTGAGCCTACCTGTGAGCTAAAGACAAGGCACTTGTTAATTGCCTGATTGCACATTATTTTCAGAAGGGCTGATCTGCATATACCAAATTTGCATAATGCAAATGTTCTGTGGGAATTGTAGCGGGACCTGAGCCGGGTGAGATGTTGGGGCTGGATGTGGCTGGGCTATGTCCTTCCAGGGGAGCCTCTGAGTGCAGCTGGGTGGGAGCAGAGCCAATTAATCCCAGGAATTGATTAATCCAGAGAAAAGACAGAATAGAATAGAATAGGAGAGTGATGGAAAGGCCTGGTAACAAATCTCACTGTCCTTGCAGGGCACGTCCTTGCCTTCAAATTCAGCCTCACTCCATCAACTTTGCTCTGCTTTCCTGGCTGGCAACAAATTCTGCAAGGTCTCCTCTGGGATCCTGGGAGAGATCTGCCTTTCCATCTCTGCTGGGCCATGTCAGTGGTTTCTGCCATGGCACAGCTTCCCTTGCCCCAGACCCTTTCAGCTCCACCCTTTGTGGGACACGTCAGGCAGGACTGATCAAAAACAAATGGTGGGACCCCAGTCTTGATCTAAAATGAGGATATTTCTGTTGCAGCCTCCCAAGGAGGTTATTCCCAGGGCAGAGTCAGACCCATTGAGCCAACAGCAACATTTCCCAAGCTCGAAGCGACCAGAAAATCTTCAAAGAGCCTCTGAGCCAGACATCTCCCAATTCTGAGCCCGGCCTCGCCTCTGGCACCCTCCGACATCCTCTCCTTTCATCCTGCATGAGAACGTCTCTCTGCCCAAAATGCTCTGGGGGTTCCTCTTTCCTTCCATCTCCCCCCTACCTGTTTCATGTCCTTTTAGACCTCTTAAGCTCTTTTTGCCTTCCTTGAGGCCTTGCCCAGGTTTCCTGCCCTGCTGAGTCCTTCCCAAAAGGACTCTGTTGACTTCCAAGGAGAGTTTGTTGCTCTCCTTGCAGGCTTCTTGTTTTTTCCCAGGTGCAATTTTTCTTGCTCACTTTTTGATGGAAAGTCTTTTCCTGATGGATAGAGCTAAGTCAATCCTTCCCCAATTCCTGCTGTCTTCAGCAGGGGAGAAGAGGGAAAAAAACCCTTTTCCTTTTGGTCTTCCATCACCTGCCTTTCCGATCACTCATGTCAGGATTTCTCCTCTCACCAGGATCTTTAATGAGTGCAGCCAATAAAGACAAACTCGTCTCTCCCAAGCACATCCAAACTGCAAATGTTTTTTATTCCTTGGCTTTTTAAATTGGAATCCCAGAATGGTTTCAGTTGTAAGGGAATTTAAAGCTCATCTAATTCCGACTCTGTGCCATGGGCAGGGACACCTTCCACTGTCCCAGGTTTCTCCAAGCCCTGTCCAGCCTGGCCTTGGACACTTCCAGGGATCCAGGGGCAGGCACAGCTTCTCTGGGCACCCTGTGCCAGGGCCTCAGCACCCTCCCAGGGAGCAATTCCTTCCCACTATCCCATCTAACCCTGCCCTCCTTCACCTTTCCCCCTCATCCCATCACTCCAGGTCCTTATGAAAAGTCCCTCTCCAAAACTGTCTGCAGTGCAAGAAGTCACCAGAACACAACACGAGCTTTTCCTCCATGGGATCACCACTGTAAATCCCTCTTCATTCCCACCCTGCTGCATTCCACCCTCTGCCCCTCCCCACCCCCTGGTGCTGTCATGGAGGCTCAATCTTTACTCCAAAAGGTTCAGTTTGGAGGTTGTAAAACCCTAAATGGACGTTAAGAGGGTGGTGAGAAAATTGCTGGAGCAGCCAAGGCATCATCTTTTGCCTTGGGCAACTTTATCCCAAATGTCTGCAGCACTCATTACATGCACCCAAGGCACAGAGGAGCTTTACATCACTTTCCACTGGACTCAGGGATGAAACAAGGAGTAAATGATGGAGAAAACATCTGTGCAAGGGGGAAAACAACATGTAAGGCTCTAATTAAGCTCAACTTTTCTCAGAGAACCCTTACTTGGGGGCTGCTGACAAGGCCCCTCAGCAGATGGATCCTGGGCCCTTTGCCCCGTTTGGAAGCTGTAATTTTTGACAGAAAGTCTGTTCATTTGGATTTTAAACACTTTTCCCTTTCCTCCAGTGGTTTAATTGTCTTTTAAAGAAAAACATTTATTAAGTACCTATCAAAAAATCACAAATCAAATCAGTCTCCTTTGTCTGAAATGGGTAACTTGGGGGGGGGGGGGAGCTGTTGGTATAATAATTAATCATAAAATCCATTGGACATAAGGTATTATTAAATCCAATGGAGACTGAACTTCCAGCTGGCAGGAGCTGGCAAAGCTCTGCAGGGAGCAAAGCCTCAGTCACACCAGGTCTGGTTTGCTGTTGGTGTTGGGAAGGAAATACAGCAGGGATGGAGCAGGGATGGAGCTGGGACACAGCACAAGGGAAGCTGGGGCTCTCCTCTGGCTGAGGGGACACTGTGAACCCAAAGTGACTGAAATTCAGTATTCCATCCAACAGCTGCTGGCTGGGTCTGAGCTTTGCCGTTGGAGCTGCTGGATTTAGTGACAAATCCATGGAGAGGTTCCTTTGGATCCTGGGAGAATTAATGCAACCCAAAATGTGCCTCCATCCAAATGGGATCCAGCTGCTGCAGCTCCTGGCCCATCCTGGACCCACCCTTCACAAGGATTTTCCAGCTCCTCAGCACAAAGTCCTCTTCGGTGGATCCCAGCGCAGTCTCTGGCACCCTGAAGGATGGAAACTGGGGCCAAACCTGCGGCTGGCTCTGACACCACCGAGGTTGGAGGACAAGCAATGTGAAGCTGCAGTTTCTTCTTCTGTAAAGGTCGGGTGGCAGCAGGTGACACCCACAGGGGATCTCCACGTCTGGCAGGAGGGTGTCCTGCACTTCATAAATAGATATTTATGCTCTAAACCCAATGTGGAGCAGGAATTGGGATCAGGAGGAGGCTGACAGGGAGTTTAAAGCAGGGAGGGACCCTGAGCCATGTGCAGGCTCTCATCTGTATTTATGTGTGGCCATTCCCTCTGATCTCCCTGAGATAGAACAAATTGATCCCTGTGGTTTAGGGAATGCGAAATCCAAATTGCAGACACAAATTTAAGTCTTTTCAATCTCCCATCCCTGTCCCTCAGCTCGGAGAGGTGCAGGGAGTCTCGCTGACTCCATGAAGTTCCAGGAGCTGGTGTGCCCAGCTCTGAGAAGTCTCATCTGTCTCAGTGGCAGCAATGAGCCTGCAGGACCTTGGATTTATTCCCATTTTTTTGGCAGGCATTGAAACTTTGTGCATCAAACAAGAGGCAGTCCTGCCTCAGCACAATGGGGAGCAGAGTGGTCTGGTGTCCTGGGACAGGCTGTTCCAAAAGTGAATGGGGAAAGAGTCAGTCCTTCACAAATTTACCCAGCTGGGCATTAGCCTTGCATTAAAACCTCCCATCCCTGGCTTAATGCAGCTTAATGACTTGTTTCCCCTCCTAATTGCTGCTTGGCTACCAGCAGCTCCTTCCATCAGGTTATTCCGCAGGATGCCTGGGTGTTTTCCTGCCAGGCTACAATTAATTCACAAACCACTGGAGTGCAGGAACAGTTTAAGTGGTCTCCCCACATCGCATTACCTTGCACTTCTCTTTGCTGAATAACAGCTCCCAGCCCATCTCCCAGGGATCCTGCCTTCCCAGGCTGGTTTCTCTCCAGCCCCTTTCCACTTCAGTAATGTAAATATTTAGATCAAGGAAGAAAATGCTGTTGTCACAAAGCTTATTTTCTTTCTTGCATGGAAAGTGTTGAGCAACGACCGTTTCCCTGCTTCTTCCAGGTTATTGTGAGGAATACAAGTATTGATGGGTGGGTCCCAAAGGCTGGTGACCATACAGGATTCTATAGGTTGTGATCCCAAAGGGAATTCAGCTTTTTAAGGGAAGTTTGGGGCCTGAAATGGGGAGTTTGGGGCAATGCTTTGCTCAGAGGAACTGAGGCCCAGGCCCTTCCCAGGATCATTCAATCACAGAAGGAAAGGAACCTCAAAGATCACCAAGTCCAACCCCTGCCATGGGCAGGGACACCCCCCATAGACCAGGGCTCCATCCAGCCAGGCCTTGCACACTCCCAGGGATCCAAGGGCAGCCACAGCTGCTCTGGGCACCCTGTGCCAGGGCCTCACCACCCTCACAGGGAACAATTCCTTCCCAATATCCCATCTAACCCTGCCCTCTGGCAGTGGGAAGCCATTCCCCCTTGTCCTGTCCCTCCATCCCTTGTCACAAGTCCTTTTCCAATTCCCAGTGAGTCTTCCTGAACAACTGAAGTCCCATAAACCCCATAAACTGCAAATTTTCCAGGCTGGTCAAATCAAGGTTTCTTTAGAAATAATTGTTGCTGAAACTGCGGTGTTGCTGCTGTCTTTGATTTGCTGCTCTGTGTGACACTCTGATGTTTCTGCAGCTCTGGAAACTCCCTGTGGAATTAAGTACAGCCCTGTGGCCCTCAGTCACCCCTCAGTCATGGAACTGGAGAATATCTGGAGCTGGAAGGGACCCACAAGGATCATCATGTCCAGTGACCCACGATGGCATCGAGTAATGTGTCCATGCTCAGCACACCTGGAGAGTGGAACATGGACCCACACTGGCATTTGGGGGATGCAGCTCTCACTCATGGGTGGGAGCTCATGCTCAGCAGAGAATCGTGGAGCCCCAGACTGGTTTGGGTTGGAAGGGACCTTAAAGCTCATCCAGTTCCACTCCTGCCATGGGCAGGGACACCTTCCACTGTCCCAGGGTGCTCCAAGCCCCATCCAACCTGGCCTTGGACACTTCCAGGGCTGGGGCAGCCACAGCTTCTCTGGGCACCCTGTGCCAGGGCCTCACCACCCTCCCAGTAACATCTCCTGGGTAATGGTGATAACCAAGTCATGGGGCTGGAAATTCAAATAAACCCAAGATCTGGAGCACCAGTAGAGTCCCCAGATTGTGGCCGACGTGGTTCTACTGGCAGCACCACCAGTGCTGCGCCAAAGCCACTTCAGCCCTGCAGAAGCAGAAAGGAGCAGAGCACCAGAAAAGAGCTGCAGCCTGCCTGGATCCTCACCCTGCTGAGCTCTCTCCATCCCGATCCCAAAGGCATCCGGTGATCAGCGCTGGTTTAGGCCCCTTCTCTGTGCTCCTAAACGCTTTCAGTGCTGATTTGCCAGCGGGGCAGCGATGGGACCTGACTCACTCCCTGTCCCTGGGAGTGCCCAGCCGAGCACAAAGGCAGCAGCCCCGGGAGCGGGAGCGGCTGCCAGAGCGTCTGCAAGCTCTGACTAATCAAAGCTACACTGATTACACGAGTTTTGCAAAGGTTTCTTTGCAGGGATGATGCAGGGAGGCTTTCAAAGGGGCCAGACTGTCAGGCACTGGATGGGGGATGTGATATTGAGGCCAGAGATGCTGCAATATTTTCCTAGATTAGAGATTAACGCACTTCTAATTAATTTTGATGCTATGTAATATGATAAAGTTGTGTCTTTTTTGTGATGCTGGGCTAGCTCATAATCCAATCTTTAATTATTATCTCTTGCTTTTAAAATAAAGAAAAAGGCTATTACGTTAAAATGCCGGCCAGGCAGAGGCCGTCGGGAAGCCGAGGGCTTCGTACGTTGATGGAGGCTGTAAATTTGGAGTCTTTCTTTCTTTCCATTTAATGAGCTGGATTGTCTGCAGGATCTGACTGGCAAGAGGTTTGAAACTATAAAACCTCCCAGAGGCTGAGCACAGCCTCCTGACCTGGATATGTGGGGAGTAGGACGGGGTGGGCAGAGGTGTTGGCTGTGCCCTCGTTGAGCTCTGCCAGTAAAGGCAGGGCTGAGAAAGAACCACGGAAAATAATTCAAGGGCTGGCAAAAAAAAAAAAAAAAAAAGCTTTAAAGTGCTCCATCTGCTTAATTTATTAAAAAGGAGACAGAGAGGTGACTTGATTACCATGTCTAAGTAGCTTCACAGGGAGAAAATACCAGATACTAAAGGGCTCTTTAAGCCCTCAGAGAAAGGCAGAATGGGAACAAATAGTTTAAAGTCAGCCACAGAGCAAAGTTAAATGAGAAACTGCAATTTTTTCCAAAATATTGAGGCTGTGAAAGCGTCAGAGGAGGAGGGCTCTCCGAGGCTCTTGACATCTGTGGAACAAGAAGGGATGTCTCTCAAGGGGGCACGTGCCAGCATCCAGCTTCCTAAGAGCTGCAGGATCCCCCTGGGGTCCAAGGTGCAGGAGCTCATCTTTGAAAAGTCAGCCTGAGAACCCTGAAAGCATTGCTCAGCCTCTTCCCAAAATGATGTAAGCAGAGCTTTTTCCATGCCGGCAATCTCCACGATCGAGAGATATTTGTCTTCATTTACCACCAAAGGCATCAGCAATCCTTCCACTTTGTTTTCTCCCTGCGAAGAAACAAACAAACTAACCGACAAAAAGCCTTTGCTCCTCAGGAAACTTTTTAACAGTCATGAGGTGTGCAAGGGCCGCCTCAGATGCTGCCTGAGCCGTCTCCCGCTCCCTTTCAACACTCGGTCTTCTGGGTATGCATTTGTTTGCTTTTGTTTTGCTCTCAAATAAAGTTGTAGCTTTGTTCTTGCCTTTCCAAACGCCCTTAGTATTCCCGGGGAAAAGCCTGGAAATGAAGCTGCCAGCTCCCGCCAGCCTGACGGGAGCGGACACTGATCAGACAGGCGATTCCCCAGCATTTTATTTACCATCACCAGGCCCTTATCTCCAGCTCTGCCCAGCTCTGGAGAGGCTCCCCCTGGCCCAGCTGCTCCCCCTCCCAGTCAGAGCCGTGATTTGTGTAACCGGCTCTGCCCTAATCTCTCGCCTTGATCAGAGCTTCATCCCACTTAGCTCCCACCCGGCTGAATTTTTGACTTGATAAATTGGATGGGGATTTCGGTGGGATCTCAGGGCCTTCCAGGCTGCTCGTTGCTTGGCTGAACTTTGTCAAACACAAACTGACGCACGATTGTCAAGGGAGATTTGGATCCAACGAGTCAGAGAGAGCTGGAAAGGCATAACATGGCTCCAGTCCCAGGTTTTATGTCGGGGTGTGGGATGGGGAGGTATCAGGCCTCCTTAAACAGGAAAAGACACTTCTTTGACCTTCAGTTCTACGCTCACATCTCTGCTGGAGCGGTTTTGGCCGCCAGGTCTGATGGAGCGCGGGGCTGATCCGATAGCGCTGCTGAGTTATGGATGCGCCACTAATGGCACAGCCTCGCCTCCCGGGAAAAGGGCTCCAGCTAAATTCCAGGCTTTATCTCGCCCATGTAACCTGCACATACTTATGTGCATCTGTTATATCTAAATATTTATTTGTGGCACACCAGCAGAGGTCCTTTACCTCTCTATTTACTCTGCTTTGAAGTATTGATCTATAATTACCCGTGAGTACCTTGCCTGTAAACATTTCCCTGCAGATGTACTTATAAATACCACTTACCTAAACACCCCCCTGCATTTTCACCTGTAAATATCCCTTGCCAGGAAAGGGCCATGGCAAACTTCTTAAATCAGCAGGAGGAAGAGACTCTACAGAACATTTTGTGCAGGTGGAGCAGAGCCTGGTGGGGCACAGGGTACTGGGGAAAGTCTGAGACCATTTTGTGGTTTCCATCTGTCCCCTCAAGAGGCAAAAGCTGCTGTTCTTTTTTTTTTTTTTTCCCTGGCTGACCTTAAACTTCACTCCTGTCATTTGAGAGGTCATCAGGAGTAATTAAGAAGTCCAGCTATATTCCAGACTTATTGATAATGGTATTAATATAGAGCAGCTTTCAGCCTCCAAAACATCAGGGGCTTTGGGGACCAGACGTTTGTGAGTGTCTATTAAAGTCATCTGCTCCAAAGCAAGCACAAGTATCAGGAAGCAGAGCATGCTCAAGAGCTCCAGATGTTCCAGATGTTGGAACAGCTGCTGGCAGAATTTCTCCTATGGTATCACAAAGGTCACAATCTCTACCAGTGAGTATCCTCCTCAGATATGGGGATAATTTAAATGATAATGCCTCAAAAACAGGTTCCTGATAGGACAAAGTATCTCTGGTGTGTTGTGGATAGAAATTCTTGGCTGAAAACACCAGATAAAGCCCCAAAAGATGCCAGGCACTGGATCATCCTTAATGATGCAGACCTGGAGGTTGCAGAGAAGCTGTAACTTCTTCTTGTGCAGCCCCACAAGCACAGTTACTACTAAAAATGTTATTTCCATCACCAGAGGAAAATCTGGGAGCCCTTTCCCAAGTGCCAAATGCTTGGAGGGAGACGTAAGACACTGGATGAGCTGGATGACCTTGAGGAAGGGCACTCGAGGGTGCTGAGTGAGACCAGCCATGGGTCATCTGTCTCCTCCTTGCTCCAGCATCTGATCTACTTTGGAAATAAAATTTGGATTTTGCCCTTTGGAAAGATATCTGGCCCTGGAAACGAAAAATATTTGGAAAGGGGGAATAGTGTCTTCATCCCTGTTGGCTTCATTCCTGATGTTTTCAGTTCTGCCCAAGTTCAGGGGACATGTGCTTTAAGAGCAGCTCTGAGGGCACAAGGATCCTGATGCCCACCCTCAGGAGGGAATCTGGCCTCTCCCTGAGGGAATTTGACCAAAACCCCTGAATGGAGTCAGTCTGGAGGCCCAGAGGTGTAATCCAGGCTTACCCCATGGCAACATGGGACTGCCCAGCTATGATTCCTGTTCTCTGTGACCCCACATCCAATTTATTATGAAAAAAACCAGATTTTACTTTAACCAAACCTTCTGCTTGCAAAGTGCTTGTAGATGTATTTGATGGGAAGAGCTCTTCTCCAGAAAAATGAGGTGCATCCCTCCTGCAATGCTGGGGCTGAACCAGACACTTTTACACTTTCACCTCAGCCCTTGGATTGCTCCATGCCTTGATACTCTGCTTTCTGAACTGAAGAAAAAAAAAAAAGGAAAAAAAGAGAAAAAAAAAATCAAAAGTGTGGGTTTCCATGGAGACAAGAGTTCTGTTCTAAAATCTGAGAGCAAGCAAGCTCTGGATTTGGTGTTTTGATGCAGACGCTTGGGTTTAACTTTAAGGGAAGACGTTGGCTCAGACTGGAGCTGTTTGGAGGGGCTGTTTTTTTATGTGGGGGGTGTTTTATAGGATCTGGGGGGATTCCATTGAAAAGGGGGAAGAAAACCCTCTTCAGTCCTTTACAGAGGAAAAGAACCCACAAACAATGGGAATGCTGGAGTCATCTGGGGCATGTCCAACCCCTCAAGGTGTCCGTAATGGAAGATCCAACCTCCACCTGAGGCCAGCAGGGAGAAGATGTGTCCTCTCCTGGTCCTGAACCCCTGGAGAAAACACGGATGGCTTGGCACAGGAGGGAGCTGCGGGATGGAGGCCCTTGGGCTGCAATGTGCTTTGCTTCCCACACATCTGCTCTCCAGGCAGGAATTTCACCGGCTCTGTAACAATGTGTTGGGTTCTTCACTCGGCTCATGAGCTCTTGATACTTTGAGCCTTAATTGATTGGCTTTTCATGGGCTTGATTGCAGCAGCTCGGAGGAATCAGAGCAGCAGAAGGTGACAGGAAGCGTTAGCACTTTGGAGAGCCCGGCTAATGATTTGTGTGCGGGCAAAAAATGGGAATTAATTCTCAGGGAAGAAATCCCGCTTTGAGGGAAGTGAGACACCAAACATGCTAACGACCTGTCAAAGCAGGTGCTGAGGAGCTGCTGCCCCAGGCTTGACCCTTCGTGGGATTCTGAGCAGAGTGGTTTGGAGACAAGGTGCCAAACTGGGCTGGGATGCCACCCCTGGAAACTTCTTCCAAAACATATCCATGAGGCTTCCTATGGCTTCCCAATGTTCAGGAAGAGCATTCAAGTTGCCACTGAAAATCAGTGATGGAGTGAAATGCCATGGATAACCTAATGAATTTTTTTTTTTTTTAAGATAATCTTATATTGAATAGGGAGACAGTGAAGGGAGAAGGTGGAAGGTGTTTGCAGCAGAGCTGGGTGGAGAAAGTCCTTCCTGGTCCATGAAGCATAGAACAGAATAATGGAATAATTTAGGTCAAAAAAGCTCTCAAAAGTTACCACGTCCTTTGATTCCCAGCACTGCCTAGGCCAGCACTAACCGATGTCCCCAAGTGCCATGTCTGCATGGTTTTTAAATCTCTCCAGGGATGGTCACTCCACCGCTGCCCTGTGCAGTTTCAATCCTTTCCATGAAGAAATTTTCCTCAGTATCCAATCTAAACTTGCCCTGGTGCAACTTGAGGCTCTTTCCTCTTGTCCCGTCCTTTGTTCCCTGGAGCAGAGCCCAATCCACCCCAGCTGCCCCCTTCTGTCAGGGAGTTGTGGAGAGCCAGAAGAAGGGAATAGACATCAGAGCATGGATGGGGGTGGGAAGAGGGATGACTGCTGTGCCTCTGTACATCTCCAGTGTGCAGCAACCTCCTGAGAGAACCTGGGATAGAAATGTGCAGCCCCTGAGACTCTGAGTCCCTGGGAGTGTCCAAGGCCAGGCTGGATGGGGCTTGGAGCTACCTGGGATAATGGAAGTTGTCCCTGCAATGGCAGGGGTGGGACTGGATGAGCTTTAAGGTCCCTTCCAACCCAAACCAATCTGAGATTCTAAGATATCTGGGGCAGTCCCTTTTTCCTCAGTGTATTTGTAGCTTCTTGCTGGAAATCCAGGAGTCCTCAAAGCCATTCCTGATGCAGAACTGGCTCTTGCAAAAGGCAGCTTTGAACACCACTTTTATTCAGGGATCATACCCCTCCATGGGGAAAAGTTCTCCCAGGAGGATTTACTCCTGGATTTACTCCTGGTGCCAATCCTGAGAGCAGACCGGAGAAAGGCAGCTCTGCTGAACTCTCCCTACAGTGGGAATATGAATGTTTTGTTTCAATAACATTTAACAGCGATTGCCTGGGTGACCTCTGCCCTGCTGTGATTAAATATTAATATTCTTCTACTCTGGGCTCCTGCTCTGCTTTTCCTCCTCTGGTTTCTAAATGAAGCTGCCCAGCCTTGGCCTTTCTTTGGAGCACGGGGATGGAGTATGGATGAGGCAGTACTGGATCCAACCCCAACCAAAGCTCCGGGCTTTGCTCTGAGCTTTACATGGGAAAAAAAAAAGAGCCGGGCTATGAAGTTGCTGAACTCAGGAGAATTTAATAACACTCAGCCACCAGCAAAGCGATTCAATGCTGGCTCCTAATTCCGTAAGTGCCTCGCTGATGGTTTTCCCGGCTGCCGGCGGTGCAGTGGGGCTAATCTGTGAGCGGGCCACCCGTTATCACATCCGCCCGGCAGGAGCTGGGACGGGCTGGAACGAGCTGCTGGCATTTCTGCAGCGGTGATGGAGGGTGTGAGGGATGAGGGCGGCAGGCTGGTGGCTGGTTTGCTGTGGGGTTTGAGAACCTGGTTGGCTTTGGGGTATCTGATACAGGGACAGGGGGTGTGGGGCTGGATGTAGGATGCTCCCAGGGGAGGAGGAGAAGGGGGAAGGCAGTGAGAGGGGTGAGTCTGGCTGGAGCAGAGCTGTGTTCCTGCTCCTTTTCTGCTGGATGGTTTCAGGTTTCAGCTTTTGACTCAAAATAAGCTCCATTTTGCCTTAAATTTCACCTCTAAGATGCACAGATAAGAGGTTCCCCTTCAATCATACTTTTTGCTCCAGACAGTGCCATGTTCCTGTTGAATCACCCTATTTTCTAAGATTTTTTTCATTATTATTATTTTTTATTTATTTTATTTTAACTCTGAATGTGTTGGATTTGGGAATGCCTCGGGGGTTTGCTTGCTCCTCTCAATCCCTGGGCTCAGAGAGCACCAGGAGCCAGCACCCAAAGAGAGCCGAGGATGCTGCACAGCCAGCGCAGCGTCCCTCGTTCCCTCCGTGCCGGCGCCGCTTCCCCGCTGCTCCCATCTCCACAGCAGATGATTTGCCCGACCTTTAGATGGGAGATGTTCAGAAGGCAGCCAGGCTGATCGGGAGTTTAATGCTGATTGAGGCGGTAATGTGGC
Source organism: Dicaeum eximium (assembly GCA_013396995.1). NCBI lineage: Eukaryota > Metazoa > Chordata > Aves > Passeriformes > Dicaeidae > Dicaeum > Dicaeum eximium. The sequence goes on from VWZP01000625.1 coordinate 434,514, forward strand.
TGTTCCCGATGCGCCCCGGCGGGCTGGGGACACTTCCACGCTCTCACCAGCAGAGCTTCCAAATGGACTCCACTGCCACGTCCCTGTTCCGTTCAAGGGGATCATTTATTTCAGTTTTGAGGATCAAAGTGTGTGAACGCCTGTGTCTCACTGCTGCAGAGCCTGAAAACCTGAGCTGTTCATCAGCTGTGCTTCGGCTGAGGGGCTCTAGCCCAGAGGAGCCTGAATCCAAGGGATGGGAAAAGCATCTCTGGGCTGCTCTGGGTACCATATCCCATATTTGGGTGCCATATCCCATATTCCTCCAGATTCCAGGATGCCTGCATATCTGCTTTATAGAGGCTAGCCACATCTAATGGTGGTGTGAGAGCAAGATGTGCAATTCCATGGGGAAAACAGGGAGTGCAAGGAAATTTCCTCAGGGAAAGTCATGGCTGGGTCACTAGGAGGCAGTTAATCCTTTTAAACAGGCTCGGGGCACTTGGGAAAATAAGTCCTGTGCTGAAAAGGTTCGAGTGTGTTTGGTATAAAAGGGTTTGGGTTCAAGGGCCTTTGGTATAAAAGTGTCGCTCGTCCCAGCCCCGCCCTGCAGGAGGAGGTGGCCACTCCCTGGAGATCCGCTCCTTTTCCAACTCTTTGGCAACCGCCACATTGTTCTAGCTCCAAAAAATAACAAAGCTGGGGAAAGAAAAGGACAACAAAATATATCCCACTGTAAACAAACATGTCAATTAGTGTAATCAGCTCTAATGAGGAAAGGGAAGCCAAATTCCACACTTTGAGTGGCTGTTTGGGCTGGCTCCCCGCAGGCCAGGCCGGCTCCTTCACCCCGTGTGTGCTGGGGGTAGTTGGGGTGTGACCAGCCATTCCTGCTGGGTTTGGGATCAGTGCTGTGCCACTTTTCCTCCAGGCCCTGTTTTTTGGGAAATGGATGGAGGGTGCATCCCTGACTCGCAGCGCTCAGTCACAAACAAAAGGCGATGATTTATAATTTGCTGTTATTGTGCTGCTCCTCCATCATCCCGAGCCAGCCCTGCCAGTTGGGCCTTGGGACCGGCAGAAGGAATTGCTTTGCCTTCCATTTGCTCAATAAATAATAATAATAATAATTGACATAATGGCAATAATAAAACCCATCCATCTCCCCCACCACCCTCCCCAGCGTGGCGAGGGGAGCCCAACTTTTGGTATCATTTATTTAGCAGGTGGATTGGGGTTGGTTGACTTTAACATGAGCTGTCACCAAACAAATCTCCCTGCGGCACAGCGGGTATTAAAACCATCTTTCATGAATTCAAAGCTTCCAAGAGGGGCCATCAGAGAAATGAGGACCAGGACTGGATGCTTGGTTATTTTTTTTCCCCCTCCTGTGAGATGTTAAGTACTAAACATCCTTATTTGGTCCCAAAATCACAAGGGTTGGATGTTCCCCAGCAAAAAATTCCATCAAAATTAATAGCTGTCCTTTGCACTTCCCCAGATTCAATGATTTTTCCTGTATTAGTGGTGCTAGGTCAGTTATTATGGGCTGGGCATCTGGGATAAGGGGAGAAGGTGGAAAGAGGGACATCGTGGCAAAATGGTGTGAAACACAGTAAAACCTTTCAGCTGGGCTTGAAGGGGGTCCTGGCTGTGTGGACCCCAGTGGGAGGAAGGAAAAGTGGGATAAGTGAGGAGGACAAAGTACTGTCCCAAAGGCTGGAATATGCTGACTCTTTCTCATCCACAGCCAGATCCTGGGTGCATCCCTGCACCCTTTGGAGCCCCCAAATCACATGGGTGTGTGAGTGGCAGGAACTGGTCTGTGTAACACAGCTGGGGGCTGAAGGCAGCTCCACACTGGAAATGCTGCATCCCAAATCTCCTCCCAGCCAAGAGTCCCTTCCAGTGGTGGTTGTGGTAGGATTTATGTTACCCACCAGAGCCACTGCCATCCTAGTGAGTATCCTGAGGCCTTCCAGAATCCAGGCCTGGAAATCAGATTCCCTGTAAGCACTGAGCTTGAAAACCAAACAAAAGGAATGTCCCTGCTCATTGCAGAGGGAGTGAAGTGGATGATCTTTGGAGGTCCCTTCCAACCCAGTCCAGCTCAATCCAACATTCCCATTCCATTCCATTCCATTCCATTCCATTCCATTCCATTCCATTCCATTCCATTCCATTCCATTCATCTCCTCTCTTAAAATAAAGAATCACACTAGAAATTCTGGGCCTCCTGACTCCTCCACTGCAAATTTGATTTTACTTTGTTTTTTGGTTTTTGGTTTTTGGTTTTTTTTTTTTTAATTTTTTATTTCCCCCCCTTTTCTTTCCCCTAGAGAAATGGTTTGAGGGACAGCTGCTGGCTCTGCTGCTGCTGCTGCAAACAGCCAGAGAGTTCCCACACAGCTCCTTTCATGGCCTGGTAACACAGAGATAGAATAAATCCAACATGGAGCAGCAGCTCTGCCTTCCCAGATCCCCAAGGGAGCCTGGGTGATGTTTCCCCACAGGTCCAGCTGCCTGGGGAAGTGAGGGCCAGAGGCACCAGTGGAGCTTTTGTATTATGAAAGGTGAATATATGGATGATACTCCATGTCCCTGCATGGTCCCCATGGGGACATGATGGCAATGGGTGTTTGGAGGAGGGATAAGATCCCATGGAGCCCATGAGGGACACACCTGTCAGGTCATTTGGGATCCTGGGGGGACTTTGCTGTGAGCAGGGCTTAATCAGAGCCTGCCAAACCGTTTTCCCGAGGGTTGGTGGGACAAGCAGCAGCAAAAAGGGCCAGAACGGAGTCATTTCAAAGAGAGTGGGCAAAACGTAATCATATCCAGAGAGGACTAATCCCGGATTATCACCAGGGGTTGGAAGGGATAAACCATATCTAAGCACACAGCTTTCATCCCACGGGGCTGTCAGAGCAATTGCAGCCGCTCTGGGGCGCAGGGACTGCAGCGAGAGAGGGAGGGGGGACAGCTCTGCCAAGGGCACGGGGGGAGCTGGGGGGCAGCTGGGGACCCTCACCAGGGGGACACCGCAGTGTGGGTCCTGGCCTGGGCCATCCCTGTGTCTTTTGTGCCTGCTGGGTGTGCCTGTGGCAGGCGCATCTGTCCCTCTCTCGTGGCCGGCACCGTGACCGCTGCCTGGAGGATGTGGCTGCTCTCCTCCTTATCTTTTTGGCTTCTCTCCTCAAGTACAAATTGACCTCTCAGAATTTTCTCCTTTAATGCCCTTGTTCTCAAATGTTAATAACTGGTCAGTGACAGGCTGATTAAGCCTTCCTTCCTCCCTTATTTAGATTGGTGTCACTGCAGCAGCTCAAACGGGGCTGTAAAGAACATTAACACCCGCTCGGCACTGACAGGGCAAACTATTCCCTGGGAATTGATAAGGGCTTTTTCTGGAAATGAATTTGGTGCTGGCAAAACAAACGGATGCCTTGAGCTCCATCCATCTCCCTTCCTTTAATAACTTTCATTTGTTCGGCGCTATCTCCAGCACCAATTAACGTAACGAATGCCTTTTGTCCCAGCAGGGGCTTTTGTAGGAGCTTCCAGTGGGACAGATCCACTTCCCTCCTCTTCTCTCCCCTTCATTTCTCAGCTTGGGGTGAGGTTTTCTCCCCATGAGCAGGGGCTGAGTGGCCCAAAATAGCATCCTTTTCTCATGGCATCCTGCCTGGATCCATATCTATATCCATACCTATATCTATGTATCTATACCTTGGTCTAGTATCTATATTTGTATCTTTCCTTATCTTATCTTTATCTATACTTGTATCTGTACCATCTGTATTTGTATCTTCATCTGCATGTGTAGCTATTTTCATGCCATTCATAACCACATCCATATAATTTGTATCCATATAATTTACATCCATATCCATCCAACCTATATCTATATCCATACAATCTGCACCTGTAGCTACACCTGTATCTGTCTATATATCCATATCCATGAAATCTATGTCTATATCCATACCCTCAGCATGCACATCTATGTCCATGTCCATGTCCATGTCCATGTCCATGACTATTTAAATTTTATCAATATCAATATCAAGACATATTTTCTTATCATCTATATCTGTATCAACTTTATTTGTATCTGTATCTGCATCTGTTGCTGCACCCACGTCATTCCCATCCATATCCATATAACTGATAACCATATCCATATAATCTATATCCAAATAATCTGTATCTTTATCCATGTAATCTATATCTCTAGCTATACCTGTACCTATATCTGTCTATATATCCATATCCATACCATCCATATCCCTAAAATCTATGGTTACATCTATGTCCTTAGCACATGTCCATATCCATGTCCATACCATAGCATCTCTATCTGTATCTGTACTCACCCAAGCTGAGAAGGAGCTGGAGGGGGAGGAGGGAAGGGATTCCCATGGGAGGATGAAGCCACCACCCATGGAAGGCCTTGGATCCCTCCCAGGGATGGGGCAGCCATGGCTTTCCTGGGCACCCTATGCCAGGGCCTCCCCACCCTTGTGGGGAAGAGTTCTTCCCCAAAATCCCATCCAAACCTACTCTCTTTCAGTTGGAAGCCATTCCCCCTCATCCTGTTACTCCAGGCCCTTGGAATACAAACCTGGAGCTCCCACTGGACAGCACTGGGACGCCAATTCCTGTCCTGTACTCCAGTTTTGTCACATTAAGGGCATTTAAACACTCCATGAGTGGGAGTGTTGCAAAGGCAAGAGGCTGGAGGAGGACTGAAGCTTCAGGATCAGCACACAGAGCAACCCTCTGATGCCTAAGCACCCCAAAATCCCCCAGCACCCCAACCCCTCACAGGACGCAGCTTGAGCTTCCCAAGCCCAGGATTTGGAACATGAAGCCAGTGATTTAATCTAGCAGAGAGAAGAGAAGAGAGGATTTTTTACAGCTGGGTAAGTGCTGCATGGGGCAAGTCAAGAGTTTCTCCTTTTATAGACCTTATCCCACTATTGAGATATAATCTCTTCCCTGTCTCCCTGTAAATACTCTCTTACAAATTCAGAGTGGCTGTGCCCTGACCCCAGGGCTGTCAAATCCTCCTCCTGCCAGCCTTGAGTGAAATCCAGGCGATACCTGGGAGGGTTATTCCTGTTAAAGGGGCTGCTGCAGCACTGCAGGGTTTAAAACAGACCTGGCCCTCGCCAAGAGAGGCAGAAAACCGGGAAGAATGAGGAAGTGCAAATAGGAGAGGATCAAGGCAGTGCCACAGCAGCTGGGAAAAAGGAGATACATAAATGTGAACATGGTTTTTCAAGAGTGAGAAAGAAGCAGCCCAAGGCTTGGTCAGCTGTCACCAGGCTGCGATAAGGACAGGGGAGTTGAAATCCCATTTAGCTACGATCCTCGGGGAAGTGCTGCAGTGGGGAAGGCAGTGGGAGGCAGCACGGATCCAGCAGGTGGAAATTTCTCTTCTAGAGCAGGGATCAAACCTCTCCATGAGTGACTCTGGTTCTCCAGCAAGAAGAAATTGGGTGCTTGATCTCCCTCCACCACTTCTGAGCCACTTTTTTCTGTGGTGAAAGGACTTCTCTAACCCTTTGCTGAGGCTTTGGAGCTCAGTCAGGCAGAGAAACAAATGTGAAATCGGGGGCCAGCGCATCCAACTCTTTCCCTGGCGCTTGATTAAATGGGTAGAAAATAAATTCCAGCCTCCCATTGGCTTTCTCTGGAGCTGAGGCTGCTTTTTTGGAGCAGTGAGAAGGTGGAGGCTGCAAGCCCAGGCAGCTCTGGCTGCTCTGCCAAGCAAAGCACTGGGGGAATGGGACAAACACAGCAGAAAAAGCCCATCTTACAAACAAAGCCTTGAAGCTTCACTTGAAAATGAAGAAAAATTCATTTTCTGGTGCAACTGAATAGTTAATGAGGGGTATCAAGGGTGCAGCACAGTTTGGGTTGGAAGAGATCACTGTTCTCTCTCCATCCTCAGCCTCCAGAACAACATCTGATTTCTCCAGGCGGGGACATTTTGAGCCAAAAAATCCTAGAAGGAGGGACAAGTGCAGTTTGGAGCCCCAGCTTTTTCTGTCTCTATGAGGAGTCCAACTGCAGAGGCAGAGGCTTGGTACAGATCCATCTGCAGCTGCGCTGATCCCTGGGGTCCCTCATTCCCAACATTCCCGCTGTGCTGGGTAGAGGGGGCAAAGCTTTTATTATAATATGTGGGCAAGAGTTGCTAAATCTCAAAAAAGCCAAAAATCATTGACAATTTGTCACTGAGGGCAAATTTTGGCTCCTTGATGCCCTGAGCAAGGCACCAAATGGGGCATCCAGGCCATACCCAGTCAGGGAATTGCAGAAATTTTTTCAGGACAAGTTCTGCAAGCCATTAAAACATTGTAGGGTGTCACCTTGATTTTCAGCCTTCTGATGTTTTCATTTTTGTGATAAAGTTTCTGTAAACACGCAGATGTTTTCCTAACTGTCTTTTTGTTTTTCATTCCTTTCTCCTGAGAGGAGAAAGGTCTGATGGGCCTTTTCATTGACCAATGTGGTTGGAGAGGTGGTTACCTCATTCTCCAATCCACGGTCGTTCCTAAAACTCTATATAATACGAAAATCAAAATAAAGTTTCTTTTTCTTTGCCTTTTCCCGAGCTGGAGTTTGCTGTGTCTCTGTGATTTGTGTTGCGCTCTATTGTGACTGGGGTTTGCACAACACAGTTTTTTTCCAGGATTAGGAGTAGCCTAAAGAGCTGCCATCCCACTCCATCCCTGCTGGCCCTGCTCCCTGTGCTCCGTATCTCTTTTGTGTTGGTCAGCACTGGGATTCCTTGATCCGAGGTCTGGCTGGTGCAGGTCAGGACTGTAAGGTCTGCTGAGACCCAGAGCTCAAATATCTAGAAATAAAGAGCAAATAACAAATATGAGAGAAATCCAGATCTTTCCAGCTCAGCTCCAAGTGGAAGAAACCTTTCCTACCCATCCCTTTTTTTTTATTCCTGCAGAGATTGTTGATTTTTTTCCAACACCTTGTGGTCCCAGTAACTCAGAGCAGGTAGCAGGGGCTGGGATCAGGATTTGATTACTGATCTGATTTAGGCTGTCAAGCCAGGTGTCTCTCTGTAGAGATTGCAAGTGTTTCATGGACAATTTGCAATGAAAGAGAGGAGCTTAAGGAATGATTTATTCCATAACAATAGCAATGATAATAATGGAAGGGCTGGATGTGGGCAGCATCCAGCACATGGGGAGTCACTTCCACAGGCTCTGGAAGCTGCTGTTGCACAAGAGATAGCAACAGATACCATTCAAATGGGAGGAATCTGAATTTCAGATTCCCCTGGCACATTCTCCTTGGTGTAAAGGGAGGATAAGGACGCTGGATCTCTCCTGTGATGATTGAAGTTGGTTGTTAGAGTGATTTCTGTTGGAAAATGAAAGAGAGAACCATGGCAACCCCTGCCAAGTCCCTTAACTTATCCCTGCATGGTCCCTGTGGGGGGCAGGACCCCGTCTCACCCTGAAGGGATCCTGCAGGAGGCTGGAGGCTCCAGTGACGTGGGGATGGTGAGGAGACAGTAAATAGGTTGTGTATCAAAGCACTGGCATTCCCTGTCTGTGCAGCCCTCCTGGGAAGAGGCTGCAATCAGATGCTGAGAGATGTGCCAAAAAGGAATCTTGTCCTTTCCACACCTGTGCATTAACTGGGATTTTATTCTGGGGAGGATGTGCCTCACCTGAGAAGTCCTTCAGATGCCACAGCCAAGCTCTTCTCTGATGAAGTGCCAGGAAAAGCTCCTGAGAGTGTTCTTTGACATCACTGGAGAGGCAATGAATCAGCAAATGCAACTCATCCCATCCCATCCCATCCCATCCCATCCCATCCCATCCCATCCCATCCCATCCCATCCCATCCCATCCCATCCCATCCCTCTGTCAGCATGGAAGGATGGGAGCATGGGAGGAGTATCCAGGGTGCCTTGGGAGCAGGGATGGTGGGTTCAGATTGCCTTGGTATCCCAGCTCCAGGTCAGGGGGCTGGAGTCACCCAGGGGCTGTGGCAGTGCTGGGACATGAGGCAGGGACATTGCTGGCACCCTCTGTGGAAGGGGATGTCCTCAATAGCATCACCAGTAGGGTTGGATTGACCTTTTCAAGGACTTCTGAAGATCCTGGATAGCCTTGACAGCTGGATCTCCAAAATCCTCATTCCCAGGCATTGACACGTCCTCATCTGAACACATTCCAGCCCCAGATATTAACTTGGTCTGGCCTCATTACCCACTCCCTGGCAGATGAACATCTTTTTGTGTATCCCAGCCAAATCACCTTCCTCCCCCTCCTTTTGCACTAATTAACACCATCCCCAGGTATTTACTCTGTGGATGGATCCATCTCCCTTTCCACTGCAGAACCTTTCCGTCCCTGACAGCAGGAGCCCCAGCCATGCGCCCAGATTGATGTCACCACACTCCAAACACTGTGTCCTCTTGTAGAGCAGTGGAGCACAAAATGCAGGAGATCAGTGCAGCAGAACGCGCTGCGCCGGCACGCCTGGGCAATGTCACTCCTCTGGCAGTGACGGCCACAAGAGTTCCTTGTCCTTGACCATTGCCTGCTTGTCTGCTCCTCCTTGGAGACCTCTGCTCCCAGGGAAACTGGGAAAACCCTTCTGCTAATGCTGGCATGATGGGGACAGCATCTTCTCTCTTGCACGGATGCCGAGCCTGGATTTGCAAACTCTTCTTGGCTCCAAAAGCAGCTTAAACATTTCAGCTCTCAAGTGAAGGGCAGCCATCACCCGGCACAGCATTGAAGAGGTTTAAGTCAACCCCAAACCATCCTGACCCACTTCACTCCCTGTAGTCAAGGAGATTTTTCCTCTTTGGAAGAAAAGAGATGGCACTGGAGGGCCTGATTCTCATTTACACTTGAGCTGCTCTGAACATTAAAGGGCTCTGGGAGCTGCATTTGCAGCCTGGAGAGGCTGGAGTGGAAATGAGGATCCAGCCCTTGAGCTAACGAGATGCTCAGCACCTTCCAGAACAGGCATGGAGTCAAAGCCTCCCTTCTGCACAACACCGCAGGGCCAGCACCTGGGGAAGGGGATCCTAAAGAACCCAGTGAGATCCATTATGCTTTTTAGGAAGAACTCATATCCCAAAAGACCTGCCCTGTGAGCTGCCTATCCCACTGCAAATTCCCACAGCTCCAGGCAGGGATGAGCATCACCCTGTGCTGATTCCAGCTCCAGTGGCAGCCAGTTTACATCAGTCCTTTGGCACTGCCCTCACTGGGAGGGCTTTTTCATAGAATCATAGAATTGATTAAGCTGGAAAAGATCTCCAGGATCATCAGGTCCAACATTTAACCCCCCACTGCCAAGGCCACCTCTAACCCAAGTCCCCAAGTGCCACATCTACATGCCATTTAAATCCCTCCACAATCAGTGTCTCCACCACTTAGGGAAGGCTGTTCAACACATTTCTGATTAAATCCATGGAATTATGCAGACAACAAAAGGGTTTTGACCAACTGGAGAGGAAAGAAATCCCCCAGACCCTCCCTGCCCAAAGCATTTTGTTCAAGTCCCAGATTTTGGGGTGTGCATGCCCAAAACTGCACACACCCAAATGAAGATTTAGGGACACCTCTGAGTTTCTAACCCCAGGCTCATCTTCCCACAGGTATATCCAGATGCAAAGGGATGGGAATGTGTTGTTTGAAGGAGTGCACTCAGCTGTGGCCACAGACGTTCATCTGGGCCATGGAGGCACTTGGGGGATGCAGAATTAATGGGAATGAACAGAAAGCAATGAGGATGCTCCCAAATGGAGATGGATCCTACCTGTACATATTTATATCTGGGACAGAAGCAACCACACCTTGTGTTCACGTTACATAACTCCAGCAGAGCTTCCTCTGAATTTATCCCAATAAACCAAGCCCCTCACCCGTAGTTCTGTTGTAGCTCGGTGCCTGAGGGTGTATCCCCACCTCAGTCCCATCTTTCCCACAGCTGGAAGCTGCTCAGAGCTGCTGCAAGCCCTCCTGGGCACGTGGGGAACCCCAGGTGGGTTTGCCATGAAGCTGCAGTTCTCACCACCAGGTCACAGATGGATTACCTGATGGAAGAATTGGGAATGAGGTGTGAATCTGCGAAAAACCGCGGCCATGGGGTCAATCCACTCTGAAGGGGGTTTTGTGATCAATTTGTGTATCTGCTGGAAATGATGTTTGAGGAGGAGCAGAGCAGTGTGAATTCAGGATTATGTTAATGAGATGAATAATTTCAGGTTAAAAAAGAATTAAAGAGCAGCAAACCTTTGAAAAACGCTGAGCTGCTCATGCCGTACCTCTGAAGTGAAAGGCTTTGTTTCACAAATGCCAAAACATTTTGCTGAGCTATTTTTGAAAGCTCTGAAAAGCTTTTTTCCCCCTTTTCCTTCTCTCCAAAAGGTGAACCAGAAGTTGAATTAATTGACAAAGCCGAGCCGAAAGGCTCGGTTTCCCTGGCTGCAGGAGGAAATTGCCACGTGGGTGAACCACGATGGGTTTTGTCTCCCTGCTTACCCCGATGCTGATTTTCCCTCTCAGCATCCCCAGCTCCAGCCTGCCAGGCACAACTCCTGCTGCTCCAGCCACAGCCTCAGCTGCAAGTCCTTCAGCTGGTCCTTGTCTCCATATGAATAATATATTTTTTCTCGCTACATGAGGGAAAAAATAAGCAGTAGGAGATTTATTTTCCAAAAAGACGCACAGCCTCTTTTGTCTCTGTCTGAATAGCGAGTGTTGCATTAATGAAAGATTAGGGAATAATCACAATCTTATTTTTCCATTTAGTTGTCCCACCTGTGTTTAAAGCTGTTGTTGGGATAAGGCACTGAGGGATTGTCACAGGGAATAAATCTGACCTGAGGAAGGGGAAAGAGGGGCTGAAGGGGTGGTTTCACCTCTCTGTTGTCTCATTCCAAGCCAACCCAAAGTAAAACACAGTGCTTCCAAATGATTTCCTGGCTAATTCCACTCCAGGAGAATAAATCTGAGCCAGGGACAAACTCCCTGGCTGGAAGAGGTAATTTTTGTGGTATGTCACCTTACCTCCACCTGACACCCAGCTGAAGGAAGAGAGGGCCCTTTCACCCTTTGCCTGACACAAACTGACTTTGGGAGTTCTTTTGGAGATGCCAATGGCTTTTCCCTGCTCCCGTCCCAGTCTGAGCTTGTTACATCCTCTCTCCTCTCCTTTGGTATTCTGCAGGGAGAACCTCTATTATTTCCATGTTTCATGCCATTTATTGCCTTACAGCTTTAGCATTTTCCTAAGCTTTGCCCCTACCCACAGCTGAAATACCCCCCAAAATGCAGCTGAGCTCCCCCAGCTCCCAGCAGGAAAACCCTGCCTTGTTTTCCCTAATGCAAGACAAAAAAAATCCCCAAACCAAACAAAAGAATAAAAAACCCCAACCACGTTTCCTCCGAAGGAAATAAAACCACTTGCTGTATCTTTATATATCATAAAGGTGCCGAGAAGGGCACAAACACCCTTTTTATTTTTTAGGTTTGCAATTCACATTTAACCTGGAGCCATCTGTTCTGTGAGCAGCTTGGCAGTTCCAGGGATGAGATGTTCCTCTGCACGCACGACTCTTGCTCCAGCTCACTCCATATTCCAGCTGCTGTAGGCAGGTGGCTCCTGGCTGCTGCCTGCAGAGCCCACGGAGCTCCTGGATGGGAATGGTTCCACCCTGCCAATGCCCCCAGCCCCAAAATTCCTCTGGGAGCAGCCAGCCATGAGCTGCAGCACAGGATCCCCAGATTTTGGGATTTATGGTTGTTTGAGCTCCTCCAGGAGCTCCCCTGAGCTCGCACCTCCTTCTGGAGGGGAGACTCTCATGTCTAGTGAAGGCTGGGCTTGCAGTGCCGCCTTCCTCTCCATGCAGCCTCTTCTCCACTCCTTTTCTCAGGAAAGATATTTTTGGGACTGGTCTGTGTCTCTGGAAATCAGGTTGGAATTGGGCTCCAGGGATTAAAGCCCTGAATGAAGAGTTTTGTTCTACATCTCCTTTCCCAGCCAGAGGCATTGAGATGTCCAGAGATTTTATTTCAGGCAGCTCCTTAGAGGGCAAAATGCCCTGTAAGGAGACATCCCATCTCTGCCCTCATCTTCATCCCCTCTCATGAGGTCACTTGTCCTTCCCTGAGCTTCACTGAAGCATGAAGCCACCACCAGGACTTTGTCCCATTCCAGTAGAAGGCTGGAATTTCTTGGCCACGGAGAAGGATGACCCCAATTTCCCAAGGGTTCTGGCCCCCTCCATGACAGCTTTACAGTGGCTTGGCCTGCAGAATCACGGAATCACGGAATCATAGAATCATGGGATCATAGAATCACGGAGTCATGGAATGATAGAACCATAGAATTATAGACTCGTGAAATCATAGAGTCATGGAGTCATAAAAGAATAATAGAATCATAGAATCATAGGATTATAGAATGATGGAATAGTTTGGGTTGGAAGGGACCTTGCGGCCCACTCAGTTTTACTCCCTGCCCTGGACAGGGACATCTCCCTCCAGCCCAGGCTGCTCACAGCTTCATCCAGCTTGGCCTTGGACACTTCCAGGGATGGAACATCCACAGCTTCAGTGACACAACACCTGAAGGTGAGAGGGGGTCTGGATATGTCCCCAAAAGCAGGACCAGGAGTGTTCCTGTCCCATGGAGACCTGGGAAGTGCCTCCTGACACTAAGGAAAGGCAAGGAGACACAGCCCCTGCCATTAACAGGCACCGCTCGTTATTAACCAATATCCACCAGATTTGTCAATGTCTGGGATTAGCTGAGCATGAAGGGAAGGACTGGGAAGTGCCTCAGTGGTGCCTCTGCCTCTCCCAGCTCTGTGTGCAGAGCAGAGCCTGATATTTTATTTATCCAAAGGCCAGCAGACCCAGAAGGACATGGAGCTGAAGGGGGAGCCTGGGCGGGTTATTTTCATTTTTATGTGCATTAATGTCCATTAATGGAGCATCGCTTTTAACCACTCATTCCTTCTCCTCCCTGCAAAAATCCCTGCCCATTTCTCCTGCTGCAGACACAAACCCGGACTCGGGACTGGCTCCAAGCAGTGCAAGTCTTTAACAGCCCTTAATTAAAGGGCATTTGGGGAGCAAGGGCTGATGAGAGGTGACAGCAGGAGTGTGTCCCTCTGTGCCAGGCCGTGACCTGATGATGCTGCTGGGGTGGGGCAGGTTGGTACCACTGGGATTTACAGAGGGAGGTTTCCTCATCCTCTGGATACCCTGTAATTGTGGTGATGGGCACATGGGCACAGAGCAGAGTTGTGGCGTTTTGTCTTTGGTTAGCAGGAAGAAAACAGGCTCCGTTTCCAGCTCTGAGCAATTCCTGGCACATGTCCAGCCCCAAATCCCAGCACTTGCATCCTGGACCAGAAGTTTTTGGACATGAAGCATCACTTTTGGTGTGATGTTATGTTTTTATTTGAACGCAACATTAGCTTTGACAAATATTCCACAAGAACAGCTGGATGCTGAGGGTTTCCTTTGTGCCTATGGATACTTCCATTACATAAAGCCTTTTCTCTCCAGACTTCAGGTATTTTGTCCTCAAGATGTGACATTCCACCTTGATCTTTGGTGACAGAGGAAGGGTTTCTTTTTCTCCCCATATTTTTTGTTCCTAATTCCTCAGTTTTCTCTCCTGCAGCACTCTTGGAAAAACCCTTATGGAAACAAATCTATGCTGCCCACATATGGCTCCTAGAGCACTCAGAAATGCTCTTTCTCTGTGGCTGCAGCAATAAATGTTATTATACAGAAATGTTGTGTTGTCCCATTGTTAGAGCTATGAGGGGAATGCAAAGGAGCAGTGCTGCAGGTGGGGAGACATTGAGTGTGGGGTTTAGGGTGGCTCGAGCCACCCCTTCGTTGGGATTCAGAGCTCTTGGGGAGCAAATCTCCAGCATTCCCAGTTGTCACTGGACATTTTATAAGTTTCTTAGATGCAAACTTGCTGAGTTTTTCCTTCCATGGGAAAACTCACTTCTGAGCAGATTTCTGTAAAAACAAATCTGTGTGTGTGTGTGGTTTCAAGGACATGTCTGAGCTGTTCTGTCTCCCACAGAGGAGATGAGAACTGTCTCTCTTTCTTAACCTATGAGATGGACAATTCTTATCTTGGAATTCTAAGCATTCCAGGAGTCTTGTGCTAACCATGAAGAAGAAAGCATGTTAACTCTGAACATGGGCACCTTAGCCCAAAAGCCTTCTGAACAATGGAGTCATTTTAATAAATAATATCAGCCTTCTGATAATGGAGTCAAAGAGTCGTGATTCATCACCCCACTCAGGAAGTGATCACAACACGCAGTCTCCCTCTGTGGGGTTAATCCAGACCATGGCAGGCAGAGAGTTCTCATTTCAGTAAAGCAAACCCCTCCATGTCCTCGTGTTCACCTCAAAGTCATTCCTTGAAGCAGGGTGACTTTGCACCTCTTCCCTCCTGTCCTCTCCCTTCATCCTGCTGTGCTGGGATGGATCCTGCCTGTTCCCACCCCTGCAGTGCCTGGCACATCTAAGCCTCTTCCAGCTCTGCAGTGCGTGGTCTTTGGTGGAACCCAAGTAGGGCCAGGCAGACAAAACCAAAAGGATCCCATGTTCGAGCCCCTTCCTGTGGGGAGGAGATGAACTCCTGGAGTTGTCCACCTGGTGGGTGGCAGGGTCTGGGCTCAGGGACGTGGGGCAGCTCTGCCTGATGAACCCACCGTGCCCACCAGGAGAGGGGCAAAATGCCACTGCCAGGAGGGAGATACAGGAACCAGGGGAGATGGAATTGTAAAGTGTAGGGGGGAAGTGTCAGGGGTGAGATATGAGTGCCAGGGGTGGGATGCAAATACCAGGAGGGAGATGGAAGTACTAGGAGGGAGATGCAAACAGGAATGGAGAGATGCAAACAGGAATGGAGAGATGGAAATAGGAATGGAGGGATGCAAACAGGAATGGGGAGGTGCAAATGGCAGTGGTGAAATGAAAACAGGAATGCTGAAGTCCAAGCTCCAGGGGTGAGATGGAAACACAAAGAGAGACGCAAACAGCAGAGGTGAGATGAGAGGACCACCAGGGAGAAGATGGAAGTTCCAGGAGGGACATGCCAGCCCTGGCAGGAGATATAAAGCTGGAAGGGGTGAGATGGAAGTGTCAGGAGTGAGATGGGAGCACCAGGAGCTTTTCACCTCTTCCTTGGATCTGGATCACAGCTCGAGTCTGCTGCCCTTTGGAAGGTTGTTCAGAAATCTGTGCTGGAGCAAAGGCTTGTTCCCAGCTCCAGAGGAGTGAGGTGATGCTTTCCCCATGCCACTGCCCCTCCCTGAGCTCACAGAGAGGCTTTGGGGCACAGCCAGATCACGCGGCCGAGACAGAGGGAAGTCTGGGCTCGGGGTGATCCTGGGAAGAGGCACAGAGATAAAAGCATCTCCTGCTTTCCTTCACAATTCACTGAAATCTGTGCACATTGAGTGCTTTGATATGGGAACAGCAATATCAAACACATCCTGGAGCAGCTGGAATATGGCCAGGGGACAAAAAAGGAAAAACATGAAAAAAGAAAATAGAGGTGAAAATCTCTGTGAAGGCAAAGCAAAGAGCAGCTGAGATTAATAAATTAAAAATACAGAAGTCACCTTTGTCCTTCAACGTCCTGGCTTGGACTGAGGGATGGGGAAAATTCCCTGTGTTTGTGCTCAGGGGGGTTAAAAGCTGCTGATTTACGGAGCCAAAGTGCAGCTCTGCATCCCTGTAACGGCTCCCAAGGATCCGGCCGGGATGCAGAACACTGCCGGCTCTCTGGAGTCCTTCCCAAAGGTGAAACAGCCACACTTCGAGGGCAGCTGATTCAGGGGAAGCGCCAGACGAATTCCACTGCATTCCTGGCTTTGGGCTGTTCATGAAGGGAAGGAAGGGAACGGCATCGGATCGACGGCCGCGAGCACAGCCCGACCTGACGATGCTAAAGAGATTACTGAAACCTCGGGAATTCGGTTAGGGCTGGAGTTGGCCAAATCAATCATTGCAAACCAGTTCTTCGATGATCTCTGCCCTCTTTTATTTGGTTCAGGAATCGCTCACGATGGCACCGGGATTTTTACAAACTCTTATGCAAAACCTCGGTGTTAAGTGCAGGATTCCTCTCTCGTAACGAGGCATTAAAAGTTCCTTTTCTAAGCCAAACAAGACATTTTGGGTTTCTTTTTTGCACAGGGGGACCTTCCTTACCTTCCTTGGTTCTTTAACAAAGGCATAAACTGATATATTTTTATTGATTTTCTTGTTCCTGAAAAACAGATTTTCAATAAAAACCTCTTTTACTTGTAAGCTATATATAAAAAAAAAAAAAAAAGAAAAAAAAAAGAAGAAGAAGAAAAAAGAAAGTGACCAAAATGCTGCAGGGAAAAATGTTATGAAATATCAAGGAAAACAACTTTCTATCATGTTCCTGATACTTTCCAAAATACTTCCTCTCCTGCTGAGAAGCAGGAAAGGCAGTTTGGAATCAAACCCATCATATCTCTTTTTTATTCAGGGTTTTATTTGGATTTTGGAGTTGAACTCTGTGCTATCCCTTCTGCTCCATCCCCAGAGGGTCGAACCCTTTTGTTTCCAGCTGGAATGGGCTCTATCACAACATGGGATTTTCTCTCTAGGACATCATGGAAATACATCCCACCAGGAGCATCCCAAGGCTGGTAGGAACCACATGGCATCTACAGCCACTAACCCTGGAGAAAAATCATTTATTGCACTTTTTTTTGCTATGACTTTGAAAAAGCCTTGGCTTTGCCTTCTTTCAGGCAGGATGAAGATGCAACAGTCCCAAAACCTCTGCTTTTTCCTCCCCAGGCTGTGTTGGGTGTCTGCAAAACTCTCTGTGCTCCCATCCTTTTACTTTTTCTCCTTTGAAAATTTCAATAAGCCATCTCTTTTTTTGGGGAGGGAAGCAAACAGAGGGAAAAGTGGCTGGTGGCACTGGAATGCTCATCCTTTCCAAGCTGCTGCCAGCAGCTGCATCCCAGCCTCTCCTGAGCAGCGACACACGGCAGGTCTAATTTAGGGGGGCTTTTATTTCTCTGTGCTGGGAAATGGGAAAAAAACCTGTGCTAATCCACCTTTTTCTCACATTAAGGCACAAGGTTGGATGTTTCCATGTGGCATGGATGAACTTCCTGGTGTCTCCATGATGGAGGCTGCTGGGCTGCTCCTCACTTTGGGGCTCTAAGGAGTAAAGGGAAAAGGAAAAACATCAAATATCCGTGTGGTCCTGGGCTGCCACAGCCAGGACTTGCCTCTTCCGCCCAGAAAATTCAGCCAGGTTTTAGTTGTCTTAAATAAAAATATATTTTTCACATTAAAAGTGTCCTTTCAGGTGAAGGAGAGCCAGAATCGCTGCTGCAGCTGGTTGAGGACCAACCCAATGGATCAGGCACACCCAGAGGGTGAATTTGCTCCCAGCTCCCTGTCTCCATCTCTGCTTTGGTAAAATATTTCTGTATTTTCATTAAAGCTGGCCTGGGAGCTGGGCTGAAATACTTGTTAGCAGAAGGAAATGGACAACTGGAAAAGCAGGATGGATTTCCCACCCCTCGGGTGAAAATAAACACATGGAGGCAGGTGTAAAAAAATTAAAATGAAATGCAGGTATGATCCTAAACACAGGAAAGCACACCTTGGGTCCTGCAGAATGAAGCTTTGGGGTTTTTTTCCCCCAGACCAAGCCTCCTTTTCTCACAGGGCAGGAAGAGCCGGCTCAGGGAAGGCGGCGTTCAGCCAAACGCCGGCTCCTCATCGGGCTCTGAATAGCGCAGAGGATGCAAAGGGAGCCTTCGGCAGGCGGTCACCCTCCAGCGAGCCCGGGATGGGGTCGCTGGGGCTGCACGGAGCTCTCTGAATTGAAGCAGTGGAGTGTGAAATAGGAATTACTGACAGCTCTTAAGTATATCAAGAGAACAGCCCTATTCCTTAATACAGAGCTGCTAATAGACATCTAAAGACCTATAAAGCAGACAATTCCTCTATATCATCCTAGTTAAATCAATGTACTTATATTACTCTCATCATTTTCCCTTTAACGTTTATTACATTTTGCCACTGTAATTTATTTTTTCATATCCATCAGCCGATTAAAGACTTTATTCTGAAGATACACACACAGCCTTGTGACCTACTTGAGGCTGACCGAGGCTGTTAAATAAAAGCAATTTGGTGGAGGAGGTTGGAGGGGTTTTGCCCTCCCTCTCTCCCTGGTTTTTTTGCCCTTGTACCGGGAGCAGGGAGATGGGAACGTGGCACTATCCCGATACCAGAACGGACGTGTGTCCTTGGGAAGTCTCGAATAGTTTTTACTCTCATTTAAACAGTCCTGGGGAGCTGGCATACCCCGAGCTCGTGGCTTTGCCTTCCCAAGCCAGGCGAGAAGGGCTGGGAGACCATGTGGGCTCCCGAAGTTGTTCCCTGGCCGATCCATCACCTCCCCACCGTGCCCACACGTGCGACAGGAGGAAGGAGCAGTTCTGGAGTGCCATCTATTGATGCCGCGCCTCGGAGGTGCGGGGAGCTCCGGGAGCGGGGCAGGTCCCACCGGCTCCCTCTGACATCGCCTTTAGCCAGTCCCGATCGCCCCAGCTCCGCCTGCCTCCTCCCGAGCTGATCCCTGCTTTGGCCAGCCTCTTGCTTTTTGTTCACTCCTCTGCCTGAATTATTTAAACATCCCCACTTAGACTTGCATGTGTCCGGAGCCACTCCTCTTCCTCTATGTCCAAATAATTTCTCCTATGGGAAAGAAAGGAATAAATTATTCTTTTACCATTTGGGCCCCTGTGCACCCAACACTCCAATTTTATTGGATTTATTGCATTTTTTCACCCTTTTTTTTTTTTTTTTTAGAGGGATCATTACTATGGTACCAGTATCAGGACAAGTTTTTCTCAGTTTTCACATGATGCCAATAAGGAGAAGCAAAGCCATGGGGGATGTGGAGAGCTTCAGGTCACGCCGGTACCTGGGGGGTGCTCCTGACCATGAGGAAATAAGAGGAGAAAAAATGCTGAGTAAAATGATTGCAAATAAGATTGAATGCCTGAAAAAAGGAAGGAATGCCTGAAAATAGGAAGGATTCTATAATCTTGTAAGGAAATAAGCGCCACATGAGGCAAGGATTAGGAAACCCAAAGCTTTTATGCCTGGGGCTGTTGGATGTGGCTTTCCATGAGGAAAAAGTGGAGTTGGGATGCAGCAAGATCAGCTGTTCTGGGCTTTTTAGTCATATTTATTTACCATGGACATTTATGATTTTCATTTATTGCTGTAAATAAAGGGGAGTTGATCTGACCTCTTCCCTCCACTTCCCCCTCCAAAAGCACAGCCAAGAGCTCCAGCACACCTGGACCTTGCAGGATGAAGAGCATTCCTGGGCAAGAGAAGGTGGATCTTGTCCAAACAACCACATCAGAAAGGATAAAAAGCCCAAACTTCTGGCACAAAAATCACCCAGAGATGGATGGGAAGGAATTCAGCTACCCCATTTCCATCCCAGGTGTTCAGGGCACATTTTCCTCGACAAAGCCACCTTCCAGGACTGCAGCTTCCAGAAGTGAATATTTCCCAGTTTCATTCTCCCAAATCTTCCCTCCTGCCCCAGAGAGGTTCCCCAGCAGCTCATGGTCGTTATCTCAACGAGACCCTGAGCTCCAATCCTCAGCACTTAGCAGGGAGGGAATGGCAGCTAGGAGGGTGCTTTGCTCCAGGAAATTATCTTTTCTCCCTAATTATTTCCATTTTGTTTGGCTCAGTGATGCCAGGATGCTCTTTGTGCCTCATCCAGAGGCCATCCAGGGAAATGACTCTTTGAGCTCCACAAAAACGATGCCCTGGATGCCAACGGATCCAGCTCCACTTTAAAGATATGATTATTTCCACACTCCCATGGTCATTGGAGAGCCCACGAGGATCAAGGACCTTCATGGAGGGTAAAGATGGGAATGCTGCCCTGCTTTGCACCAAAACACTCCTTTTTGACTGCAAAATGGGCAAACTAAGCAAAGTTTTCCCTGTGGAGCATAACTGGGAGTTAGTTACCTTGGGAACGAGATTTATTTCTTCCCTTGTTCATGCTTAATCCAGGGAGGGCACTTTTAATAACCAATTGATGGGAATTGTTGGGGATAAATTATGCATCCTGGGCCCGGCAGTGAGTTATGGACTTCCCCCTCCTGCTCCAGCACACGAGGACCTGGCTCCGAGCTGCTCCTGTGCCCTTTGGAAGTGGAAAATCCATTGAAGATGGGATTTTTCCTGGCAGTAAGCGTCCTTTTAACTTTCCCAGCCCAAATCCCTCAGCCTCATTTGAAAGTAGCCAGGTCAGTGTCGGCTGCAAAGTGCAAACAGACACAGGAAAACGTGGAGAAGATGAGGAGGGGATGGAATACGATATTTATATTTAACATCTATAAAATATACATCACACTCTTGCAATGAATACAGGGAGGGGTCCTCCCCTCATTCCATAATCTCAGCAAAAACCTTCCAATGTAGCTTGGAAATGACATTTTTTAAAATTCATCCCATTTAAAATATTAATCTTGCATGTCATTAATAACGTGGGGCAGAAATGTATATTTTAAGTGAAGGTTTTTATCATCTGGCTCTCGCTTTAATGCGCAGTTTGTCCTTTTCCTGCAGACATCCATCCTCTGGACATCGCTGGGAGATGAAAACTTAAATCGGAGTCGCTCTTGAATTTTTCATCTGAGCCTGATTCTCTCTTTAATATCCTATTTTTATAAAATAATCATCGTTCAGCTCACAGGGCTGGTAAAAACAAGCCTGATTTAGATGTGAAATGCAGTCCTGTCTGTTCCCATCTTAATTTGCAGCTTGTTCCAGGTATCCATGGGCCACAAAGCCAGGGAAGTTATCCTGGATGTCCATCACCATCCAGCGACTTAGAGGGGTGCTCAGTCCTTGTCAGTGGTGCCAGATTTGCACAAGATGGGACCAAATTGTCCTGGATTTGAGGCTTTCCATGAGTTTTTGGGGGTTTTCATGCATTTATTTGGGGGTTCCCATGAGTTTTTAGCTGTTTCCAGAGTTATTCTCTGCTTCCAAGGTCTCTTTTGCCAGCCTGTTTCTCCAGGACTTGCTCCCTTTCCATGGTGGACACAGTTGGAAACCCAACCAGCCATGATTTTTGGGATGCTACAGGGTAGAGGAATACACCAGCTTGGTAATTTTTCAGGGAGATGCTTCCTGCCAGCATCTCTTGGAAAATCTGGGGCAGGACTGTGCAGCTGGGATGGCCCCAGGCTTTCCCTGCTTTCCTGGGATGCTCAGCACCAACGGGACACTTCATCTCCGGAAATTCAGCCGGAGGATCTGGGGAGGGAAAGGTTAAACCAAGGAAATAAAAAATAATACAGCGGCTTTCCCCTTGACTTCTCTGCCTTGGCACTAACCCGGTCCTGCTGCTCAGGAAGCATGTCCCATCTCCCAGAATCCTGAGGGATGTGGGCTGGCATCACTTTTCCCTCCCCTCTCCCTGATGTGCTCCCACAGTTGCCCCCCTCTGTCCCACACTCCATGAGTCGCCGTTCTGGATATCCCACACCCCACTGAAGCCGCTCCCGTGGATCCATCTGGAAGCAGAGGGTGGGATCCTGCCATGCCAAGGAAACAATCATTTTTAATTAAATTCCGACATCAGGGTTTTATCGCTGGCATCAGGCAGGCAGAGCCTGGCACTCACGGGCAAACACCGGCTTTGCCAAGGAAACCCTTATGGGATATGGGATGCTCGTCCAGCCAGGGATGATGGTGGGAAAAGGCTTTCCCTGTATATCCACATCCCTCCTTCCCTCTGTCCCCGCTGCCCTACGGACAGTGCTGAAGGAAAGGGGAACATTTGCAGCCCAGGGAGTGACAGCAGGAGCTGGCACTGCCCCAGCGTGAGGCGCACCGGCTTTAATTAACTCCCAGCAAAATTGGCAGGGCCTTATCTGGAGCCTCCACCAGCACATTGCAGCCCCTGTCCCGCCCCACCAGGAAAACTGGGAAAGGGAAGGGCAGAAGGAGCTGGAGATGGTGGTGGGGACACAGCTCGTGGCAGCACCGCCTGCCCAGCTGGGCTCACACCACTCAGGGCTCCACGCTCCAGTGCAGGAAGGCTCAGCCTTTATTTCCCCCTCCTTTAAAAAATATAATAAAAGAAATCGCATCCAAGGCTGTTTCTTTTTTCTTTTTTCCCTTTTTTCCCTTTTTTTTCTTTTTTTTTCCAGCTGTCAGAGTTATCCCATTTGTTCAAAGCAAAATCTTGCAATTCGAGGCAGTTTATTTATTCTGCCCAAGCCGTGTTTACAGCAGCGCATCGGAGCACTGGGGGTGAGTTAAGTGGTGCTGGGGGCTGGGGAGGGAAAAACGGGGGGGAAAGCATCTTTTGGGCAAAAAAATTAAAAGAAGGAAATTAGAAAGAGCCATTTTAAAGAGGCAGACATCAAAGGCATCATTTATATTTCAAATCGTGGGGAAATAACTTTCTAATGAGGAATCATAATGGGGAAAGTGAAGATTCCAGCGTTATTGCATCGCCAGCTTCAAAACCCTCCCATTGTTCTACTTGAGAGAGGAAAAATAAACCCTGAACCAGTCAATTAGAGGGAAGGGGGAAAAAGAGGAATCAACTATTAATTTTTAAAGGAGCAGCTCCATGGTGGGAAGGGCCTCCCTAAAAATTTGGGGTCTTGTGCTCCAAGTCTCCTGCTCCTCTCTCTTTTCCAACCTGGGGGTTGTGTTTAATTTATTTTATTTTAAGTATATCCAATCTGTGCTAGATCATGGGGTGCTCCAAGCATGTCCCACCTCCCTCAAACCCAAACCATCACTTTTTTTTTGGGTTGGAAGGACAGGATTGATCCCAAGGATGTTGCCCTGTTCCTGACAACTGGGGTGTTAAAAACAACTCCTGCTGTTCCAGGATTAATGAGTTTCTGTCTGGGAAGGACGATAGAGCTGCCAACCAGTGTCACTATTGTCCCATTCAGAGGAGTCAGCTCTGCTTATGATTAATTATTATTATTATTACAACCACTTGGGGAGCAGCAGGGGAAAAAAGAAAAAAAATCCAAGGGGTTTGTTTGGAAATTAAATGCCCAGTTTCCCCTGTGGAGTGTTTAGGAAGAAAGGGATCGTGGTATTTGCAACACCCGAGGAAGCAGCTCTGGGAAGATAAGGGCTGCTTGGGAAGAAGGGGCTGTGGAGACGCCGAGCCCAGGGTGGTTTTATGGAGCTGCTCTTGGCAGGAGCAGCAGGTGACTCCACTGGCTGCAGTGCTGAGACAATGAACACCCCAGAGCTGGGAACATCCCCCAGATCCATGGGAACACTGGGAATCGTGGCCCGTCCTGCTGATCTGTGGCGCTGCTGAACTCTGGCCCTTGGATCAGTGGGAGCTGCCAGGGCCCAATCCAGCACTGGGATGAAGCAGAGAACGGACACAGCTCATCCCATCCCCGTCTCCTGCCAAGGCTTAGGGGATTTGGGAACTCAGCCTCAATTTCGTCTAATTCCTCTTGTTCTTTTTAATTGGACTCATGCATCTAAACCCCCTCGGCAAATCTCCGCTTTAATCTCCCCACGCCCTGGTTCATCATCTGTTCAATTATTAACATCTCTAATTACTATTAACCACAGCTCTCCTCCCAGCTTGCCAGCTGGCTGCTTGGCTTCCAGGATGGCAGAGGGGGATTTCAAAGAGCCCAGTGGTTTTTCGTGGGGCACCCAGAGATTTCTGTATCCTTTGGGAGGTGCCAGATGCCAGGATGGATCTCAGCGTGGCTTCATCCCATCCAGGGATAAAGTGCTTTAAAGAGGGGGATGAGAAGATTTTAAAGAGCTGAAAGGGATGATGAAGCCAGATGGACAACTACCAGGTGGGCAAAAGGGGAGGGATACAGCTCCTGGAATCACCTTCTGGATGCTCATCCACATCCAAAGTCACCCTGATTTTGCTGTGGGCCATTCCTTTCCTGTGCCTCAGTTTTCCCTGCAAAAAGTGGAGCTCGTTGCTCCTCCTGCAAACCCAGCACTGAAATAAAACTCCGTAATAGGAACAAATTGAAGCAAAGCTTTCCTGTGAATCTTCTCCTCCACTTCAGATTTCCCTTCAGTTCCGATTCCTCTTCATTTCAGACAGGAGAGGGGGATTTCAAAGAGCCTAGTGTCTTTTTGTAAAGCATCCAGGGATTTCTGTATCCTTTGGGAGCTGCCAGCTTCAGGGATGGGGCTCAGGGCAGCTCCAGCCCATCCAAAGGCAGGTGCTGCCATAGGAAGTGATTTAAAGAGATGAAAGGGGTGATAAAACCCCCAAACTGGGGGGTGACCTCTGTGCAGCACCTCCTGGAGGCTCATTGACATCCAGGGCAGGCTCAGGCTGGAGATCAGAGAAAAGTTCTTCCCCCAGAAGAACCCCTGGGTTCTGCCCAGGCTCCCCAGGGAATGGGCACGGCCCTGAGGCCACCAGAGCTCCAGGAGCCTTTGGACAACGTTCTCAGGCACAGGATGGGATTTGGGGGTGTCTGTGCAGGGCCAGCAGCTGGACTGGATTATCCTGGTGGGTCCAAATCAGGATATTTCATCCTGAACTTGCAATGGAACGTTTCCTTCCTGTGCCTCAATTTCCCCCAAATATCATGATACTGATCCTGCAAGCCCCACCTGAGAAATAAAGCTCCATAAGAAAAACAAATTGAAGAAAAACTTTCCTATGGATCTTCCCTCCATTTCAGATTCCTGCCAGTCCTGATGCCACACCAGCTTTGGACCTGAGCACTTCGGTTTCTCCATCAGCACCACAAACTCGAACCACTGCTCCTCACCAGCCTCTCCCAGAGAGTTTGTCAGGAAGGAGCAAGGAGATGTGTTTCCCCTGTATCCCACAGCCCAGAATGTTTGTTATGCAGAATTGCTCATGCTGCTCTCCTGGGAAGAACATTGGGTCTGGAGATAAATCCTTCCTTCGGCTGCTCCATGCCAGCTCCGTGCCCGAGTGGAGCGTTGGGATTCTGACCCAGCACCGGCTGATTTATGTCACCAAGCAGCACAGCAGGACCTGCAATTTTTACAATCAAACACACAATTGATGCTGCATTTTCAGGTGCATATTTGAGCAGCTGAGCTGGAAATTGCATGTTGGAGTCGCCCAGGAGTTTGGGAGAGTTGGTGCTGACGCCTCTGGAATTGGGGAATATTTAATGTCAATGTGCACCAATGTGAAGCTGCAAAGAGGGAAGCTCCTTTCCGTCAGTTTTTCATCCCAAATTCTCTGTCTGCATCTACTTCCCTGCTTAGCTTCCCCCTTGCATGCCTGATGTCCGTTTTTAGGGATGAGGTGGGACAGGAGCCACTCAACACTGCTGCCGGCATCTCCGTGGGCTCAGGCTTCTCCCTCACAGCAATCTGATGGATCAACACTTCCCGGGAACTGCAGCAATGAATTTTTCATAGGAGCAAGGAAATTTGAGCCCCAGTTTGGTTGTTTTATTAAACACACACCAGGGATCCTTCAGGGGAGACATCACGGGCAGTTCTGGAGCCGTGACTGGCGTGGTGGATAACGCGGCTCTACAGATGTTAATTCCTAATTTGCTGCAGAGCTTCGCCCCAGGGACATCATGCTTGGAAAAGAGGAAATTTGTTCTGGTTCAAAACCTCAGGAGAGACCCACCCCACTGGAAAGGGGAGAAGACTTGGGATAACTCAGTTAAGCATTGTGTGTTTGGAACAAAAGGTGTGGGGACGTGAAAAGAAAAGGGGATGAGTGAACCCACCCATATCCCAGCTTTCTTCCCAAAGGGATGTGCAGCAACTTGGGCTCAAGCACAGGCTGCCATTCCATGGAATTGTTGGTAATTTTTCTAATTTCCTGTTGCAAAAACTGCATTTTAATTGAAGGGGAGGATTACAGAGGCGGCAGATGAGAAAGAGCAATCTTGGCCACTAATTGAAATGAAACTTCTCCTCTGGAAAACCTTGGCCTCCACATGAATTCAAACAGTTGCACTGTGATCAGTGAAACTATTCCCAAATATTTCCATTGCTCTGCAGGGAGAGGGGTACCATGGCTAAAAATGGGGTTTTAGACAAAATGAGGCATAATCTTGTTCACAACACCCAGAAACTGCCAAAAAATCCTCCTCTCCAGAAGGAAATGTGAGGCTGAAACCTGCCCAGAGCCACAGCACTTATGGGAAGGAGGAGGAAATCTGAATTTGGTGCTATGGATATTTTTTGGAGAGAGCTGGAGTTGCAAATGTTGGTGTATAAACATTAGGAGCATCACTGCGGGATGATCCCAGATCCCTGTTTCCCTGAAAAGGTGACGATGGTCAAGGAGGCAGAAGCAGTGAATATCATCCCATGGAAGTGAGAGGATTGAAGAGAAGGAGACACCCCAAAACCTGCAGCAATGCCAGGGATTTCTGGAGATAAAGCTAAAGTAATGCTTTTCCAGCTGGGAATACATCACGGTCCATAAATTCTTCTCTGGATGCAGGAATGGGTTCCTGGGTGACTCCCTGTGGATGCACAGCTACACTCAGCAGCACTTTCTGGGACTCCAGGATGTGCATAAGAACAATCCATGGCCACTTTCCCTTTTACTCCCATGAAAAGTTCAGCCCAGCCTTTCTCATGGCTCATTTCCAGCTCTCCAGTTGTCCCTGTAATCAACTTCAGGTGGGAAAAGCCCCGAGCTGAGGCACTGCTGGTGCTCAGGGTCAAAGAAATGTGAAAGTTTGTGGGGTTTGCCTTAAATCCCTTGATCTGGGAGTCACTCAGGAGTCCTGGCTTTTATTGAAGAGCGGAGTTGGTGGCTTTGGCAGGAATAAGCTTGGAAAGAGGAACTGCAAAGGAGTCAGGGAGGAGGTGAGGAATGAAAACTAGCCACTAAAGGAGCTGGAGATATGTAAGGACTTCTTAAAATCATGGATCACTCCTGACACCTCCCAGACAACCTGAGCCACTGTTTGTGCCACCAAAAATAGAAATGTGTAGGGAAGAGCCAGACTGCTCTTGGAATAACTCTGACATGCCCCATTTGTAGCAGGTTTTTAAGTTTAGTGGTTTTTTCTCCTTCTGGCAGAATTTAGAAGACTTGCAGACCTCGTAGAATATAAATATCCATAGGGAATTGCTTCCTTTCCCAGGCTGCTCCAGGGGTGCTCGTTCCTTACAGTGATTTTTTCTCCCTTAGAGGGGCAATATCCTTGGGCTGCCTTTCTCCAGGCTCATCCCAGGGATGTCAGCTCCACTGGCAGCTGTCAGTCTCGGCCAGCTCGAAGGAACGCTCCCGGAGCATTGACTCTGGGTATCCATGGAATTTATGGAATTCCCGACTGAGGCCTGGGATCACAATTGCCCATTGCCATCATCCATCCTGGGACTCGCACACAATTGGTTTCCCATTATGGATCTGCTGTACTCTGAAGGAATCGACAGGGACTGTTTTCCATGCCAGGTGCTGATGTGGCACATTGGGGAGTAATTGGAATATTTTGGGATGTAGTTCTGGTAAATGCTGCCAATGTCACTCTGCATTCCACATCCCAGACAGATTTCTCCACTGGACGTCCTACGCTCAGATCCTGGCTAATGGAAATGATTTTATTTTATTTTATTTTAGATTTTATTTTATTTTAGATTTTATTTTATTTTAGATTTTATTTTATTTTATGTTAATCCCACATGGATTTTTTTTATTAACCCTGGGTATGTCCTGATCTCCCTGGGCCCATTGGCTGCTTGTGAGGGATCCTGTGGGATCTGGATGCTGCAGAAGCAAAGCCCCACTGAAATACTACTGAATGCAGAAAGATGATGCAAGGGTCTTTATGTCATCAATTTTCTTAATAATTCATTCATGGAGCCAACCCCCCCTTATCAGGCACTTCTCAAACACTAGCAGAGCTCAGCTCACAGAAACCCCCTGTGCTGATCAAAGCCCCTGAATCCAAGCGAACAATGGGCCCGTTCCCATCAGTAACTTGGGGCAGGGCTGTGCTTGTGTGTCCATGAATCTGGACCCAGGTGGGTTCCTGGCAAGAATGCCAAGCTGTTCATGGAATCGCCACATGCAGAGACACTTCCCCAGAACCTGAGAGACAGGAAAGAGACCCAGCTCAAGTGGCATGGAGGAGAAGAAGTAAAAGGATTGTAAATGCAGATGTTCTGCACAGGTGAAGATGACTCTCCACTGCTCCAGAAGATTGTAAGACTTTCTGTTGAATTTTATTTGCTCATTGTTTTGCACTGTCACCTTTTCGGACAATGGGGTTTGACAGGATGGGTTTCATGTTTTGTCAAAGGGATTTTGTGGGTTTTAATCATTGTTTTTATCGTTTTGCTCAGGTTTCCCTGTTTAGTTAAGTGTATGCAGAAGTCCATTGGGGAAGTCTTCATAGTAACAAAAAACAGGGGAGTTGTGGAATCCTCTGAGTCCTTCCCCCTCAGGGAAATCCCCAGAGCATTGCCTTGCAGAGACTCACCATAGAGCTCCCCACCTGGCTGGACAGAAAGGACTCCCTCATGGTCCTTTCCCCATACATCCCACCTGCCCCTGGTTTCTCCTTTCCCTGTTCCCTCACTGGCTGTGGTAGCCCTGGTGGCCAGCCCATCTTCCCTAAAGGCCACTGCCCTTTGCCTGCCCTTGCACCGCCCCTGTGCCCTCCCACAGTTCAGCTTGTGCAGAGCACACGCTCTGGTCTGTGTCCCTGATCCCTCTGGGGGATGCAATGAACCTTGGCTGGAACAGATCACACACAGACCCTTCCTGTCCCTCCTCCGCTGAGCAGGCTGTGCCGTGTGTGTGCATGGCCTGAACGCTGCTCCCGTGGCCTCGCCCCAAGTGGCTCCTGAAGGAGACGTGTCGGGGAAGGTTGCAGCATTTCCACCATCCTGCCACGCTGCTACACCCCCCATCTTCCTCCCTGCCTCAGCATCTTCACCTTGTGCTGTTTGAGCCACAGCAGCTCCTGGGTGTCACCAAACACTGGGGAGAAGTTCCCTTTCCATTGTCCCATGTACGGGAAAACACTTGTCCTCCCAAAGCTGCTGGAAAATGCCCTTTGGTGGGGAAACACCACCTTAATCAGCAGATTTGGGGTCCCAAATTGTCAGCACCCCTAGGGAAATTTATAAAGAATAAACATAAATAAAGAAAGGATTTATTTTATTATTGGAGGCATGGAAAGCTTTGGGGAAAAAAATGCTGTTGGTGGAGAAAATGTTGGAAATTCAATTTTTAGATGGGGAATGATCATCCAGGGGGACTTGTCTATGCCTCCTGGAGGAGATGGACACACTCCAAGGCAGTTTAAGAATGAGCAATTAAATTAAGGTGAACAATGCCCATATCCAGCCCCGATGGAAAGGCTGATCCTTGCCATCCTTGCCCTTGGAGGGCACCATCTCTTCTCCATCCTCTCTCCAGGACTGTCACCAGCTCCTGGGTATCTCCCAGTATGACACTGGCGGTGTGGAGCTTTTATCTCCCCAGGAAGAAAAAAAAAAACAAAAAAAAACCAAA